>JAEIFT010000122.1:0-500000 GCA_018904225.1 Lordiphosa mommai | reverse complement strand
AGCATATAGCTGCCATATAAACGGACGGTCAAAAAACTACTTCTAGTGAGAAAAACTTTTTTGTTTTTTATCGTAGCGTCCCCAATCTTGGTATATATTAGTTTTATATGCTTTCACATAATTTCGAAAAAAAAATGATCAAAATCGGATGACTATAGCATATAGCTGCCATAGGAACGATCGGTCGGAAAATGTGTTTTACTAAGAAAAGTTTTTTTTATGGTATCAAATTTTTATTATCAATGATTTAAAAATTTCAAATATCTGATATCTATATCCTTAATATATTTTTCCAGCTAAATCAGTTGGAGTAAAGTTTTTCAAGTGTATTAAAACTTCGGCACAGTCGAAGTTAGCTTTGCCTTCTCGTTTTTACCTTTCGTGGTATTTTTTACCGTTTCTGGTCACACTGTTTTAGTTGGGTTCCACACACTTTTAATAAATAGCAAATTTCTAACAGGAATTTTCCGCAGTGGTGGATACTAGCCTTAAAACTCGATTTTCATCCGTTTGTTCTTATGGCAGCCTTATGCTATTGTCATCCGATTTTAATCAAAACTAATGAATACGAAGTTGGGTGACGCTACGACGAGAAACAAAATCCGACAAATGTGCAGCCGATTTGTATTTAAAGACTTTTTGCAAAGTTTGGTCAAGAAACTCTAAAACCAACGAAAAATCCAACAGAAAAATTCGTCGGCCTCGACTTGCAAGTGTGCACATCAACAACAACAACCAAATTTCAACTGTCCCTCTAAAATTATATTATTTCAATAGTATGTACATAATATGTATACATATATTATATGTACTACATATATCACTTAAAAATCAAAATGGAAAAAATTTGGAAATGGAAAAATTATTGGAAAAAAAAACACAAGAAAGAAGGCTAACAAGAAGGCTACGCCGATGTTTTTAATACCCTTGCAGTTTTTAAAAGGCGCTACCATTGATAACAAAACAATTTTACTCATTAAAACTATTTTTTAGACCGATCGTTCCCATGGTAGCTATATGCTACAGTCCTCCGATTTTTATACATTTTTTCAGAATTGTGTGAAAGCATATAAAACTAATATATACCACGATTGGTGACGCTACGATGGAAAACAAACAAGTTTTTTTCATTAGAACTAGTTTTTGAACCGATCGTTCCTATGGCAGCTATATGATATAGTCAACAGATCCGGCCGATTCCGACAAATGTGCAGCGTAAAGACTTTTTGCAAAGTTTGGTCAGGATAGCTTTAAAACTGAGGGAGGAGATAGCATAGAAACAGACGGACAGACGGAAATCAACTCAGCTCGTCATGCTGATCAAGAATATATATACTTTAGGTGGTTTGAAATGCTTCCTTCTATGCGTTACAAACATCTTGACAAATTTAATATACCCTCTGCAAGGGTATAAAAAGTTTTTCCCACTAGCACTAGTTTTTTGACCGACCTTCTCTAAGGCATCTATATGTTATAGTCATCGGATTTTGATAAGTTTTCCAGAATTATGTGAAACTAATATATACCAAGATAGGTGACGCTACGATGGAAAACAAAAAGTTTTTTTAACTAGAACTAGTTCTTAGACCGATCATTCCTATGGCAGATATTAGTTGCGTGCAGTAAAAAGAAAAAGACTATGTGCAAAATTTAAGCTTTTTGATAGCTTTAAAACAGAGGGACTAGTTTGCGTAGCAACAGACACACAGACGGACAGACTGAATTGAACTCAGCTCGTCGTCCTGATCAAGAATATATATAGTTTAAGGGGTCGGAAATGATTATTTCTGTGTGTTTCAAACTTCTAGGCAAAATGAATATACACTTTGCAACTGTATAAAAATAGTAGCTCTAGCTTTTATAGTCTCTGTGATCTAGGTGTTTATACAGACGGACAAGGCTAGATCGACTGGGCTATTGATGCTGATCAAGTAAATATACATGGGTTGCTATTTAAGTTTCTGGCCTAGGTCACTTTTAGCCATTTTAGGACCAATTCGCCTTTTCCCAAAAAAAGTTTGGACTTTTATCGATAAAAGCTCCATACAACTCTTTCATGTGTGACCACGTTTGATATCGATTACCGATTAATCAAAAACTTACCTCGGCAGAAAAATGGAATTAACTAATGAAAATTTTCGTGCAATCATTTTTCACAGCTTTCGACATGGATTATCACGACAAGAGTGCAACGATGAATTTAAATCTTTGTATGGTGATGAAGCACCATCCTATAGCACTGTGAAAAAAAAGAAATTTTGGGAAAATATAATCGCGGTGTTTCAAAAGACGTTTATAAGATCGTCACAGGTGATGAATCAAGGATCTATGCTTACGAGCCCGAAACAAAACACCAATCGACCGTGTGGGTCTTCGAAGACGAGCCAAATCCAACAAAAGTCATTCCTGGAAGAAGCACTTCGAAGCAAATGGTCGCCTGTTTCTTCGGTAAAACTGGTGACGTGGCGATTGTTCCGCTTGAGCAACAGGACGGTCAATTCTGAGTTGTACACCACAATTTGTTTGTTTCGGAGAAATTCGAAAAACAAACAAGAGAAGACAGATCATTGTGCTCCATGACAATGCGAGCTCTCACACATCAGCTCACACCAGCGCCTTTTTGACCGCCAAAAACGTCGAATTGATGGGTCATCCGCCGTACATACCTGACTTGACACCCAATGACTTTTTATCAGTGTTTAAAAAACTGGAATAAGTTTCATTTCTTCCATTTTGCTTCTGCTTCTGCTTTTGAAAAAATACAAAAGTCGCAGTCGAAGCAGCAGCAAAAAATTAATTCTGAGAAAAAGCGAGCTACTGCAAAATCAGATATCAGTCGCCAGCTACTTCTGTCGCGGCTGTGCTGCCGTCGACTAGCAAAAGTCGAACATGTGCTGCTGTTTCGACTTACGCTACTCACCAAAAGCAGCAGAAAATCAAAATCAAAAATTTGGAAACGACGACGCAATAACTAATATAGGACTACGAATCGGAGTCTGGAACGCGAATTCCGCTATTCACAAGACCAATGAGATTGACCTATTCCTTACATCTAACGGGCTTGACGTAATGTTACTTTGCGAAACGCACTTCTGCTCCAGGTCATCCTTCAGGATAAATGGATACGACCTTCACACCGCTAACCACCCTGCAGACCGCATGCGTGGTGGAGCAGCTGTGCTTATCAAATCATGCCTGCGGTATCACCTCCACACCACCATCATGAGAGCTAGCGTCCAATGTTCTGCAGTCAAGGTGTCCAGCGATTATGGCGAAATTGTACTTGCTGCTACCTACTGTCCACCTAACGACCCCTTGGCAGTCGTAGATTTTCGTAACCTGTTCGATGAGCTTGGGTCCAAGTTCCTGGTCGCAGGAGACTGGAACGCCCACCACAGCCTCTGGGGAGGCAGGAGAGCCACCTCCAGAGGCACTGCGCTTTTCGATAGCGTAGCTAGCTCCAACCTGCAAGTCCTGGCTACTGGTGGCCCCACATACTTCCCTTCCGCTGCCCATGCACAGCCATCTGCCCTCGACTTTGCTGTCTACGTTCAGCAGCCTCGCCATAGTAGAAAAGCTTGAATTGAGCTCAGACCATATCCCCCTAATCATAGACGTTAGTGTGGCAGCGTACACTTTGAAGGCAAAGCCCCGGCTCCTCCCAAAACAGGCTAACATATCCCACTTCCAAAATAGATTGGATCAGCTAGTGAATCTCAACATGGAGTTGAGATCACCAGCTGACATCGATGACGCAGCGGAATTGTTTGTGCGCAACATCTACGATGCTGCCGATCACTCCATGATCCGCCAACAATATTCTCGCCCACGCAGGCCCCCACAGATCTTTTCTAAGCCAGAAATTCAGGCCTTGGCAAGGCGCAAGAGAGCACTGCGTAGGAGATGGATGGGCTCACGCAACCCCCTAGATGGAATTGATTACCGAAGGTGCGCTGACGCACTTCGGAAGCTTCTCTTTGATACCAAAGCTGAGTACTTCCAGGAAAAGCTCAGAAACATTGACCCCTGTGAAAACCGAGGACTTGCACTATGGAAGTGCACCAAATCCAACAAGAGACAGCCAATCCGTAGACTTCCCATCCGGCGAGCAGACGGTTCTTGGTGTAGGTCTGATTCGGAGATTGTCAATGAATTTGCCAACGGCCTTGAGCGCAGATTCATGCCATTTAATCTCGCTTCACCAGAAGATGTAGCTGCTACGCGAGCCTTTGTTGAGGCTGACCCTGGGCCTCTATCCTCCTTCAGACCTATCTCGCCGGATGAAGTGCGTCAGCAAATCAGAGAGCTGAAACCAACCAAGGCCCCTGGATATGACGGGGTTGATGGCAGAGTGGTAAAAGCCTTTCCAGAAAAGGGTGTCCTGTTTCTGGTAATGCTGTTCAACTCGATGTCCCGATTCTGTCACTTCCCAACCCAATGGAAGTGCGCAGTAATTGTGATGGTCCCAAAAAAGGGGAAGGAGACAGACTCCACACCTGATGCCTACCGCCCTATTAGCCTACTGCCAACATTCTCCAAAATATTCGAGAGAATATTTTTGAAACGAATGTTGGAAGTAAGTGCAGTGGACGAAGCCCTCCCAGAACATCAATTTGGATTTCGCAGTATTCATGGAGCACCAGAACAGGTACACAGGGTTTGCAACCACATTTTAGAAGCAATGGAAAACGAATCTTACTGCTCTGCTGTCTTCCTGGACATCCGGCAAGCATTCGATCGCATATGGCACGTCGGCCTGCTTTTTAAGCTGAAGTCTCTCCTCCCAACTGCGCATTTTGCCATTCTGCGTTCATTCCTTAAAGAACGGTATTTCATGGTCGAGTTGAGAGACGAGCGATCGAATATCCGCCGCATTGGAGCGGGTGTTCCTCAAGGTAGTGTACTAGGCCCAGTACTGTACACCTTGTACACAGCGGACTTGCCTGTTCCAGACGCCCAAAACACGCTAATAGCCACTTATGCGGATGATACAGCCTTCCTAGCTTCTAACCCCATCGCCAGTCGAGTGTCAGCTACCGTGCAGTCCTTTTTGGATGGCTTCAGAGTCTGGGCGTCCCGTTGGAACATTGCTGTTAACCCGGATAAAAGCCAACATTGCACATTCTCAATGAAAAGAGGCAATTCATCGAGAATCAAGCTTAGCGGTTTAGTTATACCGCATAAGCCTTCTGTCAGGTACCTGGGCATAACCTTGTTTAGAAGACTTACCTGGTCCTGCCATATTAAGCGAGCAGTAGCTGCAACCTATGCCAAAGCTGACAAATTGGACTGGCTTCTAAGAGTGACATCAGGGCTGTCTTTACGTGCCAAACTGCTCATTATAAAAACAATAATAATTCCGACCTGGACATGGGGCATCTGCCTTTGGGGTACTGCCTGTGACACCTCTATTAAAAAAGTCGAGACGATGCAAAACAAAATCCTACGCCAAATGCTAGGTGCTCCCTGGTATGTGCGGAATTCAACCATATATAGAGATCTCGGCATCCTGCCAGTTTGTTCCCAAATCACCTTAGAAAAACAAAAAAAAAAACCCTCCTCGTGTACTGTGTTGTAACTTTTCTCAGCCAGCTGGCGATCTTTTTTTCCTGTAATTGTTCTCTTGTAAAAATTTGTAAGCGGATTGAGTTCCGCGAATCTTTTTAAACATTAAAAAAAAAAAAAAAGGCAAAAGTGTATAAATCTTGCTGGAGAATACTTTGAAAAACAATAAAACCATTATTGATAATAAATATTCGCGTTTTCGTAATTAGGCCAGAAATATATATAGCAACCTACGTATATGTATGATGGGGTGGGAGAAGCATGCTTCTGCCTGTTACATACATTTTCACGAACTTAGTAAACCCTTTTTACTCTACAAGTAACATGTATACAAAAAAAACGAGAACGTAAGTTGAAGTCGACCCTGCTCGACTTTGATATACCAGTTACTCAGGGAAAGGTTTATGTAAAGATATATTATTAAATCACAAAATGCCCGGAATTATTTGATTTGCTTAGAACTCGACAAAAGTGCATCTGATCGTGAAAAGGTGTATGGTGTATCGATAAGTAATGATAATTAAAGTATATGTCTAGAAGGTTCGAATAATCCATCTTCAAAATTGTGGGTAATGATGATTAAAATGTATGTCTAGAAGGTCCAATCAAGCTAGCTCCAAGATTGTGTAATAGCCCCTTTCCACAGGCAACATATCTAGCATTTTCATTTCTTTAAGTCTTTGCCGTTTCCATTGGCAAAAAGTCATTTTGTTGACACAATGACACACAATGATAAGAGGCGCCACTTTCAACCGCCTGTGGACTTCAAGCAAATTTCGTGCAAAAAAAAAAAGACACGACCGTCAGGAGCACAATTCTGCTGGGCTAGTCCATTGTCTTTCCCCAAATAGTCAGCAGAAGCTAAATATGCCAAGTTTTACATTAATTAATTTAATAATAAAAAATTGCGCAACGTTTTAAATTCAAATCAACTGATTACACAGGGCAACAAAACGACCAACTTTGTGAGGTGCAGCCGTATTTATAAAAAGTGATGATTCATTTATGTGCACTGAACAAAACTGCATCATTGGTTTTGTTCCATCAGCTCTTGTTTCCAAGATATGGCGAAATAACGGATTTCTAGTACATTTTGCCCTCACGAATTTCTTGTGGTCACAATAGGCATTCATTTCTGGATTTATCTAGACTATTTGACAGAGCACATATCAATGCTTCTGTATAAAATCAAACGAGAAATATTCGACCAGGCGAAAGGGTGAAAATTGCCCACTGAAGTCAGACATTACTCGATTTATGGCTATTTTTACAAAATTGTTTAAGCTTTTAGGCTAGAGCGGTTGGTGAAAATAGATAGATTATATATTAGATTCTTTATTAGTTAATTTATATCTAACAACAATCATGGAAACTGAATCTTATTTTCTTCAGGGCATGGTGTCAGAACCGTCTGCCCAAAAATATTACATGGAATTAAATAATAAAAAATAAATATATAATACATACAGGGTTGCCCATATTCGACGGACCCATGTTTGTTTTAAAAAACTCAAAGAAAAAAATGGGCTAGCGCCGAGTTTTAATCCTGCAGTTTTGAAAGGCGCTACCATTGATAACAAAAGTTTTCTCATTAGAATTAGTTTTTGGACTGTCCCCTGAGCCCTATGCTATAGTCTTCATTTTAATAAATTTTTCCATGAAAGCATATAAAACTAATATATACACGATTGGTGCCGCTACGATGGAAAAAACAAAGAGTTTTCTCACTAGAACTTGTTTTTGAACCGATCGTTTATATGGCAGCTATATGCTTAGTCATCCGATTCCGATAATTTTTTTCAGAATTGTGTGCAAGTATATAAAACTAATATACCACGATTGGTGATGCTACGATGGAAAACAAAAAGTTTTTCTCCTAGAACAGTTTTGGATCGACCGTTTATATGGCGCTTATGCTATAGTCATCCGATTTTGATCATTTTTCCAGAATTGTGTGGAAGCATATAAAACTTATATATCACGATTGGTGATGCTACGATGGAAAACAAAAAGTTTTTCTCTTAGAACTATTTTTGGACCGATCGTTCCTATGGCAGCTATATGATATAGTCATCCGATCCGGCCCATTCCGACAAATGTGCAGCGTATTTGTATTTAAAGACTTTTTGCAAAGTTTGGTTAAGATAGCTTTAAAACTGAGGGAGGAGATAGCATAGAAACAGACGGACAGACGGACAGACGGACGGACGGACAGACGGACAAACGGAAATGAACTCAGCTCGTCATGCTGATCAAGAATATATACTTTATGTGGTCGGAAATGCTTCCTTCACTGCGTTACAAACATCGTGACAATTTTAATATACCCTCTGCAAGGGTATAAAAAGAAAAATTTGGCGGTTGGCAATCTTAATCATTTAATTTGTTCCATGTAGATTTGTTTACATCAATTTTTGAATATAATATCTCTCAAATGGCCGCCTCTGGCGTTGATGGCGTATTGTGCCCTTTTTGCAGCATTTTCCATCGTTTTCGCCAACATTTCGGCCGGAATAGCGGCTATTTCTTCACGAATGTTGTCCTTGAGCTCTTCTACGGTCCTTGGCTTGTTAACGTAAACCTTTGACTTCAAATATCCCCACAAGAAGAAGTCAGGCGGCGTCAAATCGGGCGAACGCGGTGGCCAGTCCAAATCACCACTTTTCGACATCAAACGGCCCGGAAACAATTTCTTCAGAAAATCGATTGTTATGCGACTTGTGTGCGGTGGAGCGCCGTCTTGTTGAAACCAGAACTGCCTCATACGCTTTCGACGAATAATTGGCATCACAAAATTGGTCATCATGTCGCGATAACGCTCCTGGTTGATGGTAACAGCATGGCCATTTTCATTTTGAAAGAAAAACGGCCCAATGACCGTTTTCGCACTAACGCCGCACCAAACTGTGACTTTTTCATCATGAAGAGGCACTTCTTGAATCTCCTGAGGATTTTCAGTGGTGTAAATACGGCAATTTTGCTTATTTACGGTCCCATTCAATGCGAAATGGGCTTCATCGGACATGATAATTGAGTTTTCACAATTGACTTGTTCTGTTGAATGTAAATTTCAACTCTTTCAGAGCGCTCGCGTGGAGTGTATTGTTCCATGGTAAAAATCTGCTTGGACTGACGCTTCAAACGCGGTATGTCATTAAGCGATCTGACATCTCTGTCAAAAGTTATGGCGTTGCCAGATGGGTCCGTCGAATATGGGCAACCCAGTATATGTATATATAAACGAGAGCGTAAGTTAAAGTCGGCCCTGCTCGACTTCGATATACCCGTTACTCAGGGTAAGGTTTATTTCAGAATATTTTATTAGATCACAACATGCCCAAATTGTGTTTTTTTCCCAAATTGCGGGGGTGGCGGGAACTTTTCTATCGTTCATCTGATCAGGAAATGATGTATGGCGGATCAATAGGTAATGATGATTAAAATATATGTCTAGAAGGTTCGAACAATCTATTTTCAAAATTGTGGGAGATATGAGGATTTTTTAAAATTGCGGGGTCGGGAACTTTTATATCGTTCATCTGATGAAGAAATTATGTATGGCTGATCGATAGGTAATGATGATTAAAGTATATGTCTAGAAGGACTTAACAATGTATTTTGAAAAATTGTGGGAAATATGAGGTATTTTTCAAATTGCGGGGGCGGTAACTCAACTATGGTTCATCTGATCGAAAAATGATGTATGGCGGATCGATAGGTAATGCTAATTAAAGTATATGTCTAGAAGGTTCGAACAATCTATTTTCAAAATTGTGGGAGATATGAGGTTTTTTTCATATTGCGGGGGCGGGAGGGGGCGTGGCAAAAATTTGAAACAAACTTGATCTGCGTGCAGACAAAACAAGTCTACACCGAAAAAATGGTAGCTCTTATAGTCTCTGAGATCTAGGTGTTCATACAGACAGACGGACGGACGGACAGACGGACAGATCTATATCGACTCGGCTATTGATGCTGATCAAGAATATATATACTTTATGGGTTCGGAAATGCTTCCTTCTGCCTGTTACATACATTTGCACGAACTTAGTATACCCTTTTTACTCTACGAGTAACGGGTATAAAAATAAAAAAAATATTACATTGAATTAAATACATTTATTCGGTTGGTGAATAGTTCAAAGTTCACCAAATTGTTTTTGTTTTGCCTTTTGGTCTTCTTTGAATACATTTTTTAAAATTGTGTGCTCAATTCTAAGAGGTCCCTCTTTGAATTATCAAACATGTTTCATAATTCGACGACCCCCCTACGAGAATGTATCAGCTGTTGTTGTATTGATTATTGTGACATCTTAGTGCTACAGCTTACATTTTGACATCGATAACACTGTTCAACAGCCAAAAGTATCCCGAACATTTTTAACTAATTAATGTTCGTCTACCCATGCTGAACACGAGTTGATAGGCCAAAGTCATATCTTAGTTTCCATTTCCAAGAAATTGCGGAAAAAACATATTTTCGATTTTTTGACCCATTCGAATTTTTGGAGGCCACACTTACCATAAGTTGATGGGTTTATGAAGCCTATTTGATAGTAAACATGTCAATGCAACTGAGAAAAATCAAACACGCGGTAAAAGTAAAGCCAAAAGAGTGGAAAATTGCCTCTGAACTCAAGTTTTTCTATATTTATAGCGTTTTTATCAAACTAAATCATCTGCTACAAGCCAGTGGATTGGTCTGATATTTTTGCAACCACATTATCATATAGTTTAACATATGCACTAATTATGGCAATTTTGCTGAATTTATGACAGGTACATTGGCAACGTAAGAGCCTTTTTTAACCGAAAATCAACGTTTCATTTTATGGGAGGACAACTAGATTCCAACCCAAAATTTTTATAGGAATTATCAAAAGGCTACTTGATATAACATTGGCTTAAGTAAATATTTATCCAAATGTAGACTTATAACATTCATGGAATGCTTGGTTAAGTTTTGCTGGTTGTGGAAGCATGACGGAATTATAAAAAAGTTAAGTTAAATTATATGAAGCTAAAATAAATGAAGGTATTTTCGACGGTCCTCAAATAAGAAATTTATTCAATGATGTTATAGACTCTTAAAAGGAAAACAAAAATTATAAATTTATTTTAAAATAAAAATCTATTTTAAAAAAAGAGAAGAAAAACGAGCATCGAAAATAAGAGGAGTGAAAATTATTCTCAGCTTAATTAAAATATGTTATCATCATTTCAAAGTCTGGGTTGCAATATGTCCTTAAAAATTCTCTTTTTGCATTTCTATATGGATGTTATTGGGCCTAAAGCTTTTCATTTACTTTGAAACAATTTTTGAATTATATATATGCAGAACCCCAAAAGTCAAAAGAGGATTTAAGAACAAAACAGCAGTGGCAGTCCAAGTTTGCAGTACAGCGTAACAAAGCATTTAAACTGTTCAAATCACTGTAAGCTTATTTAAAATTGAACAATCTTTTTTTTGGCATCATAAAACCAATTTACTTACTTTCACTATCTTAACGTAGCATTCCATGAATGTTATTAGTCTATATTTGGATAAAAATTTACTTAAGCCAATGTTATATCAAGTAGCCTTTTGATTATTCCTATGAAAATTTGGGGTTGGAATCTAGTTGTCCTCCCATAAAATTAAATGTTAATTTTCGGTTAAAAAAGGCTCTTACATTGCTAATTTACCTGTCATAAATTTAACAAAATTGCCATAATTAGTGCATATGTTAAACTATATGATTATGTGGTTGAAAAAAATATCCGACCAATCTACTGGCTTGTAGCAGATGATTTAGTTTGACAAAAACGATATAAAAATAGAAAAACTTGACTTCAGAGCCAATTTTCCACTCCTTTAGCTTTACTTTTACCGCGTGTTTGATTTTTCTCAGTTGCATTGACATGTTTACAATCAAATAGGCTTCATAAACCCATCAACTTATGGTTAGTGTGGCCTCCAAAAATTCGAATAGGTCAAAAAATCGAAAATATGCTTTTTCCGCAATTTCTTGGAAATGGAAACTAAGATATGACTTTGGCCTATCAACTCGTATTCAGCATGGGTAGAGGAACAGTAATTAGTTTAAAATGTTCCCACAAAAGGTCTCATTTTGTAGAACTGTGTAATTAATTTATTAACTTAAACTAGACATTTATTATTGAAAATTACAAAAAAAAAAAAAAAAAAAAAAAATCGTTGGAAAATTTAATATTTATGTTATTTGAGAGCTATTGTTTAAGGTGGTGTTCTAAACTTTTTTTAAATAGTGGTGCGCTTTTATCGACTTTAAGTTGTTTGGTAAATGATTCCAAAGGCGAATAGCAAATGGGAAGTAGTGATAGTCTGAAGAGGCGAGTTTATTTTTAGAGTTTATTAAGTTGTTGGTTCGTTGAGACGCAGAAAATGAATGTATAAAAGAAAAAAAGGTTTTGATGTGTTAATTATTTTATGGAGAAATATAAGAGTTTTCAAGCAAATCCACGAGTTTAAGGGAATATTGAAAATTTGTTCTGCAAATTCGGAAATATGGTCTGTTCGTTTTTTGTTGTAGACATATCTAGCTATATTGTTAAATGCAACATTAAGTTTGGATTTACACTTTGCACTACAGCTACCAAACACCTCCACACCGAATAAGAGCGAAGGTGCTATGTATGTTTTAGCAACCAATTGTTTAACATGAGTGGGAATAAATTGTTTCGTTAGATTTAACTGTCTGATTAAGGAATATATCTTGCCAATTGCCTTATTGATATGATCGTCCCAAGATAAAATATTATTAAGAGTAAAACCTAAGTTTACTGCTCTCTCAACATATTCAATACATGCACCGTCAATCTTTAGTTTCTGTAGGCATCCTGTATTAAATCTCTTTTTATACACTTGAAAAGTGTATATTAATTTTGCCCAGAAGTTTGTAACGCATAGAAATATTAATTTCCGACCCCATAAAGTATATATATTCTTGATCAGGACGACGAGCCGAGTTCATTTCCGCTTGTCCGTCCGTCCGTCTGTCCGTCTGTCTGTCTGTCTGTCCGTCTGTCTGTCTGTTTCTACGCAAAGTAGTCTCTCAGTTTTAAAGCTATCGAGCTGAAATTTTGCACAGAGTCTTCTTTTTACTGCACGCAACTAATATGTCGGAACAGGCCGGATCGGATGACTATATCATATAGCTGCCATAGGAACGATCGGTCTAAGCACTAGTTCTAGTTAGAAAAACTTTGTTGCTTTCCATCGTATCGGTACAAGTCTTTGTGTATGTTAGTTTTATATGCTTCCACATAATTGTGAAAAAATGTATCAAAATCGGATGACTATATCATATAGCTGCCATATAAAGGGTCGGTCAAAAAACTAGTTCTAGTGGGAAAAACTTTTTTGTTTTTCATCGTAGCGTCACCAATCGTAGTATATATTAGTTTTATATGCTTCCACACAATTTCGAAAAAATTTATCAAAATCGGATGACTATATCATATAGCTGCCATAGGAACGATCGGTCGAAAAATAAGTTTTAGTGAGAAAAACTTTTTTGTTTTCCATCGTAGCGTCACTAATCTTTGTATATGATAGTTTTATATGATTTCACATAATTCTGGAAAAAGTATCAAAATCGGATCACTATAGCATATAGCTGCCATAGAAACGGTCGGTCAAAAAACAAGTTCTAGTGAGAAAAACTTTTTTGTTTTCCATCGTATCGGCACCAATCTTGGTAGATATTAGTTTTATATGCTTTTACAAATTTTTTCAAAAATTTATAAAAATCGGATGACTATAGCATATAGCTGCCATAGGACCGATCGGTCGGAACATGTGTTTTACTAAGAAAAGTTTTTTTATGGTATCCTATTTTTATTATCAATGATTTAAAATTTTTTTAATATCTGATATCTATATCCTATATATATTTTACTGGTTAAATCAGTTGGAGTAAAGTTTTTCAAGTGTATTAAAACTTCGGCACAGTCGAAGTTAGCTTTGCCTTCTCGTTATAAATTATGATGCACTTAGATTTTGTTGGATTGATTTTCAGACCGTTTTTCATTGCCCAGCTCCGTACCAGCCCAAGTTCACTGTTACACACATAAATACATTCAGAAATTTTGTTCAACGGGCGACTAACATACATCTGGACATCGTCAGCATACATTTGAACTTCACTTTTAGACAGAACACTTGGGAGGTCGTTAACATATATCGAAAATAATAGTGGACCAAGAACTGATCCTTGTGGGACTCCACGGTTCACTGAGACAAAGGATGAAGTTTTATTAAAGGTGACAACTGCTTGCCGTCGGTCATGTAGATATGAGCTCATCAATTTTACTGCTGTATTAAAAAGATTTTATAATCTACTAAGTTTGGTGCAAAGGATCTCATGATTAACTAAATCGAACGCTTTGCTGTAGTCTAGCAAAGTTAAGAACGTTATGTTGCTTTTGTCAATATTTTGTCGTATATCTTCGCAGATTTTGGTTACAGTAGTAGTGCAACTACGACTTTTCCTAAATTCAGATTGCCTTTCATTCAGCAGAGAGTTCTCATGCATAAACTTAGATATTTGACATGACATAATTTGTTCAAATGCTTTTGAAAAGTATGGTAATATGGAAATCGGACGGAACTCACTATTGTTTTTTGGAATTGGTAGTATTTTTGCTATTTTCCAAACACGACAGTCTTCGGCTATCACTCAAGCAGCTCTTATCTTTTCGTACAAAACAAACAACAAAAA
Source organism: Lordiphosa mommai (assembly GCA_018904225.1). NCBI lineage: Eukaryota > Metazoa > Arthropoda > Insecta > Diptera > Drosophilidae > Lordiphosa > Lordiphosa mommai. Next base: position 485,694 of record JAEIFT010000122.1, on the reverse strand, counting down.
AACTCTTTACCGTTCAATTTTTCTTCTTTCGCTTACTTTTGCCTATACTTAACGGGATCCAACCGCGGGTATACAAGCAGAAGTCCCAACATGCCCCCCGGGCAGCCTAACCTGGGGGACAATCGGTTTGCTTTGCTAGCCGATGACCCCCAGCATAAAAGACAAAAAACTTTCCACAAACCAATAGTGTCATTCCCTGGACTACCAGTGCTTCAGCTTCCGAACCAAAAATATATTGTTGTTGCCGCTGCAGATGAAACAAAGCCACTTAATGAATACTCATGTTTTGCAATCCATCGTGCTCTTCAACTCATCATTAAGGATATAGTGTCAATCTCAGAACTCAGAGATGGCAGGTTACTACTTTTGACAAAGGACCAATGCTCAGCAAATAAGTTTTTGACAGCTACTGACTTAATCGGAATATGTAAAATTAAATGCAGCCTTTATGAATCTCTAAACTCCACCAAAGGAACTGTGTATGCTCCGTGCCTTATAAATGTACCAGAAGATGAAATAATTAATGAACTCGGACCCTAGGGCGTTACTGCAGTTTATAAGTTCTCCAAAACCATCGACGGCACAACCAAGCCCAGCGGTGTTATCCTACTAACATTTAATTTATACCACCTTCCCGAATCCATGGAAATTTCTTGGTACAAGGTTAAGATAAGACCTTATACCCCCAACCCGATGCGATGCCGACACTGCCAAATCTTTGGACATACTATTAAACGCTGCTCAAATCAACCAATTTGTGCCAACTGTAGTCTTCCATTACACGATGGCTCTGATTGTACACGCACCCAGTGTGCAAACTGTGCCGAAGAACACCCATCTACCAGCAACAAATGCATAAAATTCATACAACAAAAAGAAATATTAAAAATTCAATGCCAAACAAAATTTACATACAAAGAAGCAAAACAAACATATTTGTCGCTAAACCGACCCCAAAACCAATCCCCTTCCCTCTCTTACGCAGAAGCTGCTAATAGCGCTGCACAAAAAGAATTTAAAAACCAGCCTCAAAAGCAAAACAAAACCGAACAAACCGTTATTCCAAAATCCACACTTATAAATAATACCTCTAATTCCCACAAAAGCACAACTACTAAAACACAAACAGTTAGCAAAACTGATATAACATCCTCACAAAAACCAAGCACACACAAAACAACTTCTCACTCAAACGCAAATAGCGTAGAAACAACAAAATACACACTCACTCAATCTTCTAATGAAACAATTAACTCACTTCCTCAACTTTCAAACAACCCTTCTGATTCCCCTCCCCCTGAAGATCTCTCTTCGACCGCTATGATTATCGGCGAAGACGACGATCTTTCCATCTAACCTTAACTTTTTTTTGTTACCTCTTGGCTTTGGGCGAGCGGGGCATCGAGTATGCAATGACGCATCGTCATCGTAGCTGCGTATGCCCCGCTCGTCCAAAGCTCAAGAGTAGCTTATAAGTACACCTGCATCTAAATCAATCACACAACATTTTTTTTTCTTATATTTTTTCCAATGTCTCTTTCCATATTACAATGGAATATAAACGGCCTACTAAACAACTTGTTAGAATTGCAGGTGCTTATAAAAGAACATAACCCTGATCTAATAGCATTGCAAGAAACACACATAAAATACAACAAAAATGCTATAGCTTCAAACGCTTACACTCATTATTTTCATAATTTGTCTCATATAAACACAAACAAGCAGGGAATTGCTTTCTTAATTAAGAAGAGTATCCCTCACCGTATTATTCAAATTGTATCCAACATTTCGGCTCTGGCAATGGAAATAAACATAGGAACTAAAATACATTTTCTTAATGTATATATACCTCCAGACCAACAATTTTCTATCAACGAACTTGCTTCTATCTATAAAAATATTCCATCCCCTGTTCTCATTATGGGCGATTTTAATGCATGGAGCCCTCTATGGGGGTCTCCCCTCTCAAACCGCAGAGGCAAACTCATAGAAAACGTTCTAATGACTCAAAACCTTTGCTGTCTTAATGATGGCCAACCAACCCACTTCTCCACCCACCAGACCTTCACTCATGTGGATCTAACAATCTGTTCATCTAATCTCCTACCTCATATAACTTCCTGCACACTCAGCAGCTTACACGGAAGTGATAATTTCCCTCTCAAATCGACTGTAATTTTCCGATCGGTGCAAAAAGTCAACTTTCAAAGCAAATTCTTAACTGATAACGCTAACTGGACTAACTTCCAAATCTTCCTGGAATCAAAAATCGATCACATAAATATGGGGACAAATTTAAATAAACCACAAACCAAGCCTTCACATAAGGTCAAAGCAACTGCTTGGTGGAATAGCGAATTTAGTCGATTAAGAGCTACCAAACAAAAATATTGGCATATATACAAGCGCAGACAAACTATTGATAATCTTATTAATTATAAAAGAAGCCACGCTGAATTTCGATTAAAATGTCGCGAAAGTAAAGATCACTGTTTTAAGAAAATTGCGGAAAATATAAATTCAACTTCGACTCCCAAACAAATTTGGACGGATATAAAAAAAATCTGTGGTACTTCCGTAAAAACAAATATCAATTTAATAAATGGTGCAAATGGCCCCTTAACCGAACATACAGAAATAGCCAACGCTTTTGCCGAATTCTGGTCTGCATATTCTCACGATAACAATTTTGATACACTTTTCAACGAAAACAAAAATAACACTTTTAACCATAGCTATTTTCATAAGCCAGCTAAACTTGCCAATTTAATTGAGGAAAGTATAAACAAGGTTGAATTTGAAACCGAAAATTTTCGGTTCGACTTTACAACAAATACTCCAACACATACCCATTATACAACGGGATCCCACAGGGTTCACCATTATCGGTTACCCTCTTCATAATAGCTTTTAATGAAATTAGCACAATAATAAATAGATACAATCACATGGAACACATTTGATATGCGGACGATGTATTAATTTACTCTAAACATAAGAATATAAATACTGTAAACACGATTTTCAAAAATATTTTAGAGTCTATCAACTCCTGGTCACTTACCTCAGGAGCTAGCCTAGCTTTAGATAAATGTAAGATGATGCACATATGCAAAAAACGCAACTGTAGACCCGTAGAAATAACAATTAATAATGCAACAATATCCCAATCAAAAACTCTAAGGATACTTGGCCTTATTGTAGATAGTAAACTTAATTTTAAGGACCACTGTAAATATCTTAGATCTAGCCTAGCTGCCAGGTTAAACATTATAAAATATCTTACAACTAAACGATCCTACACACACAGGAACTGTATGATCAACGTTACACGAGCACTCATCCTATCAAAAATAGACTACGCCTTACCCATCTATGGTCACACTTGCATGTCTAATCTAAAATTGATTGGGCCTCCATATCACACAGCCGTAAAACGTAGCATTCGTGCTTTCCCGACGTCTCCGACTAGAATGGTCCTAGCAGAAGCAGGCCTGCCCACATTGCAGGACAGAGTTTGGCACTCTACACTACGCTTGATTCCCAGATTAGTGCTAAGTAGCAATAAACGAATCCATCAAATGGTCAAAAACGTTATAAAACGTAAAAGAACTCCAAAAAAACTCTCATCTGTTTTTAAATGCTTACACTTAGCTCGGAAATTAGACATTGAAATTGATCCAGTTTGCCACAAAACAGACAAGAGGCCTCCTTGGCTTCTAAACTCAGGCTCATTTATAAACGATCTCGACATACACAGCAAGACCCACACTCATCCAAGTTCCTTCCGGCAACTTTTTAACGCAGTCAAGAATAGTGAAGACCACAAAAACGCAACCTTCTTATATACTGATGGGTCCAAAACAGCAGCATCTACATCTTTTGCAATAGTGAACCACACAAACCAAGAAATAGCTTCCGGACGGATAAATGATTACTGCTCAATATACACCGCAGAAGCCTATGCTGTTTTAAAGGCAGTTGAATATGCGGCAAAACAAAGAAACCTCTACATAATCTGCACCGACAGTAAATCAACAATATCTGCGGTTAAAAATCCCAACAATACTCACCTTATTGCTTCTAAAATAAGAGACATATTAGCCGAGAAGAATCACATCAAAATTATGTGGACCCCAGGGCACGTTGGCATTCAGGGCAACGAAGCTGCTGATAACCTTGCAAAACAGGTTGCTATCGGATTTTCCCCACAGATCAACATAATGGAGAAGAAAGATCTGTTTCGTCTCATCTCTAAATACATCGAAAACAAGCACGCTATCGACTGGTCTGGTGGTGTACCACCATTATGAAAAGTTTAACGAGCAGGGGACATCCCCATCTTACCCACCCGAGGCGAAAATGCCAAACATACGCATATTTACTCGACTACGCCACGAACACCTTCTTAAAGGACATCCAGCTCCTAGCTGCACCTTCTGCAACATGTACACAGCAACTGTTCAACACATTCTGTTCGAATGCACTGCTCTCACGCAATTGCGAGCTTCAGTGTCACCGTCTTTGGATAATGCCCTAAAGGAGGCAACTCTCAGAAACATCCTACTAGTATGCGACTTCATCAACAAAGCTGGCCTCAAAACACTCTTTAATACATAACAAATTAAAAGGCGAGCCGAAAGCCCTGGCAGCTAGTGCTCCTATATTAACAGTAGGTTAAGAATTTATTTGTTAACCTTCTCTTTAATAAATAAATAAAATATTTTCCAAACATGTGGAAAGGTAGAAGACATTAATGCTGTGTTGTATAAATGTGTTATATGGGGTAGAATTTTTGGAAGGATAATTTTAATAAATTTGGGATCCATTTGATCTAGCCCTGTGGCATTTGACTTCACTTTTAGAAGAGAGGACAGGACATCACATTGACTAACACGTACAAAGTTAAAGCATTGATCTAGGTCATTATAGGGTGTAGATGTCAGGTACGTATTTTCAATGATATCAGGTACTTCAGATTGTGATTGCACGAATTTATTGTTAAGATCGTCAGGATCTATATCTGTGGATGCAGTCGGCTTTGATTTTCTTATCCCTAAACTTTTAATTACTTTCCAAAACTGGTTAGACGATATTGCACTTGTAAATTTTGAAACATAGTAGCTCCTTTTTGCATTATCACATTTATATGTAACGGCTTTCCGCTGAGTTTGGTATTCTCTAAACAGACGTTCAGTCTTGTACCGTTTCCATTTTTTATAAGCTTCGCCACGTTTTAATATTGTCCTTTTTATATCGGTATTGAACCACGAATTTTGTTTTGGTTTCACGGTTTTACGTCTAAGGGGTGCATGCTTATTGTATAGCAATTCAATATATGTGTTCATGTGTTGTAGTTGATCGTCAACAGCTGGTATAGAAAATATACTATCCCAGTTGCAGGTATTGCAGTCATGGAGTAAGTGTTTGTAGTCAATATTTTTGTAATCACGGTAAGTTATGGAGTAGTGTTGAAGATCAGGGGTTACATTATATACTAAGAAGAGTAGATCATGCTTCGAAAATGCAGGTACAGAAAGTTGGTCATACAAAATAACCTTATTAGGATTATTTACAAAGATAACGTCGAGTAGATAAAGTGAGTTGATTGGGATTTGTTTACAAGTGTCAAGTCAAGGGATTCCATATTCGCTGAAAGGTGTGTTTCTGTTGACATGTCACTGTTAAGGTCGCCAGTTACAATGATATCTGTAAACTGTAAGGGTATAGAAGTCAGAATATCGAGAGCGTCAGTATAGTCAGTTCGACGGTTTGGTCTATACATGCACCCAATAAACAGTTTTGATGAAAGCGTTGAATTAAAGAGCTCTATAAATATGTACTCAATGGGGCTGTCAGTTGGTTGTGTTGCTACTATTTTGGCATGGAATTTCTTACTTAAATATATTGCAACCCCTCCGGCATGGCCTAAGCGATCAGATCGGAACAATTCATATCCATCACAAGAAACCAATATATCAACTACATCTAACGAGAACCACGTTTCAGACACATATCACATCAATACCCGAGTTTACGAATAGCAACCTAAACTCCTCTATCTTTCTTACCAGACTTTGTGCGTTTATATGAACAATTTGTAGGCCTTTTCTTTGCTTGCTTAAAAGCCTTTTTCAACTGGCACATATATGTACATTCGAAATTTCTACATTTTCGATTTTTAACCATTAAATTCGCGTTTTTTTTTAACAAGTGCGACGTCAATGCAAACATATTTGCTAAACTTACACTCAAAAAAATGTTCTACCTAGATTTTGGGAAATTGTGTGCCTGAAATGAAAAAATGGACTAAAATTGAATTATTTAGGTAATTTTGTACCTTAACAGCTCAAATCTAGACTATAACATAAACATTTAGGCAAACAAAATTAGGTTCTGCTAAGCCTAAAGTTAAGGACCATTTTCCTAAAGACATGCATAGATTATTGCTTCTTATTTGGTTAAAACACATGAATAGATATTGATATTTCATGTAGATGCAATATATATAATCGCCCCTAGGTCCAATGTTTGACAATAAAAAGTATTATGTGTAATCAAGGTGGAAAACCAAGTAGGCTTTGAAATGAAACTTGGCATTTCAAATGTTCGACTTGGAAAATATAAATACAAATTTGTTTAGTTGTAGTCCAACCATAGAGTAAATATTTCTAGAGAGAAAGATTGCTCTGCCGCCCCAAACTTAACAGCGAAATAATTGTTATTGTCGCTCTCGCAACAAACTTAACAGCAAAATAATCAGCTGTTTTTTGTTATTATCGCTCTCTGAGTACAGTCAACACAATGTCCGTCTCGCTCTAACCACCGTGTTTTCCTATCTGTGTTAAAAGACCTTAGCAACATGTTGAAATCGCTGGCAACATTTTAAAAGTATCTCAACTCGGGCTGTTACTTAACAGCGCCACAAATCGAGAGCCGTCTTAATCTTCCCCTCTATCACTCTTCCTCTGTGCTAGAGTAAGCACATCTGAAAAATAAATAAAATAATAAAAAAGTTACGAAATAACGGGTATAATTGTATTACGAAATTGAAAGTCTTGGCTCTTACAATCTTTTTAATATTGATGAATTAGTTAACCCACCAATTCATATATATATAGTGTATCAGATAAGACATATGTTAAACCCAACTTATTTTAAGAACTCTATATATAAATGCAAATAATAAATGTGTTTATATAAATATAAAACTGAATAAAAACTAATTAAATATGCAATTTTTGTAAAAAAAAATGTGTTGTTATTGAAGATTTTCTACCATAATAAGGACTTAAAATCCCTCGAATTTAAGGTAATTTCTTGATCCTAGTTTTAGCACTTTTCATACCCAAAAATTGATGTTTTAAGTACCATTCTTACCTTAATCCAAGCAAAAATAGTACATAAAAAATAATATATATATTACCTCAATTCTACGACTTATCATGCATTAAAAATTAGGCAATTTGTACCTAAATTTTTAGACATAAAATAACCTAAGCTTTTGGGTAATTCTTACCTTAATCCAAGCAAATATAGCACCTAAAAAATTGTATATATATTACCTCAATTCTAGGACATATCATGCCTTAAAATTTAGGCAATTTGTACCTCAAATTTAGCCCGCAAAGTGCCTAAACGTTTTAGGGTTGTAATTACCTAAAATTTAGGATCCCATGACCTTGGCGCCTTTTTTAGGTAATTATTCCTAAATTTTTAGGCAATTTTTTGACTTTTTAGGCAATATTTTTTTTTGAGTGTACTCAAAGATTGGTCACCTTTTACTTATCGGCTTAAAATGTATATTTGCTTTGGATTTTTAATATTTTCAAATGTACATATATGTGCCAGTGGAAATAGGCTATAAGACTCGAATCATTACATTGCTATTCGCCGTGGAGTTACTTATAGTTCTGGACGTTAAAAACAATTAACAATTTACTCAGAAGCGCACGATTCGAACTGACAATTAGCAATTTAAAGTTTAAGACACCAATAACAATAGCATAAATTATAATAAAGTTTAAAATAAAATACATAAGAAGTTTCATTTCATTACATTGATCACCTCTTTGAAGCGATAAGAGCTTTTCTCGACTGTCTATGCAATGAAGAGAGGTGAATCTCATACTTTTTGACGTGCACAAGAGAGCGACGCGTAAAGACGGAAAAGAGATGATTTTGTTTTTTCATCTTCATTGCTTCTTTGAAAAGCTCATAGTTGTCTCTGGAGAGTTAATCATTGACATAAAAGAGGACAGGTGAATTAAAATTAAGAAGTTGTAAGCTTAGTTGTTGTTTAGTTTCTCGCCTGTACATCCCAATTTGACGGAGAAGGGCATTTTTATCCCGCACGTGTTCCAGTTTGACTATGATGACTGGGTCAACATTACCAACCGGATTTCTTTGCCGTATGCGATAAGCTTCACGTATCACTTTGCCGATGGAGGAGCATTCGCCGATGTTTGGACTTTTTCTGGAGCCATGAAGCGAATTGAGTGCACCCAAAGAAATAAGTTGCAGTTGAGTGGAGTTGAAGTGCAGTTGAGTGAGTTTTTGTTGTATGTGTCTTTGAGCTTATATCGGTATAAGCTGTATTATTGATGTGTGTTTGTTGTGGTAGGGAATTGTGTGTGTTTATATGTATATGTGTTGGGCCCACAGCTGTTTTTGAAAAACGATCTGGCAGCCCCATTCACATTATGAGAGCGCATTCTAGGCGTCTGAGTACGGCCTCTTAGAATGCTTTGAGAAAATTCGAGGAGCGCATTCTAAGAGCCATGTTATTAGATAGGCAGCGAGAATGTTATTCGTGTCTGAGTAACTAGCTTAAGGTTCGAAAGTCGAGTGTTCGGTCAGCTGTTTGATGTGATTAAAAAAGCCGGAAATGTTTACCTATCTTTGAGCTTCTGCAAATTTAACACCCGCTTTTTAAGTGTTAATGTTAATCATTAAGCATAATGTAAATACTGAATAAGGACTTGTTCTGAACATGTTAAATGTTGTTACTGTTGACCGATTTGTTATGTTCTACAATAGAAAAAACCTTACCAACGTGCCCGTGTATTGTGGAGTGAAAACTAACTTTCGGCCAGCGCCTGCCAAAAAGTGATTATGTGAAATTAAATATTAAAGTGTGTTTCTAATCGTATTATAAATGGTTTTAGCGGGTTTTTGCGCATTCTCATGATATTAACAGTTCAATATGAGTTTTGCCATGCAGCGCTGCTCAACATATGAATTGATAACAACCGAAATGCGTCATTTCAATCTGCATTTATGAGCTGCTAAGTGAATATGATATATGCCCTGAGAACAGAAAACTTTCTAAAATGCTGTCTAAATATTACATCATGTAGGTCAAAGTGTTTAAAATGAGCCAGTCTTTTTCTCAATAAAAGATTAGCACAAAGCCAAATTAAAACTTTGCCAAAAAGCGAAATATTGTTGCGCTAATAGATTCGCAAAGTTTTGAAAAAAATTGCATTGAGATTGCAGACGTTGGCAGTGACTCTAATGGCGATGGCGAATATGGAAATTCGATTGCTTTAGAATTAGATGTAGAGATAATTGAATCTTAAATATAAATTAATCATAGTTCTATTAAAAAAGAAGGTAAAAGCTGTGTATTATTTGATTATTTTCTTAGGCAACAATAAAATATAAATACATATATTAATAAATTAAGTTTATAACTTAAAAATGTAAAATATAAACACAAATTTCAAAGTAAACTATATAAAAAACATTCACATTCTCAATGCAGGTAAAATATAATTCAAGATTTTTAAAAAATATGATATAGTAAATTGACCTTTGTCGTTGGGGATAAAATTGACCTTTTATGGGCGGTATGGGTTGTCGTTGTCGAATTGTTTTGAAACTTTGTCTTATTATTTTACACTATCAAACGTGCCAAGTTACAATTGTGTAACTTGATTTTTCGAAGTTAAGACAAAAATTTTGCAATCTGGCCCAGTGTGCATCGCTCAGCATGTCTGGCCAACTTCATCGCTTTTTCCCATAACCTTAGTAAATAGTTCCGCTCGGCTAACTCGCCAAGGCGAACTCAACTGAGTTGACCAAATTTCGCAAAAATATATACCACGATTGGTGATGCTACGATGGGAAAACAAAAAAGTTTTTCTCACTAAAACATGTATTTGGAGCGATCCTTCCTATGACAGCTATCATCTGATCCGGCCAATTCTGACAAATGTGCAGCTTATGTGTATTTAAAGACCTTTTGCAAAGTTTTGTCAAGATAGTTTTAAAACTGAGGGAGAAGATAGCATAGAAACAGACGGTCAGACGGACAGACGGTCGAACGGATGGACAGACGGAAATGAACTCACCTGGTCTTGCTGATCAAGAATATACATATATACTTTATAGGGTCGCAGATGATTCCTTCTATTCGTTACAAACATCGTGACAATTTTAATATTGGCTCTGCAAGGGTATAAAAATCCGGGTTCCGTATCCGAAATAATCATTCCGGTACTTACTAGAACTGGTATGGAACCCAAAATTCGTTTCGGTATTAATTCCTTGTTTTAAATTCAAAACTTTAAAATCCCACTTTCAGAACATCTTAAAAAACATTAAACTGATATGCAGCCGTCATCTTTACAGCTGCTAGTGCCAGCTCTAAAGTCAGTATCCACGAATAACTTCTCAAGGGGGGACGACATAATTCCGGCGACATAATTCCGCTAGAAAAAAAACGACATTATTCCGCGCGAAATCATGTCTTTTCAAAACGACATAATTTCGCTAGAATAAAACGACATTATTCCCCTCATGTCGAAGTTTTTGATTCACGCGGGACGCCTTCATCTATCGAGTCATATATGCAATTGGAAAGGGCGTAGACATTTTATAAATTAATACACTTTTTTTTTTAGAAAACATTTTCTAGCGGAATTATGTCTTTTCAGAACGACATAATTCCGCTGGGAAATATTCTAATTGGGACGGCGGAACAATGTCGTTTCAAAACGACATAATTCCGCTAGAAAAAAACCATATTATTCCGCGAGGAATTATGTCGTTTCAAAACGACATAATTCCGCTAGAATAAAACGACATTATTCAGCGCGGATTTATGTCGTCATTTCATTTGACCTGAGCGGAATTATGTCGCTATGCCCTTCTCAAGACTCGCCCTCCGTCCCCCACACCTAGTGTTCAAATTTAACAACAAATTCGCAAGCCAAGGAAGAGCGCGACTTGGTCCATTTTACTTTGGCTGCCATTTTTATACCGATATAGACATGTACGTCTGTCCGTCCGTCCGTCTGTCTGTATGAACACCTAGATCTCGGGGACTATAAGAGCTAGAGCTACAATTTTTTCAGTGTAGACTTGTATTGTCTGCACGCAGATCAAGTTTGTTTCAAATTTTTGCCGCGCCCCCGCAATATGGAAAAAACCTCATATCTCCCACAATTTTGAAAATAGATTGTTCGAACCTTCTAGACATATATTTAAATCATCATTAACTATCTATTCGCCCTACATAATTTTCCGATCAGATGAACGATAGCAGAGTTGCCGCCCCCGCAATTATAATTATATCTCATATCTTCCACATTTTTGAAAATACATTGTTAAAACCTTCTAGACATATATTTTAATCATCATTACCTATCGATCCGCCATACATCTTATCTTGATCAGATGAACGATAGAAAAGTTCACGCCCCCGCAATTTGAGAAATTCCTCATATCTCCCACAATTTTTAAAATAGATTGTTCGAACCTTCTAGACATATATTTTAATCATCATTACTTATCAATCCGCCATACTTCAAGTCCCGATCAGATGTACGATAGTAGAGTTGCCACCCCCGCAATTTGGAAAAAACCTCCTATCTCCCACAATTTGGGCATGTTGTGATCTAATAAAATATTCTTAAATAAATCTTACCCTGAGTAACGGGTATATCGAAGTCGAGCAGGGCCGACTTCAACTTACGCTCTCGTTATTTATTGTTGTTAACATTAATACCAAAATATGGTTACATCGCGTTTTCCTTTACTTTACGCCCAGGAAAAGGCAGGTCATTCCTCAGTCGCCTAAATCGTTCAGGTTCGCTACCCACTCTCCATTTTTTATGCTTTTGCACTCTATCTCAATGTGGCAGTGTGTCTTTTGGTCTGATGAAATTGCATAATCGCTTCCAGTTGTTGCACAATTATTGAAGTGTGTCTGTTGTTTGGAGGCGGAGGGGGATCCAGACCGCAGAGCAACGAGGCGTGAAATTCAGTCGACACAAAAAAAAAACGTACGCAAAACGAAATGGCATTTTTCAGCGCGCCTGCCAGCAACAAAGGCAATCAAAAATTTATAGCCGACAACAGGCGGACTCATTGCGAGCACAAATGTCATTGACGTCGGTTCTCACAAAATTTAATTGGCAAGCAAGCAGGAAAGCCTGTGGTCATGCGTCTTTGGCCACATAAACTAATTTACCAAATGCATTTGTGCACAATCGACGGCAAACTATGTGGCCAGCGACAGTCACAATATTTGCGGCGCACAAAAGTAGGCAGCGCCCACATAATTCATTTCGAAGGAAATGCATTGAAATATGAAAAACTATTATGTCGACTGTCAGAAAACTGAAAATCTCATTTGCAAACACATCGCCAGAAAGCAAGTTGACAAGCCTAAGCCAGCAAAAAGGGCATACAAGAGACAGGGAGGGAGCTTCGGCACAAAAAGGCAAAGCCTGTCAATTTCAGTTAACCGTTTGCGTAAGCCAGCCAAGTAAAGCCATAGAACAGAAGAAAAACCGAAGCCAACTCTGTTAAGTGCAACCGCATCGAGAGGTGGAGCATGCTGAATATGCTGAGAACGACAGTGCGGACATTTTGCACATGCAACTTCCGTTTCCGACTTGCCTTTGTACGATTTTTCTACTTTTCGTCCTGTAGTTAGGTTTTTATGCAGAGAAAGAAAAAACTAGCCTAGAACCCAATTTCATTCTATTAAGTACCAAAAAGCTAAAGTTTGTTTTACAATATTTCAATCCTGTCATCTCAACCTCAGTTGGGATTGGAGGTGGCAGGACTTGGCCAAGCCCAACTTTATGATTTGCGAAAAAATATTTTATATTGCAGTTTATTTTGATTTTTCTTAGTGGACCGCTTAGCCCCAGGACCTGTAGGTCGCGGCAATGTTGCTTAGCCTGATACTGACACGGCTGTTGATTGGTACAAGTACAGGCTACCGTTGCCAGATGTGGTGCGGGTGTAGCTCGAATGGATGTTCCTCCCAGTACAATGAATGCCCCGTTTGGTTCGCCTTTGTTGTTTGGTTGGGGTGTGTTTTAGTCGGGGTCTGGTTTGGTGTCGTACATGTGTTCAGCTATCTGTGGCCAACCAATTGAATATTGAGTTACGCTTTAGTTAAAGGTGAAAGATTTGTTGCAGGGCTGTAAGTGAACTAAATTCTGAGGGGCAAACTCAGCATGTACGGCATACATACATATATATCTCATTGATTACATGATAAGTTTCCATAGCGGACTAAAAATTAGTGCAAAAATTATAGCGGGGCTAGGAGGCTCAAATTAATCATACGCAGTGTTGCCAATTTTCGTATATATATAACCCTGTGGTTCTGCTGGGGTCAAGTCACTACTCTGCCTAACGAAATCCATGCATCACTGATCGTTAGTCACGTCGTTAACGGCAGGTAATGCAGCGAGTGTGCGGCAGCACGGACAAATTCGGCGTTACTGTTGTGGCATGTGCACATTATTTGTTTTGTATTTTAATTTGCATCAGAAAGGGCCCCAAAATTGATTTAGGTCAAAAAGTGATTTAAAAAACGAGAGCGTAAGTTAAAGTCGGCCCTGCTCGACTTCGATATACCCGTTACCCAGGGTAAGGTTTTTTTTTAAAGAATATTTTATTAGATCACAAATTGTGGAAGATATGAGTTTTTTTTACAAATTGCGGGGGTGGCAACTCAACTATAGCTCATCTGATCGGGAAATGAAGTACGGCGGATCGATAGGTAATGATGATTAAAATATATGTCTAGAAGGTTTTAACAATGTATTTTCAAAATTGTGGGAGAAATGAGGTATTTTTCAAATTGCGGGGGCGGCAACTCTTTTATCGTTCGTCTGATCGGAAAATGATGTATGGCAGATCGATAGGTAATGATGATCAAAATATATGTCTAGAAGGTTCCGAACAATCTATTTTCAAAATTGTGGGAGATATGAGGTTTTTTTCAAATTGCGGGGGCGTGAACTTTTCTATCGTTCATCTGATCAAGAAATGATGTATGGCGGATCGGTAGGTAATGATGATTAAAATATATGTCTAGAAGGTCCGAACAATCTATTTTTAAAATTGTGGAAGATATGCGGTTTTTATCATATTGCAGGGGCGGGAGAGGGCGTGGCAAAAATTTGAAACAAACTTGATCTGCCTGCAGACAATACAAGTCTACACTGAAAAACTGGTAGCTCTAGCTCTTATAGTCTCTGAGATTTAGGTGTTCATACGGGCAGACGGACAGACGGACATTTCTATATCGACTCGGCTATTGATGCTGATCAAGAATATATATACTTTATGGGGTCGGAGATGCTTCCTTCTGCCTGTACATACATTTGCACGAACTTAGTATACCCTTTTTACTCTACGAGTAACGGGTATAAAAATTTAAAAAATCGTAGTTTGCTAGAGGATTCGAACCCACGACCTCGATATTTCTGGGCAACGGTCTTAACCTCTGAGCCACCATCGCCCGTGTGATCAGTGCTGCACGCATTTATGTAACATTTGGCTGCGCCTCACGCGTGAGGGTTGATAGCCCAATGCGCTAAGATGCTGCCGTTCGCTTTCAAACTCCCCACAGTTGTGATTTTAAATACCAGACAAGTAAAAAAAAAAAAAAATTGGAGCGTAATATCGCCTCCGCCGATGTTTAAATACCCTTGCAGTTGGATTGGAATTGGTTTTCCTGATTATTTTAGAAAAATTTCATTTTGCCTAGAACCTGTCCCAAGCTGACCAACAGATTGCGCCATTTTTCGTCCCCATTTGGCTGACCAAGCCAAAAGCCGATTGTGTTATGGGAGCTATATGATATATTTATCCGATTTCCGAAAAACTTTTTAACACTAAAACTCGATTTTCATCCGATTGTTCTTATGGCAACCTTATGCTATTGTCATCCGTTTTTGATCAAAACTAATGAATACCAGGTTGGGTGACGCTACGACAAGAAACAAAAACGTTTTTCTGTCTAGAACTAGTTTTTGGACCGATCTTTTCTATGGCAGCTATATGAAATAGCGATCCGATCCGGCCGGTTCCGACAAATGTGCAGCCTATATGTATTTAAAGACTTTTTGCAAAGTTTGGTCAAGATGGCTTCAAAACTGAGGGAGGAGAAAGCATAGCACTCGGCTATTGATGCTGATCAAGAATATATATAGTTTATGGGGTCGGAGATGCTTCCTTCTTTGCGTTACAAACATCAGCACAAATTTAATATACCCTCTGCAAGGGTATAAAAACACTCACAAAGTTAATTTTTTCTCATTCAGTTTTTCAGTCACCACTGCAGTAACTCCTTTGCACCAGTCATATCGTTAACGGACTGGTGGTTAGCCTTATACCGCTCGGTGAGTTTGGCGGACATGCCCATACAAAGTTCGTTAGCAAATTAAATGGCGGGTGGTTAGGACGGTATCCGGTCCTCATTAGCGGAATCGCTAGGTTTGCACCAGTGCAGCTGAACTACAGGGAAGTTTCACTTATATAACATCAATATAGTTTAAATTCCAAAAATAACAATTAAGAAAATCGGTCAAGCCGACTGTAAAATACTCTGTACTTGTACGCAATAGGCCAACATTCGATAACCAACTGTGGATTTCGTTCAATTTGCTGGATACAAAGGAAAGGAAATGTTAAAGTTAGGTACTGAGGGCTTTCGAATTGTCCCTGAGTTGTCAAATCCCTTAGAAAATTTTTTCATAATAAATTATCCCTAGAATTATTCCTCTGTTATTAGAACCCAGTAAACACGAATCCGATGTCGAAGAAATTCTACCCATGATAGATTCTCCAGGTGAGACTGTTCCACAAGTCGAACAACGGAGTTAGGGCACAATTCAAAAAAATTATATAAAGTAATTATAATTATAATTATAATCTAGTAATTATAGTATAGAATACTATAATAGAGAAATGGATCTCAATACCTGGGATAATGGAGGCAATGAATCCCAGCCGGCCTCCTAGTCATAATTCAAGATTATTTTTGTTATTATCCTACTTACTATTATAATTAAAATTAATCAGACAAGGATTTAGAGTTATTTTATAAAACTCACGAGCACCATCCCAGAGAGCCATCACTGACAAATCAACCACAATGGTCACACATGGCCAATTCTAAAAAATCAGAGTGGAGAGTCGGCTTTTATACTCTGTACCGAAGGTACACAGAGTATATTGGGTTTGTGCAATTGAATGTAACAGCCAGAAGGAAGCATCTCCGACCGTCTAACTGGACTGCGCCGCTTTCAGTTTCGCCCTCCCTTCTTTCACATAGATATTTGTGTAAGGAGTCAAAGACCAAGTATGAGAGGAGAGATGCAATTGAGATGGCCTGCGGTCAGAAATCACGCGTGATTCCCGCGTGACTAATATAGATACGTTTATGTTAATGGGAAATTATATACAAATTTTATAATTTTACGAGTTATGAACTAGGGTATTTCTACCCATCATACATCGTTTTTCAACCAGATGAACGATAGTCGAAAGAGTTGCCACCCCCAGATTTTGAAAAACACTCACACTTTTAAGTTATCAGTTACATACAAACAGGTACTGAGTATATTACAGTCGGGCTTGACCGACTTTCTTACTTGTTTACCCTAAAAATGTGCGCTCCAAAAAGTTTACAACGATCGGGCAGCAAGAAAAGAAACAAAGATACCAGCAGTGCACAGCGGCAGCGACAACAGCCAACGAACAAAAACAAAAACGTTGGATACACCCACTCGCTCTAGAAGGATCTACAGCCAATTACAACGCCATTTGAGTTTTGTTCGTTGCAAAATAGTGCATTTTTAATTTATAGAGAAAAATACAACATTTGATTTGCTACCAACTTACTTTCAAACACAACATTTTCTTCTCTTGAAGATGGAAAAAAAATTGCTTCAAAATATATCGCCGTTCAAGATATATTGCACGTTGAATTATGTAAGGTATACGAACGAAATTAAGGCATTAAGAAAAATATATATATAAAACATGATTTTTTGTATTTATTACATGCTATGATAACTGCAACAAAAACAGCTGAAAAATGAAAACAAGTTCTGATCGTTCGAAGCAATTTCAAGATCAATTTACAAATAACGAGTTGGACTTGTTAAACTATAGATCCAAAGTAGCTTTAAGACTACGTGAATATCGGAAAAGCCTTAAAAAGAATGGAAAGTGATGCATTGTTAGTAAAATCGAGAGCGTAAGTTGAAGTCGGCCCTGCTCGACTTCGATATACCCGTAACACAGGGTATAGCGGATCGGTAGGTAATGATGTATAGCGGATCGGTAGGTAATGATGATTAAAATATATGTCTAGAAGGTTTTATCAATCTATTTTCAAAATTGTGGGAGATATGAGGATTTTTTCAAATAACGGGGGCGGGAACTTTTCTATCGTTCATCTGATCACGAAATAATGTATGGCGGATCGATAGGTAATGATGAATAAAGTATATGTGTAGAAGGTTCGAACAATCTATTTTCAAAATTGTGGGAGATATGAGGATTTTTTCAAATTGCGTGGGCGGGAACTTTTGTATCGTTCATCTGATCACGAAATGATGTATGGCGGATCGATAGGTAATGATGAATAAAGTATATGTCTAGAAGGTTCTAACAATCTATTTTCAAAATTGTGGGAGATATGAGGTATTTTTTAAATTGCGGGGGCGTGAACTTATCTATCGTTCATCTGATCAATTAATGATGTATTGCGGATCGATAGGTAATGATGATTAAAATATATGTCTATAAGGTTTTAATAATGTATTTTCAAAATTGTGGGAGATATGAGGTATTGCTCGACTGCAAAGACTCATAATGTAGATTTTGTAAGGCACTATAGTACGGCCTAAAGACGAGCATTGGGTTCTCTATTTAAAGAACCAGTACTCCGCTAAAACGTAGCATTTTCGCCCTTGTCACATTTACAATCCTCTACCAGTCGCCTAATATATTAGTTTTATACCCCTTCACACAATTCTGGAAAAATTTATCAAAATCGGATGACTATAGCATATAGCTTGCGTGACCAATCTTGGTTTATATTAGTTTTATATGCTTTTACACAATTTCAAAAAAATGTATTAAAATCGGATGACGATAGCATATAGCTGCCATAAAAATAAACGGTCTGTCAAAAAACTAGTTGTAGAAAAAAAATTTTTTGTTTCAATGGTATTGCGACTTTCGAAAACTGCAAGGGTTTTAAAACATCGGCGTAGCCGATGTTAGCCTTCAAAAATTATTTTTAAAAATGGATTTTTATACACTTGAAAAGTGTATATTAATTTTGCCCAGAAGTTTGTAACGCATAGAAATATTCATTTCCGACCCCATAAACTATATATATTCTTGATCAGGACGACGAGCCGAGTTCATTTCCGCTTGTCAGTCCGTCCGTCTGTCCGTCTGTCTGTTTTTACGCGAACTAGTCTCTCAGTTTTAAAGCTATCGAGCTGAAATTTTGCACAGAGTCTTCTTTTTACTGCACGCAACTAATATGTCGGAACCGGCAGGATCGGATGACTATATCATATAGCTGCCATAGGAACAATCGGTCTAAAAACTAGTTCTAGTGGGAAAAACTTTTTTGTTTTCCATCGTAGCGTCACTAGTCTTGGTGTATGTTAGTTTTATATGCTTCCACATAATTCTGGAAAAATGTATCAAAATCGAACCACTATAGCATATAGCTGCCATAGGAATGATCGGTCGAAAAATAAGTCTTTGTGAGAAAAACTTTTTTGATTTCCATCGTAGCGTCTCCAATCGTAGTATATATTTGTTTCATATGTTTCCACACAATTATGAAAAGTTTTTTCAAAATCGGATGACTATAGCATATAGCTGCCATATAAACTGTCGGTCAAAAAACTACTTCTAGTGAGAAAAACTTTTTTGTTTTTTATCGTAGCGTCCCCAATCTTGGTATATATTAGTTTTATAAGCTTTTACATAAATTTGAAAAAAATTATAAAAATCGGATGACTATAGCATATAGCTGCCATAGGACCGATCGGTCGGAAAATGTGTTTTACTAAGAAAAGATTTTTTTATGGTGTCAAATTTTTATTATCAATGATTTTAAAATTTTTAAATATCTGATATCTATATCCTATATATATTTTTCCAGTTAAATCAGTTGGAGTAAAGTTTTTCAAGTGTATCAAAACTTCGGCACAGTCGAAGTTAGCTTTGCCTTCTCGTTTTTTATTGTGGTTTTCCCAGAAGGCCTAGTCCACATGTACTAAACAATGTGAGATGGTCGCTGTAAAATTAATGTGATGTGTGTGTTAATGGACGTACAAATATAGTTCTACCATACACACCAGCACAGATGCTACGCTTATGATCAATCGCGCGATTTTTTTTTTAATTTTTTTCCCTGCGGCGCAAACCTACACTTTGTTTTCGTCTGTAGTGCATTATTAGCTTACCTCCGAGAAATCGACATCTTCATTAATTAAATTTTCCTTCGTTGGATCATAAAGACGTCCAATGGCCAGGAAAATCTCATGTATTCTCTCTCCGTGTGTTTTAAAAGACTTCAGAAAATTAATTAATCACTGAAGGACTACGAATTGAAAGTTTGCACATGATTCCACACTTGGGACAAATTTTTTCCAAAAGAATGACATTATGTTGCCATAAAAATTGGAGCAATTCGTCTGTGCTCATTTCCAAAAAGGAAGTACAATTATACTTGCACCCAGTACACACGTTCATTTTCACTAATAGTCAGCAATTACAGAGAAATTAATTACCCAATATAAATTATATTCTGAAAGCATATGTGATCAACATATATTTTGTATGGGTAAAAACGCAAACTTTAAAATTCAATTAAAAAAGAACCATGTCTTTCCGGGAAATAGTTTCTGCATGATAATTCTTGATAATTCGCGGTACATCGAAGCCTTTTTAAAACAAAATTTTTGGGCGTAAGGGTTACATACTGAACATTTACCAAAAAATGCGTACGAATGTAACGTACACAACACAGGAAATGACCAAATTTTGCAGAACATTTTGAAAGCGCATTTTATTCATAATTGGTAAGCTTGGGAACGCTTACATTGAAAACAGAACAGTTTTTCCTACTAAAACCCTTTTTCTGTACGATCCGTTTTATGGCAGCTATTAGAAATTATCATTGTATAAATAGAAGACTCAGTGAAAAATTTCAGCTCGATAGCTATAAAACTGAGGGACCAGTTCTCGTAGAAACAGACAGACAGATGGACGGAAATAAACTCAGCTCGACAACCTGATCAAGAATATATATAGTTTATTTGTTCGGAAATATGGTCGAATATGGGCATTTACGTGATGTCGAACACGTTCGTACCCATTTAAAGTGAAACGAGAGCGTAATAGCTCATTTTCACTGAGCCTAAAGGCTGCCTTTATCGAAAATTCCCTAAAGGCAGCCGATAAATTGTGCCTTTACCATACAAAACGAGAGTATAAGCTGAAGTCGGCCCTGCTCGACTTCGATATACCCGTTACTCAGCATGCCCAAATTGTGGGAGAAATGAGCATTTTTCCAAATTGCGGGGGCGGCAACTCTACTATGGCTCATATGATCGGAAAATTATGTATGGCAAATCGATAGGTAATGATGATTAAAATATATGTCTAGAAGGTTAGAATAATCAATCTTCAAAATTGTGGGAGATATGAGGTATTTTTCAAATTGAGGGGGGGGGAACTCTGCTATCGTTCATCTGATCGGAAAATGATGTATGGCGGATCGATAGGTAATGATGAACATAATATATGTCTAGAAGGTTCGAACAGTATATCTTTAAAATATAATGTGGGAGATGTGAGGTATTTTACAAATTGCGGGGGCGGGATCTTTTCTATCGTTCATCTGATCAGGAAATGATGTATGGCGGATCGATAGATAATGATGATTTAAATATATGTCTAGAAGGTTCGAATAATTCATCTTCAAAATTGTGGGAGATATGAGGTATTTTTCAAATTGCGGGGGTGGCAACTCTGCTATCGTTCATCTGATCGGAAAATGATGTATGGCGGATCGATAGATAATGATGATCATAATATATGTCTAGAAGGTTCGAACAGTTGTGCCGGTGTTACAGCGGCTGAAATAACGGCAGGGCTACAGTAATGTAATTTGATAGAAAGCTGTCAGCTCCGAAAAATATTTGATGGTCCAGCCCTGATTTATAAGGGCGGAAAACGAAAATGGCTGACGTAATGCATTGAGATAATACTGTACCTACTTAATATTATTTCGAATTTTTTCATATTGCTACGCTACCTCCGAGAAGGTGTTAACCCCCAATCGAAAGAACTGGCTCTTGAACTCCTCATAGGTCTCTTGCATTGCGGTGGATAGAGGCGTTAAACACCCGGGTGATGCATTCATGGTTAATGGCTTCAACACTGTCGTATATTTTCAAAGCAAATCTACCTTAGCTTCGATAAATTGGCGCAATTTTATTTAATTTTGGTTGTAAAAATGAAAAGTAAACAAAAGCCAGCTGATTACTGCCGGTATTCTGTGCTTAGCGGCAATATAGCTCCAGTATAAATACTTTTTTGCAGTTACCCAACGGCAAGTGATACCGGCTCCAATGTAAATGAGCTATTAGTTGAAGTCGGCCCTGCTCGACTTCAATATACCCGTTACTCAGGGTAAGGATTATTCAAGAATATTTTATTAAATCACAACATTCCCAAATTGTGGGAGAGATGAGTTTTTTTCAAAATTGCGGGTGAGGCAACTCTACTATAGCTCATCTGATCGGGAAATTAGGTATGGCGGATCGATAAATAATAATGATTAAAATATATGTCGTGAAGGTTCGAACAATCTATTTTCGAAATTGTGGGAGATATGAGGTATTTTTATACCCTTGCAGAGGGTATATTAAAATTGTCACGATGTTTGTAACGCAGTGAAGGAAGCATTTTCGACCACATAAAGTATATATATTCTTGATCAGCATGACGAGCTGAGTTCATTTCCGTTTGTCCGTCTGTCCGTCCGTTCGTCTGCCCGTCTGTTTCTATGCTATCTCCTCCCTCAGTTTTGAAGCTATCTTGACCAAACTTTGCAAAAAGTCTTTAAATACAAATACGCTGCACATTAGTCGGAATAGGCCGGATCGGATGGCTATATAATATAGCTGCCATAGGACCGATCGGTTTTACTAAGAAAATTTTTTCTATGGTATCAAATTTTTATTATCAATGATTTAAAAATTTTACATATCTGATATCTATATCCTATATATATCCTATCTATTAAATCAGTTTGCGTGAACTTTTACAAGTGTATTAAAACTTCGGCACAGTCGAAGTTAGCTTTGCTTTCTCGTTTTTGATTTTGGCAGGAATGTCTGCAGTAACCTTTGGTTCTCTGCAAAATTTGGCCACAACTCCAGAAGTGTGTATGTGGCATCAGGTGTCCTCAGAAATCTTTTGTCCGAGACTACAATGTGTTCAAAGTTAATTTAAGAAGACCATAAAACACTTGCTTACCTTTATTTCAGCCATAATTACAAAATTATCCCATTTAACTTGATTTTTGTATACCCTTGCAGAGGGTATATTAAAATTGTCACGATGTTTGTAACGCAGTGAAGGAAGCATTTCCGACCACATAAAGTATATATATTCTTGATCAGCATGACGAGCTGAGTTCATTTCCGTTTGTCCGTCTGTCCGTCCGTTCGTCTGCCCGTCTGTTTCTATGCTATCTCCTCCCTCAGTTTTGAAGCTATCTTGACCAAACTTTGCACAAAGTCTTTAAATACAAATACGCTGCACATTTGTCGGAATCGGCCGGATCTGATGACTATATCATATAGCTGCCATAGGAACGATCGGTCCAAAAACTAGTTCTAATGAGAAAAACTTTTTTGTTTTCCATCGTAGCGTCACCAATCGTGGTATATATAAGTTTTATATGCTTCCACACAATTCTGAAAAAATTGATCAAAATCGGATGACTATAGCATATAGCTGCCAAATAAACAGTCGGTCAAAAACTAGTTCTAGTGAGAAAAACTTTTTTTTTCCATCGTAGCATCACCAATCGTGGTACATATTAGTTTTATATACTTCCACACAATTCTGGAAAAAATTATCAAAATCGGAAGACGATAGCATATAGCTGCCATAGAAACGATCGGTTCAAAAACAAGTTCTAGTGAGAAAACTTCTATGTTTTCCATCATAGAGTCACCAATCATGGTATATATTAGTTTTATATGCTTTCACACAATTCTGAAAAAATTATCAAAATCGGATGACTATAGCATATAGCTGCCATAGGAACGATCGGTCCAAAAACTAATTCTAATGAGAAATACTTTTTTGTTATCAATGGTAGCGCCTTTCAAAAACTGCAAGGGTATTTAAAACATCGGCGTAGCCGATGTTAGCCTTCTATTTTTTTAAATTTATTTCCGGCAAAATGTTTACAGCTGATTTTTGTTGTGCTAGTGGTGATAGTTGAAAAGGACAGTCGAACGATAGGCAGTAATGGTCTAAAATAGTCGAATATTCCCAAAAAAAAAGGCGAATAAAATGCAACAAATCATTCTATGGCAGCTATATGATATAGGTGTCCGATTTCGCCGATATTGACTTTTTTGTGAAGATAATTAAATATAATTGATTGATAAAGAATGACCCATATGCGTTGCAAACTTCTGGACAAAATTAATATTCATTTTCCAAGTGTATAATAAGGGGAATGATTACACAGGGCAACAAAATGACCAACTTTGTGAGGTACAGCCTTGTTGATCAAAAATTATGATTTATTTATGTGCACTGAACAAAACTGCATCATCGGTTTTGTTCCATCAGCTCTTGTTTCGACGATATGACAAAAGAACGGATTTCTTGTAAATTTTGCCCTTTCGAATTTCTTATGGTCACAATCGGCATGAATTTCTGAATTTATCTGTCCTATTCGACAGAGCACATATCAATGCTTTTGTAAAAAATCAAATGCGCAATATTCGATCTTGCAAAAGGGTCGAAATCTCTTACTCGATTTATGGCTATTTTTACAAATTAAATCATCATTTTTAAGCTAGTGTGGTTGGTGTATTTAAGTTTTAGCCATTTGAGCCTGTAGCCAATCATGTTTTCCAATTATGTGAATTAATTTGCATTTTTACCAGTTTATTTGGCGAAGCTACAGCCTGCTTAAGCCAAAAACACACATTTAAATTTATGGGAGGACTACTAGATACTTGACTCCACACAGAATTTATAAAAATTGTACATCTGCTTGAAAATAAATAAAATTCTATGATGAATCAAGTAGCCTCTTCACAGTTCCTATACAAATTTGGGGTAAGAATCTAGTTGGCCTCCCATAAAATGAAATATGTGTTTTTTGCTTAAGCAGGCTGTAACTTCGCCAAATAAACTGGAACAAATGCAAAAAAATTCACATAATTAGAATAGATGTTGGGCTATATGCTGAAATGGATAAAATAGAAATCCAACAACCGTTCTAGCTTTAGGGAGACGATTTATTTTGTAAAAATTGCCATAAATCGAGAAACGGCAGACTTCAGAGTCCAATTTGGACCATTTTGCATGATCGAATTTTGATCGTTTGATTTTTTTCAGAAGCATTGATATGTGCTCTTTCAAATAGGCCAGATAAATTCAGAAATTCATGCCTATTGTGGCCACAAAAAATTCGAAAGGGCAAAATTTACAAGAAATCCGTTTTACCGTATCGTGGAAACAAGAGCTGATGGAACAAAACCGATGATGCAGTTTTGTTTAGTGCACTCCATTCTTATATAATCAGTTGTAGATAGGGCTGCACCAAAAACACTGTTGCCCTGTGTTATAGCTATTTGTGTAGGACACTCACCTACCGACTTCAATTCTGTAAATGTGCAATGTCACTGACATTGTAATCCAGGGTTTAACGTCTTCTCAACTGCTCATATATTTCGAGCAACTCCCATCTGCCCCCAAAGTTTTATCTTTTAATCAAATTGCCACCACAAAATTGTATGAGGCAAATTCCGAAAACTTTGCATTATTTAGCTTGCTTTGTTTCTCACATTTCATCTCTGATCACAAATCATATTCATTTGGGCTTATTATTGGAAAAGTTACTTCACTAAGCTTTTGTTATGATGAGCCACGATGATGACTATGATGAGTTGAGCCCCGCTGCGGCGGTCGCAAAGGACCACAGCCAAGTGGCCTTTAATGAATATAAGAAGTATTCAACGGTCAACACGTGTCATCCTTACACCCAGAGAAAAAGCAAATCGTAAAAATTAATACAATCATAGTTAATTTTACTATGCTGTTTTCAAATATAAAAAGTATTAAAGTCCAATAGAAAGCGCTTTGATTTAACTGAAAACATACTTAACAACTGAAGTTAATATGATTATAGTAAAATCAAAGTGAAATTCACTTAAAATCAAATATTGCTGTATTCAGATTAAAGTAAAATCATATTTATTTCAAATATACGAAAATATGTATTGCTTTACTATGTTAAATATTATTTTTAAATATGAGTAATATTGCTTTTAATAGGTTTAATCTTAAAAATAAAGTTTTGTATGTTAATTTTAAAATTTTGAATTGTTAAAGGTTTTTGCACATTGCTGGTTTTGGGCTCCCCAACCAGTTATGGCATTCGTGTCATTGGCTGTAGTTCGTCAGGCAGAAAACCTATGATGAAAAATAGTGGAACCTTCCGAAACAGCTGTATGGTTATCTATACAGCCTCATTTGTGTATTGTGTGTGTACTGTTTCTACAGTTATGCATAGCTTATTTTACCCCAAAAAACTTGCTATATTAAATTGAAACTATATTTATTTAGAGGGGGGTACTTTTAAATTAAAGTTGGAAAATGTTTATTTCAATATGAAATGGTGTTTATATTGAATATGTAAAAAAATTTAAAGTACTATAAAGTATATTAAAGTTAAATATAATATTTATTTAAATTTAATATGAATATATTTCATAATTACTATGAAATATTTAAAATTTAATATTTTTTTTTTTAAATTTAATAATTTGGTCTTTTTATATTTAATATGAAAACTATTAAATTTGACTATTTTCATATTTAATTTCGATTTAAAGTGTAAGCACTTCAGATTAACGAATTCCATATTTAACGCAAAATCAATGGCAAAAATATTTAAGTCAACGTGAAAATATTAAAATTTCACAGCATTTTTCCCTGAGTGTAAAAAAAAAAAAAGGCAAAACTTTTTCGTCCTAAATTAATGAAGTTATTGAAAGCGTTGGCTCAAGCCCACATTACCAAAAAACTTTTTTGGAGCACCGAGCCAAACCACAAAACAAAATAAAGCAAACCCCTGAAGCTATGAGTACTATCTCTCTCTGGCCAGGCTCTCCTGTGGCGCATTAGAGCATAACACGTACGCCAAACTTATTGATTTTCGGTTTGTGCCATGCAGTTTTGCAGCTTCTGGCTTAGTTAGCGAATTATGAAAATATTTGCTCTGCACACTTTCGGCAAACAAAAAAACATAAACAAAAATTGGAAGCCGGTGTGTTGAATCACGCAGACAGTGGTTGGGGAACAACTCAGAAATCTCTCGTGCGTGCCACACACATGAATGGTATGTACGGCCTGCTCTTCAGCCAGAATAACATGCTTTAATAACAAATAAAACCAAAGTAAATAATAGATAGGCAAGAATACAATTTGAATAGATACTTCGTATGAGCACTTTGCAGATGCGTTCACCCTTAATAAATTAACTCTTCCCCTCATTAATTTTTTTAATTTTTGGTTATGCTTCGTGTTATACCTGTTACTCGAAAAGTAAAAGGGACATACTATATTGATCAGCATCAAAAGCCCAGTCGATTTAGCCCTGTCCGTCTGTTCCTAAGACCGTCCGTCCGGATTGACGCCCAGATCTCGAAAAGAATAAAAGCTAAAGCAACAATTTTTTCAGTTTAGACTTATATTGTCTGCACACAGATCAAGTTTATTTTAAATTTTTGCCACGTCCTCTCCCTCCCCCGCAATAGAAAATGTGGAATAGCTCCAATATTTATCGGAAATATTAAAACTTAAACTTTTTCCATATATTTGGTGTCACTGTGCACTCAGTCAGCCTACTTTATGTCAATTTTAGCAATGGATATTATTATAACCATAAAATGTTTATGTTAACATAAATTGTAAATGTTTTACGTACACTAACATTTGAAGTTTATATTAACATTTTGGGATTTAATAAAATATTTTTAACTGAGCCTTTTCCTGAGTAACGGGTATATTAAAGTCGAGCAGGGCCAAAGTCAACTTACGCTCGGGTTTTATAAGTTTGAGTCCTTGTGGTGTAAACTTGTCCAATATGAAGTGCTTCTATCCGCAATTTCTCAATGAGTTTACCTTTCCAGGCGAGATGTCAATATCCAAGAGTGCCGTGTATTTGACGTGTCATAACGAATGTGTCGCAGTAAACAAATTGCTGGGGATAAGGGCCCACATTTTTGTTACTGTTTAAAAAATCTACATCATGTACCGACAATCAGTGTGTAGAATTAAAAAAAAACGAGAGCGTAAGTTGATGTCGACGCTGCTCGACGCTGCATTTGCATGTGACCGTTTTCAGTCTTTTTCTTGAAAACTATACGTTAATTCGAAAAAATTCACTAATCATCAAACTTGGGTTCTCAAAATATCTTCCATTTTGTCTAAAACATTTTTTAATAAAGAGCGCATCTTCTGAGATATAAGTAAAAACTCTAAGCTCTAACGGCTCTAAAAAATGTCCGCCAGTTTTTTGTCGTAATCAGCATCCCCAAATACATATTTACTGAAAGGTTGAAAAAGATTGGAGGTGTGAGCTTTCGGAAATTAGGTCGAAAAAAAATTAACGTGGCCGCAAAGCGCAGGCAAGCAAATCAGTTTTGCCGACGCAAAATAAAGTTTTTATACCCTTAATTTTTATGCGAGCATTAAGGCACATACGTACAATCTTATTCAAAATTTACACAAAATAATATATTTTTCGAAATGCTGATTACGAAAAATTGTGTCAAAGTGGTCATCCTCTTAAAAACATTGTAATATTTAGTTGTTATTTTCATCTATCCTAGAAGTGCACAATTCGATTGCTGCTCTGTTAAGGATAATTATGGATACGATTCCTTAAAAATCTATAAAAGCCTCTCTCTATAAAAATATTATCCAAAATGTTTTTTTTTTTTTTTCAGAAAAAAAACTGGAGGACGGAGAAGTGGAAGACGCTCTCACAACAAAGTGATGTCTCCAGAATATAGCAAAACACATGGTTCTTAGTAAGATACATCCAAAGCGAGACCTATTGGACAATATTTAAAAAAAAACACATCTTAAGCCCAAATGTTACTTTTGAATAATTTAATGAGAATAGTCTTAAGATGAATAATATAATTTTATAAACTAATACAAAGGAAATAAATATATTATTAGAAAGTAACCATACTTTTTAAAAAACCTTTCCTATTTTTTCGTTAGGCATTCTCACCCTGAAATTTAGAAAGAATTGTTTGAATGTCTACAAAAAGAGCTATATATTTTAGAAAACACTTTCTAATTCTTAGGACTTTTCACCCTGAAATTTAGAAACAATTGTCTGAATGTCTAGAAAAAGAGCCATATATTTTAGAAAATACTTTCTATTTTTTTGAGCATTTCACCCTAAATTTAAGAAACATTGTCTAAATTTTTAGAAAAATTGCTTTATAATTTAGAAATAATTTTTTATTTTGTAGGGCGTTTTACCTTAATTTTATGAAAAAAATTTCTAAAATTTTTAGAAATGCTTTTTTAAAAAATAAGGTGAGTCGCCTTTGGCCCTTTTTTTAGGGCGATTTTCTAAATATTAGGACGAAAATGGGCCTTTTTAGGGCGAGTTGTTTTTTGAGAGTACTGTTTATAAAAAAATATTAGATCATGGTGAGCAGATAATACAACGACATCTTTTATCGATGGGAGAGTTCTCAGAAGAAACCCAAGAATTTAAAAACAAGGACTACAAAAGGTATAGATATGCGAACACGTGCAAAATATCACGAAATCAAGAAAACATGAACCTTTCAACATGTTGTCTGCCTCCTCTGATCCCCGTATCTCATATCTCAGACACATCAATCAATCGAGTCGTTAACCAACGAATATTCACCAGAAATATTAGGTCTATTAGGTAGTAACGATATGAATAACAATAATTGACAAAATTTTTATAGAAAATTCACAATTCCCATGTTAGAACTAATTTTTTTATGAAAATAGATTTTTTTAGTAATTTAAAATTATATTTTTATTAAATTTAGTGAAATGTAGTTTGTTTTAAAACACCATTTTCAATAAATTGTTAAAAAAAAAATTAAAATGATTTGACTATTTCATGAAATCTTTTCAGTGTATTAAAATATGAACTTTAGCAGCCGACCCTGAGTTACCCTGTTGACCTACAAAGACATGCTTCCTCTCATTTTAATGCTACATGAATTCTCTTTCATAGTCTGTTTGAAATTTTTCAAATATCTCTTTCCGTTCAAAAGTTATGATTTTTGCAACGCTATATCAACCAAACGAGCCACTGTGGGGCGCGGCAAAAATTTGAAACAAACTTGTTTTGCGTGCAGACAATACAAGCCTACACTGCAAAAATTGTAGATCAAGCTCTTAAAGTCTCTGAGATCTAGGTGTTCATACAGACAGACGGACATGTCTATATCGACTCGGCTATTGATGCTGATCAAGAATATATATACTTTATGGGGTCGGAAATGCTTCCTTCTGCCTGTTACATACATTTGCACGAACTAAGTATCCAATTTTTACTCTACGAGTAACGGGTATAATAACAAACGAGAGCGTAAGTTGAAGTCGGCCTGCTCGACTTCGATATACCCGTTACTCAGGGTAAGGTTGCCCAAATTGTGGGAGATATGAGGTATTTTTCAAATTGCGTGGGTGGCAACTCTTCTATCGTTCATCTGATCGAAAAATGATGTATGGCGGATCGATAGGTAACGATAATTAAAATATATGTCTAGAAGGTTTGAACAATCTATTTTCAAAATTTTGGGAGATATGAGGTTTTTTCATATTGCGGGGGCGGGAGGGGGCGTGGCAAAAATTTGAAACAAACTTGATCTGCGTGCAGAAGATACAAGTCTACACTGAAAATATGGTAGCTCTAGCTCTTATAGTTCCTGAGATCTAGGTGTTCATACAGACGGACGGACAGACAGACATGTCTATATCGACTCGGCTATTGATGCCGATTAAGAATATATATACTTTATGGGGTCGGAAATGTTTCCTTCTGGGTGTTACATACATTTGCACAAACCCAATATACTCTGTGTACCTTCGGTACAGAGTATAAAACGATATCAAACTGTGTGTAGTACGAAAAACAACCTGAACGTACGGTAATTTGCTTACGAACTAATGCAGGTTAACCTCCTCTCTTTTTAATGTGTCTATTGTGTTTTTTCTAATTCTCTCTCTTTAATGACCAGCAAGCAGAGTCTGCAATAATTGACAACAACAACGAGAGTGTTGTTGTTGTAATTATTTTAAAGCCTGCATTTTTGGTTTCTCTTGGAGCGCCATGTCAATCGTTTCAGTTGTTCTCACTGAAGTTTAATTGAAACGAGAGCGTAAGTTGAAGTCGGCCCTGCTCGACTTCGATATACCCGTTACTCAGGGAAGGGTTTATTTAGGAATATTTTATTAGATCACAACATGCCAAAATTGTGGAAGATATGAGTTTTTTTTTCCCAAATTGCGGGGGTGGCAACTCTACTATCGTTCATCTGATCGGAAAACGATGTATGGGAGCTCGATAAGTAATGATGATTAAAATATATGTCTAGAAGGTTCGAACAATCTATTTCCAAAATTGTGGGAGATATGAGGAATTTTTCAAATTGCGGGGGCGGGAACTTTTCTATCGTTCATCTGATCAGGAAATGATGTATTGAGGATCGATTGGTAATGATGATCAAAATATATGTCCAGAAGGTTCCAATAATCTATCTTCAAAATTGTGAGAGATATGAGGTCTTTTACAAATTGCGAGGGGGCAACTCTACTATCGTACATCTGATCGGGAATTGAAGTATGGCGGATTGATAAGTAATGATGATTAAAATATATGTCTAGACGAATCGAACAATCTATTTTAAACGAGAGCGTAAGTTGAAGTCGGCCCTGCTCGACTTCGATATACCCGTTACTCAGGGCAAGGTTTATTTAAGAATATTTTATTAGATCACAACATGCCCAAATTGTGGGAGATATGAGGTATTTTTCAAATTGCGGGGGCGTGAACTTTTCTATCGTTCATCTGATAAGAAAATGATGTATGGCGGATTAATAGGTAATGATGATTTAAATATATGTCTAGAAGGTTCGAACAATCTATTTTCAAAATTGTGGGAAATATGAGATATTTTTCGAATTGCGGGGGCGTGAACTTTTCTATCGTTCATCTGATCAAGAAACGATGTATGGAGGATCGATAGGAAAGGATGATTAAAATATATGTCTAGAAAGTTCGAACAATGTATTTTAAAAGTTGTGGAAGATATGTGAAATTTTTCATATTGCGGGGGCGGCAACTCTTCTATCGTTCGTCTGATCGGAAAATGATGTATAGCGGATCGATAGGTAATGATGATTAAAATATATTTCTAGAAGGTCCGAACAATCTATTTTCAAAATTGTGGGAGATATGAGGTTTTTTTCATATTGCGGGGGCGGGAGGGGGCGTGGCAAAAATTTGAAACAAACTTGATCTGCCTGCAGACAATACAAGTCTACACTGAAAATTTGGTAGCTCTAGCTCTTATAGTCTCTGAGATCTAGGTGTTCATACGGACAGACGGACGGACGGACAGACGGACAGACGGACATGTCTATATCGACTCGGCTATTGATGCTGATCAAGAATATATATATTTTATGGGGTCGGAGATGCTTCCTTCTGCCTGTTACATACATTTGCACGAACTTAGTATACCCTTTTTACTCTACGAGTAACGGGTATAATGAGCATCCTAAGACTCAAGCTACGCTTTGCCAGACCATTGCTGAGAGATATGTTTGCAATGTGTGTGTTGTGTCCGTGTGAGCGTTATGCGTTACTTTGAAATTTAATTTTACCCCTATCAAAAAATGTTTCGTGCCAAAATTATCGATGTTTCATATCAAAAATGATATTTGTTTTTTTTTGCGTATTCTAATATCACATAAAAATTATTTTCGGCACAATGCTTCATATAAATAAAAAATATTTTTGTAGATCTGTAAAATCAGAATGCTATTGACAGCTGTCGTATTTATATGAAGTATTGTGACGAAAATAAAATTTATTTCATCTGAGATCAGGCCTTTAGGTGCAAATAAAAAAAATAGAAAGCTAACATTGGCTAGGCCGATGATTTAAATACCCTTGCAGTTTTTAACGAGAGCGTAAGTTAAAGTCGGCCCTGCTCGACTTCGATATACCCGTTACTCAGGGTAAGGTTTATTTCAGAATATTTTATTAGATCACAACATGCCCAAATTGTGTTTTTCTCCAAATTGGGGGGGGCAACTCTACTATAACTCTTCTGATCGGGAAATGATGTATGGCGGATCGATAAGTAATGATGATTAAAATACATGTCTAAAAAGTTTGATTAATCTATTTTCGAAATTGTGGGAGATATAAGGTTTTATTTTAAAATTGCGGGGGCGGGAACTTTTCTATCGTTCATCTGATCAGGAAATGATATATGGCGGATCGATAAATAAAGATGATTAAAATATATGTCTAGAAGGTTCGAACAATCTATTTTCAAAATTGTGGGAGATATGAGGTTTTTTTCATATTGCGGGGGCGGGAGGGGGCGTGGCAAAAATTTGAAACAAACTTGATCTGCGTGCAGACAATACAAGTCTACACTGAAAAAATGGTAGCTCTAGCTCTTATAGTTCCTGAGATCTAGGTGTTCATACAGACAGACGGACGGACGGACGGACGGACAGACGGACGGACAGACGGACATGTCTATATCGACTCGGCTATTGATGCTGATCAAGAATATATATACTTTATGGGGTCGGAAATGCTTCCTTCTGCCTGTTACATACATTTGCACGAACTTAGTATACCCTTTTTACTCTACGAGTAACGGGTATAAAAAGCGCTATCATTGATAACAAAAATGTTTTTCTCATTAGAACTAGTTTTTAGACCGATCCTTCCCATGGCAGCTATATGCTATAGTCATCCGATTTTGATAAATTTTTCAGAATTGTGTGGAAGCTTACGAAACTAATATATACCACGATTGGTGACGCTACGATGGAAAACAAAACAGTTTTTCTCACTAGAACTAGTTTTTGGACCGACAGTTTATATGGCAGCTATATGCTAAAGTCATCCGATATCGATAAATTTTTTCAAAATTATGTTAAAGCATACAAAACTAATATATACGACGATTGGTGAGGCCACGATGGAAAACAAAAAAGTTTTTCTCATTAGAACTAGTTTTTGGACCGATCGTTCCTATGTCAGCTATATGATTTAGTCATCCGATCCGGCCGATTCCGACAAATGTGCAGCGTATTTGTATTTAAAGACTTTTTGCAAAGTTTGGTCAAGTTAGCTTTAAAACTGAGGGAGGAGATAGCATAGAAACAGACAGACGGACGGACAGACGGACAAACGGAAATGAACTCAGCTCGTCATGCTGATCAAGAATATATATACTTAATGTGGTCGGAAATGCTTCCTTCTATGCGTTACAAACATCTTGACAATTTTAATATACCCTCTCTTTTGATTTTGCTCTATATATTTCTGAAAACGCTACATTGAAACCTTACCCAACGTTGAGCAACACAGGAAACTGATTCATTTAAATTATACATTTTTATACCCTTGCAGAGGGTATATTAAAATTGTCACGATGTTTGTAACGCAGTGAAGGAAGCATTTCCGACCACATAAAGTATATATATTCTTGATCAGCGTGACGAGCTGAGTTCATTTCCGTATGTCCGTCTGTCCGTCCGTCCGTCTGTCCGTCTGTTTCTATGCTATCTCCTCCCTCAGTTTTGAAGCTATCTTAGCCAAACTTTGCCAAAGGTCTTTAAATACAAATACGCTGCACATTTGTCGGAATCGGCCGGTTTGGATGACTATATCATATAGCTGCCATAGGAACGATCGGTCAAAAAACTAGTTCTAGTGAGAAAAACTTTTTTGTTTTCCATCGTAGCGTCACGAATCGTGATACATATAAGTTTTATATGCTTCCACATAATTCTGGAAAAAGTTATCAAAATCGAATGACTATATCATATAGCTGCGATATAAACGGTCGGTCCAAAAACTAGTTCTAATGAGAAAAACTTTTTTGTTTTCCATCGTAGCGTCAATCGTGTTATATATAAGTTTTATATGCTTCTACACTATTCTGGAAAAATTTATCAAAATCGGATGACTATAGCATATAGCTGCCATATAAACGGTCGGTCTAAAAACTAGTTCTAGTGTGAAAAACTTTTTTGTTTTCCATCGTAGCGTTACCAATCGTGGTATATATTAGTTTCATATACTTCCACACAATTCTGGAAAAATTGATCGAAATCGGATGACTATAGCATATAGCTGCCATAGGAACGATCGGTCTAAAAACAAATTCTAGTGAGAAAAACTTTTTTGTTATCAATGGTAGCGCCTTTCGAAAACTGCAAGGGTACTTAAAACATCGGCGTAGCCGATGTTAGCCTTCTATTTTTTAAAGAAAATATTGATTTTTTATCACCTTAATGAGCTTTACAATTTATGTTATAATTAACTTTTTATGTCAATATTAACATTTAAATAAATGTTTTTTCGTTAAGTAACAGGTATATCGAAGTCGTTCAGGGCCGACTTACACTCTCGATTTTTTTTATAAATTTGTTGTTAAGGTTACATAGGTACTTGGCAGAGGTAATGTATATTTATGCCGGAACAGCAATCCACCACCCTCTTTGTCGTATACAAAAACAAATACATTCCTTTTAAGTGAACTACTTTCAAAGCTAATCGCACTGTCAATACGAATGCCCAGAAAAACTCCCAAAGATAATAAAATTAAACTGTCCCACCATTAAACAAACTTGTAGCATGAAAAACTGTTTTTCTCTGTAGAAAAAATCAAAACAAAAAGTAAGGGCAATGGGGTAAGAGCGCAGACAGTTAGCATACAAAACAGCAAAAACAAGATGGTGAACATTTGAACAGTTTATGTGTTAAAGTTGAAACATTTAGCCCAGAGCACAGTTGCCCTGGGTTGCCAATGGGTTAATACTGGGTAACACGCATCAGACTGTGTGTACGCGTGTGTATGACTGGTTTCCATAGAAAATGAATTTGATGGATGAGGTTGCGCATCTTGGGGAGCATGTGTTTTGAGACTTGTGCTAAGAGCTGAGCAAATGGGGTTTAAAAAAGAGCAGCGTGGAAAGAGTTGAGAGGGCTCAGTTGCTGCCAGCCTGCGTGAGCTGAGATTAGAGCATCAGAACATGTGGTTAAATGAGCTGGAAATGGGATTTAAATGGAAATAAGTGATATAAATTTAATGGAAACAAGAAAGGGAAGATATGGGACATGAAAATAGCAAGTAGGGAGACGTGAGTTTTAGTAATACAAAAGTCTTAAGCTCAAGAGACAATGCAAAACATACGAAATTAATTGTCTTATAACAGACAATCCAAACACCCATATACGTGGTGGCTGATTAGTGTTGCTAGTTTATAAACTCAATTATTTGTTTTATACCCTTATTATAATTTTGTCCAAATTTTTGTAACGCATAGAAAGCGTCTGCGTCCATATAAAGTATATGTATTCTTGATCAGGGTGACGTGCTGAGTTGATATAGGCATGTCCGTCTGTCTGTCAGCGGCTTCTGTTCAATTTCCTTCCTCAGTTTGAAAGCTATCTGGATAAAACTTGGCACATGGTCTTTATCCTATATACGCTGCACATATTTCAAAACCGGCATATATCGATGGATCGCCGAAGAAAATATTTGCTGCATTATGTAATTTTTATGGGTTTGCTATCAATCTTTAAAACTTGTATGCATCAATTTTGTTTCTATAATATAAACACATAATTTATAAAATCTAAGCATTCAATTTCTTTGCTCTCTCAAAGTTAGTTTGAAAATTTATTTAAAACAAAATAAATATTTATTTTAAATATGCCTCGCGAAACTAGAAAGTCTAAAGAGCAAACACAGCGGAGAGCAAACATTTAGCAAAGTCGAAGATAGCTTTCCTGCATTTTTGGAAAATATAATAAATCTTATTTAATCACTTGAAATATAAATCTCTAGTTATGTGCACATTAGCTTATACCTGCGGCTACGCTCGCGAAGACATTTTTTGAAGCTTTCATTATAGACCTTGTAAATCTGGCCAAATCTCTTTCTCAATCTCTTTAATTTTCGCTCAAGAGAAAGGGATCTACAGTTTAACGCTAAGTCCAAACGGCAAGGTTTTAGAGCAGCTTTTTCAGGGCTACGTACTTCACAAATGGTGCCAAAAGCTGTAAAGGTGACCTTATGTGTGAAAGTTTTAGAGAAAAACATTATGGACCTTGCTGTGTACAAAACGATTTAAGTTATTTGATTTAAACCCAAAAACACATATGTTTTAACATTGAAATAAGTTGAATATTAGATAGTTGAAATCTTATTCCCCAAAAAAACGTTGCCCCCTTTGGTGTAAACACTCGCAAAAAAGTGTTTTTTGTTCTCGTTGGAGCACTAGATCCTTTTTTTCAAAATGAAGCTTTTTGAGCAAGGCACAAAAATGTTTTCATAAGTTCAAAATTTTAAATTTTTAAGGCAAAAAAAAAAAAAAGAACAATTAGATAAGTAAATATTGCTTAAAATGAAACCCTAAAAGTAATCAAATCTAAGTATCAGGCAAAAGATTATCCCTAAGAGTAAGAATTTATGCAGTGCTTTCTGCTTCATGCACTGCATGATATTTTGCAACATTTTAACCAAGTCAATTGACTTTCTGACTTAGATCCTGAAACAGTTGCTTCACAATAAAGGAGGCAAAAACTAACTGACCATTTAAGTAGGCTCGTTTTGGAATAAACTGTGAAAATGAACTGCATGTCCAGGTATTCACAGAACTAGTTACTTTTGAAAAAAATATAAAGTCACTGCTTCTGAGGTAAAAATTATTTTTCAAGAATTTTACAATTTTCAGTGGTTTGTTGTTGCAGAGTTTTATATGGAAGCCTGTCAGAAGGCGGCTTGCTCAGATGGGTATATATTGGCCATTTATCCACAGATTTTACCACACCATAGCGTGTGTTACGCTCGATTGATGTATCACTACGATTAACGAAAAAAAAAACTTTAATTTTTTTTTCAAATTTTAGAGACGTTTTTATGTAAAAATTTTGTTTTAAAAATTGCAAAATTAAATCGAGATTTTGAGCTACTTTACCCAAAACACTATTAACTTAAAATAGAAAGTGTCTTTGACTTATTTGTAGTCCTATTTATTCGCAGTGATTTCTTTTATTACATTTTCAAATCGGTGTAGGGTTACGGAAGCTATGGCCAAATAAGTGAACCCACTGACTGAAGCATTGGACCCTGATCAGGAAATTATGTATAGCGGATAGATAGGTAATGATGATTAAAATATATGTCAAGAGGGTTCAAATAATCTATCTTCAAAATTGTGGAAGATATGAGGTATTTTCCAAATTGCGTGGGTGGCAACTCTTCTATCGATCATCTGATCGGAAAATGAAGTATGGTGGATCGATAGGTAATGATGATTAAAATATATGTCTAGAAGGTTCAAACAATCTATTTTCAAAATTGTGGGAGATATGATGTTTTTTGCATATTACGGGGGCGGGAGGGGGCGTGGCAAAAATTTGAAACAAACTTGATCTGCGTGCAGATAATACAAGTCTACACTGAAAAAATAGAAGGCTAACATCTGCTACGCCGATGTTTTAAATGCCCTTACAGTTTTTGAAAGGCGCTACCATTGATAACAAAAAAGTTTTTCTCATTAGAATTAGTTTTTAGACCGTTCGTTCCTATGGCAGCTATATAATATAGTCATCCGATCCGGCCGATTCCGACAAATGTGCAGCGTATTTGTATTTTGAAGACTTTTTGCAAAGTTTGGTCAAGATAGCTTCAAAACTGAGGGAGGAGATAGCATAGAAACAGACGGACAGACGGACTGACGGACGGACAGACGGACAAACGGAAATGAACTCAGCTCGTCATGCTGATCAAGAATATATATACTTTATGTGGTCGGAAATGCTTCCTTCACTGCGTTACAAACATCGTGACAATTTTAATATACCCTCTGCAAGGGTATAAAACGAGAAGGAAAAGCTAACTTCGACTGTGCCGA
The DNA here is from genome assembly GCA_018904225.1 of Lordiphosa mommai. Taxonomy (NCBI): domain Eukaryota; kingdom Metazoa; phylum Arthropoda; class Insecta; order Diptera; family Drosophilidae; genus Lordiphosa; species Lordiphosa mommai. Next base: position 446,883 of record JAEIFT010000122.1, on the reverse strand, counting down.
AGTTTTAATACACTTGAAAAACTTTACTCCAACTTATTTAACCGGTAAAATATATATAGGATATAGATATCAGATATCTAAAATTTTAAAATCATTGATAATAAAAATTTGATACCATAAAAAAAACCTTTCTTAGTAAAACACATTTTCCGACCGATTGGTCCTGTGGCAGCTATATGCTATAGTGATCCGATTTTGATAAATTGTTCCAGAATTATGTGGAAGCATATAAAACTAACATATACCAAGAGTAGTGACGCTACGATGGAAAACAAAAAAATTTTTTCCCACTAGAACTAGAAAGACGGGGTTTTCCCACATAGACCGATCGTTCCTATGGCAGCTATATGATATAGTCATCCGATCCGGGCGGTTCCGACATATTAGTTGCGTGCAGTAAAAAGAAGACACTGTGCAAAATTTCAGCTCGATAGCTTTAAAACTGAGGGACAAGTTCGCGTAGAAACAGACAGACAGACTGACAGACAGACGGACAGACAGACGGACGGACGGACAGACGAAATTGAGGTCAGCTCGTCGTACTGATCAAGAATATATATAGTTTATGGGGTCGGAAATTAATATTATTATTCGTTACAAACTTCTGGGCAAAATTAATATACAATTTTCAAGTGTATAAAAAATGGTAGCTCCAGCTCTTATTGTCTCTGAGATCTAGGTGTTCATACAGACGGACGGACAGACGGACAGACAGACAGACGGACATGGCTATATCGACTCGGCTATTGATGCTGATCAAGAATATATATACTTTATGGGGTCGGAGATGCTTCCTTCTGCCTGTTACATACATTTGCACGAACTTAGTATACCCTTTTTACTCTACGAGTAACGGGTATAAAAATTGGTCGAACCTTTAAGACATATATTTATACACTTGAAAAGTGTATATTAAGTTTGGCCAGAAGTTTGTAACGCATAGAAATATTCATTTCCTACCCCATAAACTATATATATTCTTGATCAGGACGACGAGCTGAGTTCATTTCCACTTGTCCGTCCGTCCGTCTGTCCGTCTGTCTGTCCGTCTGTCTGTCTGTTTCTACGCGAACTAGTCTCTCAGTTTTAAAGCTATCGAGCTGAAATTTTGCACAGAGTCTTCTTTTTACTGCACGCAATTAATATGTCGGAACCGGCCGGATCGGATGACTATATCATATAGCTGCCATAGGAACAATCGGTTTAAGAACTAGTTCTAGTTAGAAAAACTTTTTTGTTTTCCATCGTAGCGTCACTAATCTTGGTATATGTTAGTTTTATATGCTCCTACATAATTCTGGAAAAATGTATCAAATCGGTGGATGCGAAATCGGGTCCTTAGCATATACGCAGGTAACAATCGGATATCAGAAAATGTGTTTTACTAAAGGAAAGGTTTTTTTATCGGGTTGGTATCAAATTTTTATTATCAATGATTTAATAATTTTAAATATCTGATATCTATATCATATATATATTTTTCCAGTTAAAACAGTTGGAGTAAAGTTTTTCAAGTGTATTAAAACTTCGGCACAGTCGAAGTTAGCTTTGCCTTCTCGTTTAATCATCATTACTTATCGATCAGCCATACAACATTTCCCGATCAGATGAGCCACCCCCGGAATTTGGAAAAACTCATCTCTCCCACAATTTGGGCATGTTGTGATCAAATAAAATATTCTTAAATAAACCTTACCCTGAGTAACGGGTACATCGAAGCCGAGCAGGGCCGACTTCAACTTACGCTCTAGTTTTTATGAAATACATACCAACTTTGGTTATAATGAAGACTTATGTGTAACCAAATCGCAAAGCTTTAACTTTTTCAACACAAAACATAACACATTAAAAATGCGCGAAAATGTTTTTAGGGTTTTAGATTTGCACGCTCACCACATGGTGACTATCGAATAGAAAAATACTTAAAAATCGTAATAAATATTGGCGGGATGTTAGTTTTCAAGAAATTTAAAAAAATCATAAAGATTTGAATTTTGAAATTTGCATTTATTGCCTGCCAGATTGATCGAATCGACCACTGTGCACGGTAGCTAACAACAAAAAAATAATAACGCTATTTTAATGTTTTGTAAAATCACAATGCAATGTCTTAAAATGGGATTCTGACAAGCAGATCAAAAATAGTTTTTTGCAAACGCTTTTTCGCCAATTTGCAGGATTTTTCAAAATTTCGTAAATCATTCCTAATTTTGATATATAGAGCTTTGTGTGGAAGCTTACAAAACTAATTTATACCACGCTTGACGACTCTACCAACTAATATAAACGAAGAGAAAAAATTAAAAATTCTTTCAACTAGGGCAGAGGTTCAGAAAAATTAGTTCTTAAGTAGGGTTTTGGCAGTCTTCAATGGTTTTTATAATCTGTACCGAAGGTACGAAGAGTATATTGGATTTGTGCAAATGTATGTAACAGCCAGAAGAAAGCATTTCCGACCATATAAACTATATATATTCTTGATCAGCATCAACAGCGGAGTCGATATAGCAATGTCCGTCTGTCTGTCCGTGTGAACGAAGAGATCTCAGAAATGGTAAGAGATAGAGGTTTGAAGTGTATGGAAAATATATTTCCTATACTTGCAGGCAGATCAAGTTGAGTTTTGATTTTTGCCATGCCCCCTGCCTCCCCAGCAAATTGAAAAGAACGTCATATCTTTCAGAATTTTGGAGTTAGGTTGTTCGAACCTTCTAGACATATATTCTACTCATCATTACTTATCGAGCGTCTATACATCGTTTTCCGATCAGATAAACGATAGTAGAGTTGCCACCCCCGCAATTTGAACGAGAGCGTAAGTTGAAGTCGGCCATGCTCGACTTCGATATACCCTTTACTCAGGGTTTATTTAAGAATATTTTATTAGATCACAACATGCCCAAATTGTGGGAGATATGCGAATTTTTCTAAATTGCGGGGGCGGCAACTCTACTCTGTCTCATCTGATCGGAAAATGATGTACGGCGGATCGATAGGTAATGATGATTAAAATATATGTCTAGAAGGTTCGAATAATCCATCTTCAAAATTGTGGGAGATATGAGGTATTTTTATACCCGTTACTCGAAGAGTAAAAAGGGTATACTAAGTTCGTGCAAATGTATGTAACAGGCAGAAGGAAGCATCTCCGACCCCATAAAGTATATATATTCTTGATCAGCATCAACAGCCGCGTTGATCATTACCTATCGATCCGTCATACATCATTTTCCGATCAGATGAAAGATAGCAGAGTTGCCACCCCCGCAATTTGAAAAATACCTGATATCTCCCACAATTTTGAAGATGGTTTGTTCGAATCTTCTAGACATATATTATGATCATCATTACCTATCGATCCGCCATACATCATTTTCCGATCAGATGAACGATAGCAGACTTGCCACCTCCGCAATTTGAAGGGGAGCGTAAGTTGAAGTCGGCCATTCTCGACTTCGATATACCCGTTACTCAGGGTATATTTAAGAATATTCTATTAGATCACAACATGCCCAAATTGTGGGAGATATGCGGATTTTTCTAAATTGCGGGGGCGGCAACTCTACTCTGGGTCATCTAATCGGGAATGATGTATGGCGAATCGATTAGTAATGATGATCATAATATATGTCTAGAGAGTTCAAATAGCTATCTTCAAAATTGTGGGAGATATGAGGTATTTTCCAAATTGCGTGGGTGGCAACTCTTCTATTTTTCATCTGATCGGAAAATGATGTATGGCGGATCGATAGGTAATGATGATTAAAATATATGTCTAGAAGGTTCGAATAATCCATCTTCAAAATTGTGGGAGATATGAGGTATTTTTATACCCGTTACTCGAAGAGTTAAAAGGGTATACTAAGTTCGTGCAAATGTATGTAACAGGCAGAAGGAAGCATCTCCGACCCCATAAAGTATATATATTCTTGATCAGCATCAACAGCCGCGTTGATCATTACCTATCGATCCGTCATACATCATTTTCCGATCAGATGAAAGATAGCAGAGTTGCCACCCCCGCAATTTGAAAAATACCTGATATCTCCCACAATTTTGAAGATGGATTGTTCGAACCTTCTAGACATATATTTTAATCATCATCCGCCATACATCATTTCCTAATCAGATGAACAATAGAAAAGCTCCCGCCCCCGCAATTTGTAAAATACCTCACATCACCCATCTATATATAAAACATAATTACTTATCGATCCGCCATACATCATTTTCCGATCAGATGAACGATAGCAGAGTTGCCACCCCCGCAATTTGAACGAGAGCGTACGTTGAAGTCGACCCTGCTCGACTTCGATATACCCGTTACTCAGGGTAAGGTTGCCCAAATTGTGGGAGATATGAGGTATTTTTCAAATTGCGAGGGTGGCAACTTTTCTATCGTTCATCTCATCGAAAAACGAGAAGGCAAAGCTAACTTCGACTGTGCCGAAGTTTTAATACACTTGAAAAACTTTACTCCATCTGATTTAACTGCAAAAAATATATAGGATATAGATATCAGATATTTAAAATTTTTAAATCATTGCTAATAAAATTTGATACCATAAAAAAACTTTTCTTAGTAAAACACATTTTCCGACAGATCGGTCCTATGGCAGCTATATGCTATAGTCATCCGATTTTGATCTTTTTTTTTCAAAATTAGTTGAAAGCATATAAAACTAATATATACCAAGATTGGGGATGCTAAGATAAAAAACAAAAAAGTTTTTCTCACAAGAAGTAGTTTTTTGACCGGCCATTTATATGGCAGCTATATGTTATAGTCATCCGATTTTGATAAATTTGATCAGAATTGTGTGGAAACATATAAATCAAATATATACTTCGTTTGGAGACGCTACGATGGAAATCAAAAAAGTTTTTCTCACAAAGACTTATTTTTCGACCGATCGTTCCTATGTCAGCTATATGCTATAGTGATCTGATTTTGATACATTTTTCCAGAATTATGTGGAAGCATATAAAACTAATATATACCAAGATTAAAGACGCTACGATGGAAAACAAAAAAGTTTTTCTAACTAGAACTAGTTCTTAGACCGATCGTTCCTATGGCAGCTATATGATATAGTTATCCGATCCGGCCGGTTCCGACATATTAGTTGCGTGCAGTAAAAAGAAGACTCTGTGCAAAATTTCAGCTCGATAGCTTTAAAACTGAGAGACTAGTTCGCGTAGAAACAGACAGACGGACAGACGGACGGACGGACGTACAAGCGGAAATGACAGGAAGAAATAGTTGGGGATGTCTGCGTTATTCCTGTTTGGTGGGTGTTTGTGGGTTGGGGCGTGGTTGTATGGTTAAAAATGGTGGTTGTTATTGAGGGGGGGAAAGTTATAGAGGAACGATATTCAAAATTTTTAGGAAGAAAAAGAAAACAACCCGTTAGGGAAAACTTCCTTAAGATCAACGGGTTTTAAAATGAAATTACGAAATCGGATGACTATGCTCCCACGGGAAACCATTAAAACACGCCGTAGTATTTTAATGTTTTTAGAACTCAAAATTATAAAAGGATAAGTATTTTAAAGGAACATTTTAATATCCGTCGTGAAGCTTGTTTTTCAAAATAAAAAAAATATTTATAGAAAATATTTTGCTGTACGGGATTTTGCAAAACATCAACCTTAGACTGAAATAAAATATTTCAGAAAAATATCGGGTCTTTAAAAAAAAAGACAAAAAACCAATAAAGATTGCCAAAACCCTACTTAAGAACTAATTTTTTGAAACCTCTTATTTTTTCTCGGATAGAAGACGTGATAATTGTAACTTCACAATTCGATTCGCTTAATTCGGATGCACCGTTGTGATGCAATAATTTTGTAAAGTTTTATTTTCTTTGTCGTTGATCTCTCGATTTGTTAGTGGTGGGGATCTCAAAAATAGGGTTGTACTATGAGTTTTTGTTAAAACCAGGAATTAATCCCGAAACGAATATCGGCTCCAGTTCCGATTCCGGTACGTACCGAAATGAGAATATCGGCTAATGGCTTTAGTTTATTTCGGTTTCCGGTTCCCATGCGGTACTCCGAATTTTTATTTCGGTATAACGGTACGTACCGGTACAAGTATCTTTTTTTTATACCCTTGCAGAGGGTATATTAAAATTGTCACGATGTTTGTAACGCATAGATGGAAGCACTTCCGACCACATAAAGTATATATATTCTTGATCAGCATGACGAGCTGAGTTCATTTCCGTCTGTCCGTCTGTTTCTATGCTATCTCCTCCCTCAGTTGTAAAGCTATCTTGACCAAACTTTGCAAAAAGTCTTTAAATACAAATACGCTGCACATCGGAATCGGAAGGATCGGATGACTAAATCATATAGCTGCCATAGGAACGATCGGTACAAAAATTAGTTCTAATGAGAAAAACTTTTTTGTTATCAATGATAGCGCTTTTTAAAAACTGCAAGGGTATTTAAAACATCAGCGTAGCCGATGCTAGCCTTCAATTTTTTAATATTAATTTTTTTAGTATTTCAAGATATTTATAAATTAAGGGATGTAATAGAACTAAACGAGAAGACAAGTCTAACTTCGACTGTACCGAAGTTTTAATACACTCGAAAAACTTTACTCCAACTGAATTAACCAGTAAAATATATATAGGATATAGATATCAGATATTTAAAATTTTTAGATCATTGATAATAAAAATTTGATACCATTAAAAAAGCATTTCTTAGTAAAACACATTTTCCGACCGATCGGTCCTATCATAGGACTCCTATGGCAGCTATATGCTACAGTCATCCGATTTTGATAAATATACATGTAAAAATAATATACACCAAGATTGGGGACGCTACGATAGAAAACAAATGCATTGGAACTTCCACTGGATTTGGAAGCATATATAACTAACACCTCCATATAAACAACGACCTGTTAAGGGGGTTAACTCTTAGCTACATTGATTTGCAGTTTGTTAATTGGACAGCAGGTCATTGCGAAAACAGCAGATCGAGACATTTTATGACCCTCATAAAAAAGGGACGACGATCGCGACCCGTCGTGACGTCTTCTATTATTTCCACCCCAGTTGTCGGCACCTCGGCCGCGCACAAGCGACTCTCACATACACACCAATACCGACCGATCGGTCCTATGGCAGCTATATGCTATAGTCATCCGATTTTGATAAATTTTCTCAAAATTATGTGAAAGCATATAAAACTAATATATACCAAGATTGGTGACGATACGATGGAAAACAAAAAAGGTGTTTTTACTAGAACTTGTTTTTTGACAGATCGTTTATATGGCAGCTTTATGCTATAGTCATCTGATTTTGATAAACTTTTCCAACATTGTGTGAAAGCATACAAAATTAACATATACTAAGATTCGTGACGATACGATGGTAAACAAAAATGTTTTCTTCACTAGAACTTGTTTTTTGACCGACCGTTTCTATGGCAGCTATAAGATATAGTCATCCGATCCGGCCGGTTCCGACATATTAGTTGCGTGCTGCAAAAAGAAGACTCTGTGCAAATCTTTAGATTGATAGTTTCAAAACTGAGGAACAAGTTCGCGTAGAAACTGACAGACAGGCGGACGGACAGACGGAATTGAACTCAGCTCGTCGTCCTGATCAAGAATATATATAGTTTATGGGGTTGGAAATGAATATTTCTATGCGTTACAAACTTCTGGGCAAAATTAATATACACTTTTCAAGTGTATAATAAACCTTACCTTGAGTAACGGGTATATCGAAGTCGAGCAGGGCCGACTTCAACTTACACTCTCGTTTTCTTGTGTGTAAATTATCTCAACTGCCTGGTGTAAGCCAAAAATGAGAAAAGATATTTGTCACAAAATTTTTTCACCCATGTGAAAATTTTTTGAATTTTTTTATACACTTGAAAAGTGTATATTAATTTTGCCCAGAAGTTTGTAACGCATAGAAATATTCATTTCCAACCCCATAAACTATATATATTCTTGATCAGGACGACGAGCTGAGTTCATTTCCGCTTGTCCGTCCGTCCGTCTGTCCCTGTCCGTCTGTCTGTTTCTACGCGAACTAGTCTCTCAGTTTTAAAGCTATCGAGCTGAAATTTTGCACAGAGTCTTCTTTTTACTGCACGCAACTAATATGTCGGAACCGGCCGGATCGGATAACTATATCATATAGCTGCCATAGGAACGATCGGTCTAAGAACAAGTTCTAGTTACAAAAACTTTTTTGTTTTCCACTGTAGCGTCACTAATCTTGATATATATTTGTTTTATATGCTTTCACATAATTCTGGAATCGATCGGTCGAAAAATAAGTCTTTGTGAGAAAAACTTTTTTGATTTCCATCGTAGCGTCTCCAATCGTAGTATATATTTGTTTCATATGTTTCCACATGATTCTGAAAAAATTTATCAAAATCGGATGACTATAGCATATAGCTGCCATATAAACGGACGGGCAAAAAACTACTTCTAGTGAGAAAAACTTTTTTGTTTTTTATCGTAGCGTCCCCAATCTTGGTGTATATTAGTTTTATATGCTTTCACATAATTTCGACAAAAATTATCAAAATCGGATGACTATATCATATAGCTGCCATAGGAACGATCGGTCGGAAAATGTGTTTTACTAAGAAAAATTTTTTTTTATGGTATAAAATTTTTATTATCAATGATTTAAAAATTTTAAATATCTGATATCTATATCCTATATATATTTTTCCAGTTAAATCAGTTGGAGTAAAGTTTTTTAAGTGTATTAAAACTTCGGCACAGTCGAAGTTAGCTTTGCCTTCTCGTTTAAGAATATTTTATTAGATAACAAATTGTGGAAGATATGAGTTTTTTTCCAAATTGCGGGGGTGGCAACTCTACTATAGCTCATCTGATCGGGAAATGATGTATGGCGGATCGATAGGTAATGATGATTAAAATAGATGTCTGGAAGGTTCGAACAATCCATTTTAAAAATTGTTCGAGATTTTAGGAATTTTTCAAATTGCGGGGGCGGGAACTTTTCTATCGTTCATCTGATCAAGAAATTATGTATGGCGGATCGGTAGGTAATGATGATTAAAATATATGTCTAGAAGGTCCGAACAATCTATTTTCAAAATTGTGGGAGATATGAAGTTTTTTTCATTTTGCGGGGGCGGGAGGGGGCGTGGAACTTAATATCTTCCACAATTTTGGAGTTAGGTTGTTCGAACCTTCTAGACATATATTCTACTCATCATTTCTTATCAAGCCCTTATACATTGATTTCCGATCAGATGAACAGTAGTGGCGCTATATGTAAAAGAAAATGTAATGCAACGACAACAACAACACCGCAGCCAATGCACTATAGGAAATATTTCAATTTTTGTTGCATTAATTAATAACTTAAAAAGTAAGCGAGATTTTTGGATCCGGTTTTTTGCATTAGGTTAATCATACCATTGGGCTAAATTTTTATAAAAAAAAATGGGCGTGGCAGCACTTGGCCATGATTTATAAAAATGGTTTAAAAAATATAGCATACATTAAAGGGCAAATGTACGTGTAATGTATTAATAGAATGTCATTTAAAAGGTGATGCAAGGTCAGCTGGCCCTTAACCCCAGGCATTATTTACCCCGCTAAAAAACAGTAATTTTAAAATATATGTTAATTTATTTTAAATTGAATTTATCATATAAAACAGCTTAATTCTTGCCGTAAAATCAGAAACATATTTTTCAACAGCAATATTAGTAAAAAATGGGTTTCTCATTATACTCAGTATGATTTGTGCCCTGAGCCCGCTTAACATCATTTTGCAAACTAACAAGCCGAGATGCAGTATGGTTTAGAAGGTTCTGCAGACTGACTTTTGCTTTTGCATCAGAAACAAGAATGCCTGATGGTCTTCAATGGCTAATCCTTTCCGCCACTTCCATAAATATCGGATCACAGTTTTTGTTCCTGCAGTCCTTTTTTCTTTTGAAAGATCATAATTCAATATTAATGTCAAGGCATACGCGAACGGGCTTCGTATTTCCTTATCATTTTCGCCTTTTGCGAACATATACATATATAGAATCCTTAGAACTGCAGCAAGGTTAGCACCGCACACTATTCGCCTCAGATAAAGAAAGCTTGGAAGCTTGTTTCCTCCGACCTCTAATGCTCTTAAGCAAAAATAACATACCAGGACGATCAACTGGACTTATGAATTTTTGTCCGTTGTGTAATTGTATTCCCTTAATCCAGTCAGCATATTTTAGCTTAATAAGATTCAGTTTTCGTTAACTTTCTGCCATTTTGCCTCCAAATTTACTCAAAACAACCTGGTTTTTTCCTTTGAATATCTTTTCGATGAGTCTGAAGGTCCTTGGTTTAACCCTCCTATGAAGCAATAAAGAAATAACATACTTTTTGTCAGTTCGGCCAGTCGCTTTTATCCAAATAGCAAACAAGTCATCATTGATCAAATTGAGGTTATGTCATAAAAAATTAAATTTCGCGAAAAGTTCAAAAATCTGCACATTCTCTACAAGGTACAAAAATTCTCAGATCTAAAAAATGCTAAAATTTTTTTGTAGGCCCTCGTGAAGTTAAATTTCCTTAACAAATTATATATCATGAGATGCCTCACGAATACCATTGAGAACTATGACAACACGGTTTATATCTACAGACCAAAGGTACAGAAACGTAATACAAACCACAATGATCAGATTCCAACAAATATATTTGACGAAAGCTGTTGTTTTTCTTACTATTTAACAATTCTAAATCGCAGCAGAAATATACGCATTTCATGCTACATTTATACTACGCTGAGTTTGCTATCGAAATCGTTATCGACGCAATAACTCTGAATTGGTGTTTATACTGGCACAAGGTTGCGTCCTGCGTCCATCGTCAACGAAACAGCTGATGTTTGTTTTGTTGAAAGCAAAAAAAAAAAAAATTAAGAAAACAGAATGAATACAAGTGAACTTTATTTATTATCTGCCATGGAGAAAAATGATGCTATGATGATGCAATTTATGGATTTGGCGGGGATGTCTGCAGCAACATTTGATTTTCTGCAAAGGAAGCGACGACGACGTCGGGTGGCCACTGAAATCTCTTTTCCGAGCCTACAATGTGTTCAAAGTTAATTTGAGAAGAGAATGAAACACTTGCTTACCTTTCTTTTCAGCCATAATTTCAAATTTTTCCAATTTAACTTGACAACTTTTTTTTTATTTATTCCCGGCAAAACTTACACAGCTGTTTTTTGTTGTGCTAGTGGTGATAGTTGAAAACGATACTCGAATGATAGGCAGAAATGGGCTAAAATTATCGAATATACCCCAAAAAATCGAATAAACTCTGCAATCGAAACCGGCGTCCGCACAAGACGCCACTTTTTGTCACCACTAGGGCCCTATACTTTTTACATGGGAAAGACGCCGCGTCTTGGGCAAGACGACAAAACGCAACCCCTAGTATAAACAGGCTATTACATCCAGCTGTCAATCGATAACAAATGTTAACTTTAACAGCTGTTATATAACCAGGTCTGCAGTCTATTAACATTTCTGGTATGCAACATTGAGGATTGATGAATTTATAAACTAATGGCAAACAAAATTTGTGGACTTGGACACTTTTGAAAATGGATTTTCTGCCACAAAAATGGAAATATTTCCTATAGTGCAATAGTAGAACTTACGAGAAAGAGAGAGCGAAAGGGCAATAGCTTACTGGTAATTTCCCAAGTGGAATTGGCTTGACGGCATTAGCTAACTGGACTGCGCCGCTTTCAGATTCCCCTCTCCCTTCTTTCCAATAGATATTTGTGTAAGGAGGCAAAGACCAAGTATGAGAGGAGCGATGCAATTGAGATGACCTGCTGTCAGAAATCACGCGTGATTCCCGCTTGACTAATATAGATACGTTTATGTTAGTAGGAAATTATATACAAATTGTTGCCACCCCAGATTTTGAAAAAACCTCACACTTTAAAGTTATCAGTTAGGTACAAACAGGTACTGAGTATATTACAGTCGGGCTTGACCGACTTTCTTACTTGTTTTATTTTCATGTCTGAAAATTATTATTTTTTACAGCTTGTTTATTTTACTATGTGTTAATATCATGCGTGTAAAGAAAAATGTGTGTTATTTTACGAACCCTGTTTCTATGGCAGCTATAGGATATAGTCATCTGATCCGGCCAGTTCCGACATACAACACCCGCCACCTGAATAGGATACCCCTTATATCTGTTTTAAATTGACCACTGCTTCCAAACCAAGCGTCCTAGGGACTTTCTTTTAATTAACGTTCATTTAATTCCTGCTATATATCCAGAAGAAAGACTTCGCAAAAATGTTTTAAGTGTTAACAAAAATTTTTTTTTACAAAACATGAACAAATTGGGGTCCAAATTTTGCGCCACTTGATTAGAACATGCACCTAGTTTGATCGCTATACTTGGCACGAGGACTCATATTTTTCGTTGATTGAACTTTTTAGTTATTTCAGATTATTTATTTAAAAAACGAGAAGGCAAAGCTAACTTCGACTGTGCCGAAGTTTTAATACACTTGAAAAACTTTACTCCAACTGATTTAACCGGTAAAATATATATAGGATATAGATATCAGATATTTAAAATTTTAAGTTATTGATAATAAAAATTTGAAACCATAAAAAAAAACTTTTCTCAGTAAAACACATTTTCCGACCGATCGGTCCTATGGCAGCTATATGCTATAGTCATCCGATTTTAAAAATTTTTTTCCAAATTGTGTGAAAGCATAAAAACTAATATATACCAAGATTAGGGACGCTACGATAGAAAAAAAAAGTTTTTCTCACTAGAACTAGTTCTTAGACCGACCGTTTATATGGCAGCTATATGCTATAGTCATTCGATTTTGATAAATTTTTTCAGAATTGCGTGGAATCATATAAAACTAATACAAACCATGATTGGTGAAGCTACGATGGCAAACTAAAAAGTTTTTCTCACTAGAACTAGTTTTTTGACCGACCCTTTATATGGCATCTATATGATATAGTCATCCGATCTTGATAAATTTTTCCAGAATTATGTGGAAGCATATAAAACTAACATACACCAAGATTAGTTACGCTACGATGGAAAACAAACAAGTTTTTCAAACTAGAACTAGTTCTTAGACCGATCGTTCCTATGGCAGCTATATGATATAGTCATCTGATCCGGCCGGTTCCGACATATTAGTTGCGTGCAGTAAAAAGAAGACTCTGTGCAAAATTTCAGCTCGATAGCTTTAAAACTGAGAGACTAGTTTGCGCAGAAACAGACAGACGAACAGACAGACGGACGGACGGACAAGCGGAAATGAACTCAGCTCGTCGTCCTGATCAAGAATATATATAGTTTATGGGGTCGGAAATGAATATTTCTATGCGTTACAAACTTCGTTCAAAATTAATATACACTTTTCAAGTGTATAAAAATAGAAGGCTAACATCGGCTACGCCGATGTTTTAAGTACCCTTGCAGTTTTTGAAAGTCACTACCATTGATAACAAAAAAGTTTTTCTCACTACAACTAGTTTTTTGACCGACCGTTTATATGGCAGCTATATGCTATAGTCATCCGATTTTGATAAATTTTTCCAGAATTATGTGAAGGGGCATAAAACTAACATATACCAAGTTTGGTGACGATTCAATAGAAAACAAAAAAGTTTTTCTCACTAGAACTAGTTTTTTTACTGACCGTTTATATGGCAGCTATATGCTGTAGTCATCCGATTTTGATAAATTTTTCCAGAATTGTGTAAAGGGGTATAAAACTAATATATACCAAGTTTGGTGACGATTGAATAGAAAACAAAAAAGTTTTTCTCACTAGAACTAGTTTTTTTGCTGACCGTTTATATAGCAGTTATATGCTATAGTCATCCGATTTTGATAAATTTTTCGAGACGGACGGACAGACGGACAGACGGACATGGCTATATAGACTCAGCTCGTCATGCTGATCAAGAATATATATAGTTTATGGGGTCGGAGATGCTTCCTTCTATGCGTTACAAACATCGTGACAATTTTAAGGGTATAAAAAAAGTAAAATGCGTCGAGGAAAAACCTTTACCGAGTTTGAAAAGAACAAAATAGAGCCTTCAAGGACGCTGGTCTATCTTTGGTCAAAATAGCTCCAAAAAATCCAGAGATGCTGACATGTTATAACCGTACATATTATAAACGAGAGCGTAAGTTGAAGTCGGCCCTGCTCGACTTCGATATACCCGTTCCTCAGGGTAAGGTTTATTTAAGAATATTTTATTAGATCACAACATGCCCAAATTTTGAAAGATATGAGTTTTTTTCCAAATTGCGGGGGTGGCAACTCTACTATAGCTCATCTGATCGGGAAATGATGTATTGCGGATCGATATGTAATGATGATTAAAATATATGTCTAGAGGGGTCCGAATAATCTATCTTCAAAATTGTGGGAGATATTAGGTATTTTCCAAATTGCGTGGGTGGCAACTCTTCTATAGTTTATCTGATCGGAAAATGATGCATTGCGGATCGATAGGTAAAGATGATTAAAATAAATGTCTAGAAGGTACGAACAATCTATTTTCATAATTGTGGGAGATATGAGGTATTTTCCAAATTGCGTGGGTGGCAACTCTTTAATCGTTCATTTGATCGAAAAATGAAGTATGGCGGATCGATAGGTAATGATGATTTAAATATATGTCTAGAAGGTTCAAACAATCTATTTTCAAAATTGTGGGAGATATGTGGTTTTTTCATATTGCGTGGGCGTTAGGGGGCGTGGCAAAAATTTGAAACAAACTTGATCTGCGTGCAGAAAATACAAGTCTACACTGAAAAAATGGTAGCTCTAGCTTTTATAGTCGCTGAGATCTAGGTGTTCATACAGACAGACGGACGGACGGACGGACGGACGGACGGACGGACAGACGGACGGACGGTCTATATCGACTCGGCTATTGATGCTGATCTAATCAAGAATATATATACTTTATGGGGTCGGAAATGCTTCCTTCTGCCTGTTACATACATTTGCACGAACTTAGTATACCCTTTTTACTCTACGAGTAACGGGTATAATAAAATGAACATAAAAAACATGAAAGGCCGTACTCCCACTGCGCTAACTAATAGGGAAATGCGACTGATATTAAGAAAACCCTCAATTTTCTTTTGACTCTTTGTCAAAAATCTGTTTCACATTTTGTGTTAAGGCTAGTTTTAGAACTATGCGCCGCGATATTTCCAATGCTGTGCATATAACAAGATTAAATGTCAAGATGAAGCTAAATCCCAAAGCGGCTTAAAAAGCACGTCGCCTCAGTTGTTGTCGAAGAAGCATCAAGTATTCTTTTCAGATGAATAGGTCCTGATGGCTATAGATATTATTTCCATGATCTCTGCACAGAAACTTATCATGTGAACCGTCTAGATAGAAGAGTTGGAGTCTTGATGGTGTGGGAGACCATTTCGTGTTATCGCACCGGAAAACAAAAATTTTTGTCAACTACAATGAACACGTTGTTTTCAAGTGCCATATTGAAAAAGGCATGTCCATACTTTTATAACCTTTTTGGGCTTCTGCCATTTACCAACATGATAATGCATGTATGTATGGCATACATATATAAAGAGACCAAATGTGGAGCTATTAAGTCGGCCGCCATACTCACCGGATTTGAACATCATTGAAAATGTTTGGAGATGATTAACAGGCCATGTATATGGATCAGAAAAATAATATACAACTTTACCTGAATTCAGCTTGGAACTCGTTTTCTTTTACTTATTTGGGCAATTTGAATGCATTCCTAACAAACCGGATGTGTGAAGTTTTAAGCAGAAAGCTGGCTCAACACGTTTTTAACCCATTTTTCCAATCATAAAACACATTAGTTACCTAAGACTTAGGCACTATTTGAGTTCAGAATTTTCTAAAATGGCTTTTTCGATATATGTCCTATTCAAGTGGCGCAATATAAAGACCACGAACTTGTTTGGTTTTTGGTTAATAATTATACACTTGAAAAGTGTATATTAATTTTGCCCAGAAGTTTGTAACGCATAGAAATATTCATTTCCGACCCCATAAACTATATATATTCTTGATCAGGACGACGAGCCGAGTTTATTTCCGCTTGTCCGTCCGTCTGTCTGTCTGTTTCTACGCGAACTAGTCTCTCAGTTTTAAAGCTATCGAGCTGAAATTTTGAACAGAGTCTTCTTTTTACTGCACGCAACTAATATGTCGGAACCGGCCAGATCGGATGACTATATCTTATAGCTGCCATAGGAACGATCGGTCGGAAAATAAGTCTTAATGAGAAAAACTTTTTTGTTTTCCATCGAAGCGTCACCAATCTCTATATATATAAAAGAGTTTGTCCTGACTGACTGACTGACTGACTGACTGACTGACTGACTGACTGACTGATTGGCAATCAACGTAGAGCCTGAACGGTAAGAGATAGAAAGCTGAAATTTTCACAGAAGTTTCCTTATGAGTTGAAAGTGAGCACTAAGGCGGGGTTTTGGAAAATTCCACCCCTAAGGAGTGGAAAACTCCCGGAAAAGCTACTATGGGGAAAATTTTGTTTTTCATCCGATTGACTTGAAATTTGGTTTGTAAGTAAAGTAAGCGAAATAATTGGACACCTGTTTCCCAGATTTCGGAAAATCCGCCCACAAGGAAAATGGCCGGAAAATTCATAATGGAAAAAACTATTTTTCATCCGATTGACTTCAAACTCGGTTTGTGAGGATAGTAAGCAGAATAATTAGACTTGAGATTTTCCGATGATGGAAAATCCGCCCGAAAAGTAGGGAAATTCCCGGAAAATTCCAAAGGGAAACAACTATTTTTCATCCGATTGGCTTCAAACTCGGTTTGTAAGGATAGTATGCTAAGTAATTGGACATGAGATTTTCAAATGTTGGAAAATCCGCCCACAAAGAAAATACCCGGAAAATTCTATATGAAAAACTATTTTTGATCCGATTGACTTCAAACTCGGTTTGTAAGGATAGAATGCAAAATAATTAGACATAAGATTTTCCGATGTTGGAAATGCGCCCAAAAAGTCGGGGAAATTCCCGGAAAATTCTATATGAAAAACTATTTTTGATCCGATTGACTTCAAACTCGGTTTGCAGCGAAAGTATACAAAATAAGTTGACAAGAAATTTTTCGATTGTGGAAAATCCACCCACAAGGAAAATGGCCGGAAAATTCTCATGGAAAACACTATTTTCATCCATTGACTTCAAACTCGGTTTGCGGATAGTATGCCAATCATTAGACATGAGATTTTCCGATGTTGGAAAATCCGCCCGAAAAGTCGGGAAATTCCCGGAAAATTCAATATGGAAAATACTATTTTTCATCCGTTTGGCTTAAAACTCGGTTTGTAAGGATAGTATGCTAAGTAATTGGACATGAGATATTCAAATGTTGGAAAATCCGCCCACAAAGAAAATACCCAGAAAATTTCTTGTGAAAAACTATTTTTGATCCGATTGACTTCAAACTCGGTTTGTAAGGATAGAATGCAAAATAATTAGACATAAGATTTTCCGATGTTGGAAAATGTGCCCGAAAAGTCGGGAAATTCCCGGAAAATTCCATATGGAAAAAACTGTTTTTCATTCGATTGGCTTCAAATTCGGTTTGTAAGGATAATATGCTAAATAATTAGACATGTGATTTTTCGATTGTGGAAAATCCTCCCACAAGGAAAATAGCCGGAAAATTCTTCATGGAAAAACTATTTTTCATCCGATTGACTTCAAACTCGGTTTGTGGGGATGGTAAGCCAAATAATTAGACATAAGATTTTCCGATGTTGGAAAATGCGCCCGAAAAGTCGGGAAATTCCCGGAAAATTCCATATGGAAAAAACTATTTTTCATCCGTTTGGCTTCAAACTCGGTTTGTAAGGGTAGTTTGCTAAATAATTAGGCATGTGATTTTTTGTTGGTGGAAAATCCACCCACAAGGAAAATGGCCGGAAAATTCTATATGGAAAACACTATTTTTCATCCGATTGACTTCAAACTCGGTTTGTAGCGATAGTATACAAAATAAGTTGACATAAGATTTTCCGATGTTGGAAAATTCGACCCAAGAGTGGGGAAATGCCTGGAAAATTCTATATGGCAAAACCTATTTTTAATCCGATTGGCTTCAAAATGGGTTTGTGAACACATTATAGAAAATAATAAGACATTTGATTTCTCAGTGGTGGAATTTCCGCCCACAGGCAAGAATAATGGTGGGCGTATTTCGGTTCAGTGACAATGGCTATTTGTGAGCCGATCTGAATAACATTCGTTTTGTAAGCTCTAGGGTCAGAATAAATGGAAACACGTGTTTTTTTATTTCGGGAAGTTCACTCCAAAGGTCGGAATATGGGTGCGGGGGTGGGTTTTTAGCCGATATGTATTAAATTTGGTTTGAAAGCTCTATGGGCCAATTAAATAGGATAAAGTTTTTAGCTTTGCGCATACTCACCCTCAAGGTCGGATAATGGGTGACGGGGGTGGTTTTAGCGTTTGTACGCTTAACGGGCCAAGTAGGTGGAAAATAATTTTCTCATTTCTGATGGTCGGAAAATGGGGGCGGGGGTGGTATCATTGCCAAACGTTTTTTTCATTATTTTGGCGGCTTTACTGATGGTGGCGAAGCGAAGCGCGCCGGGTTATATGCTAGTCTCTCTTATATATAAAAGAGTTTGTCCTGACTGACTGACTGACTGCACTGATTCACTGATTGGCAATCAACGTAGAGCCTGAACGGTAAGACATAGAAAGCTGAAATTTTCACAGAAGTTTCCTTATGAGTTGAAAGTGAGCACTAAGGCGGGGTTTTGGAAAATTCCACCCCTAAGGGGTGGAAAACTCCCGGAAAAGCTACTATGGGGAAAATTTTGTTTTTCATCCGATTGACTTGAAATTTGGTTTGTAAGTAAAGTAAGCGAAATAATTGGACACCTGTTTCCCAGATTTCGGAAAATCCGCCCACAAGGAAAATGGCCGGAAAATTCTTCATGGAAAAAACTATTTTTCATCCGATTGACTTCAAACTCGGTTTGTGAGGATGGTAAGCAGAATAATTAGACTTGAGATTTTCCGATGATGGAAAATCTGCCCGAAAAGTCGGGAAATTCCCGGAAAATTCCATATGGAAAAAACTATTTTTCATCCGTTTGGCTTCAAACTCGGTTTGTAAGGGTAGTATGCTAAGTAATTGGACATGAGATTTTCAAATGTTGGAAAATCCGCCCACAAAGAAAATACCCGGAAAATTCTATATGAAAAACTATTTTTGATCCGATTGACTTCAAACTCGGTTTGTAAGGATAGTATGCAAAATAATTAGACATAAGATTTTCCGATGTTGGAAAATGCGCCCGAAAAGTCGGGAAATTCCCGGAAAATTCCATATGGAAAAAACTGTTTTTCATCCGATTGGCTTCAAATTCGGTTTGTAAGGATAGTATGCTAAATAATTAGACATGTGATTTTTCGATTGTGGAAAATCTACCCACAAGGAAAATAGCCGGAAAATTCTTCATGGAAAAAACTATTTTTCATCCGATTGACTTCAAACTCGGTTTGTGGTGATGTTAAGCAGAATAATTAGACTTGAAGATTTTTCCGATGATGGAAAATCCGCCCGAAAAGTCTGAAAATTCCCGGAAAATTCCATAGGGAAAAAACTATTTTTCATCCGATTGGCTTCAAACTCGGTTTGTAAGGATTGTATGCTAAGTAATTGGACATTGATTTTCAAATGTTGGAAAATCCGCCCACAAGGAAAATACCCGGAAAATTCTATATGGAAAAACTATTTTTGATCCGATTGACTTCAAACTCGGTTTGCGGTGATGGTATACAAAATAATTTGACATGAGATTTTCCGATGTTGGAAAATGCGCCCCAAAAGTCGGGAAATGCCTGGAAAATTCTATATGGAAAACACTATTTTTCATCCGATTGACTTTAAACTCGGTTTGTTTATGCAAAATAAGTGGACATGAGAATTTCAAATGTTGGAAAATCCGCCCACAAAGAAAATACCGGAAAATTCTATATGAAAAATTATTTTTGATCCGATTGACTTCAAACTCGGTTTGCAGCGATAAAAAAAAAAAATTTGACATGAGAATGAAAATCCACCTACAAAATAATTAGACATAAAATTTTCCAATGGTGGAAAATCCAAACGAAAAGTCGGGAAATTCCCGGAAAATTGTATATGGTAAAACCTATTTTTAATCCGATTGGCTTCAAAATCGGTTTGTGAACACATTATAGAAAATAATTAGACATTTGATTTCTCGGTGGTAGAATTTCCGCCCCCAGGCAAAAATAATGGTGGGCGTATTTCGGTTCAGTGACAATGGCTATTTGTGATAGAGCTGTAAAACTATCTACGATATATCGATAATATCGATGGTGGCTGTGCTGCGGGTCATCATCGATTGTTTTTTCCACCATCGATACATCGCGATGTTGGAAAATTCGCCCCAAGAGTGGGGAATACCTGGAAAATTCTATATGGTAAAACCTATTTTTAATCCGATTCACTTCAAAATCGTTTTGTGAACACATTATAGAAAATAATGAGACATTTGATTTCTCGGTGGAGGAATTTCCGCCCACAGGCAAGAATAATGGTGGGCGTATTTCGTTTCAGTGACGATGGCTATTTGTAAGTCGATCTGAATAAAATTTGTTTTGTAAGTTCAAGGGTTAGAATGAATGGAAACTCATGATTTTTATTTCGGGAAGTTCACTGCAAAGGTCGGAATATGGTCGGAATTTTCTCATTTCTGAAGGTCGGAAAATGGGGGCGGTGGTGGGATCATTGCCAAGCGTTTTTTTTCTTAATTTTGGCGGCTATACTGATGGTGGCGAAGCGAAGCGCGCCGGGTTATATGCTAGTATATGTATATGTATTGTTATTCACAGACTCATTTCTTGGTATACCCAAGCTTGGTGGAAATCGCCATGCGCTACCTCTGCGTTTCGGCATCCTCTACCGAATCAGAGAGAGTGTTTAGCAAAGCTGGTCAAATAATATCTAAGAGAAGGACATATTTAAAACCAAAAATCAGTGGCTGCAGGACTGAGTTTATTTATTTTTTTATCATTATGTTCCTTAACATCATCTTCCCAAAGAACGGATGATCTCACTTTTTATTCAAATTATAATCATTTTTAATAATTTATATCAATATTTCCATCAATTTTCCGAAGAACGGATAATCCCGCAAACTTTCTATTTAATTTGTAATCATTATAAATTAATAATATTAATATTCTTATGTACTTCCCGAAGAACGGACACAACAACATTTTTTTTTTAAATTTGCTGTCTTCATTAATCATTAATATCGAATAAAAAGTAAAAAAATATAAGTTGCTTTCAATCTATTATTCTTTGCCCTTTTTAAAAGTACAAAAAGAGATTTTATTTTTGCCACAGCTGTATATATGCAATACAACCTGAATTGTTTAAGCAAAATAGGTTTAAAAAGAAATAAACATTTATTATAAAAAACTTTTTTTTAGGTCGATAATATCGAAATAATCGATGGTTTAGACTATCACTATCGAAAACATCGATGGGGGGCACTATCGATGGTTTTACAGCTCTAATTTGTGAGCCGATCTGGGCCAATTAAATAGGATAAAGTTTTTAGCTTTGTGCATACCCACCCTCAAGGTCGGATAATGGGTGCCGGGGTTGGTTTCAGCGTTTGTACGCTTAATGGGCCAACTAGGTGGAAAATAATTTTTTGATTTCTGATGGTCGGAAAATGGGGGCGGGGGTGGAGTCATTGCCAAACGTTTTTTTCATCATTTTGGCGGCTAAACTGATGGTGGCAAAGCGAAGCGCGCCGGGTTATATGCTAGTCTTGGTATATATGAGTTTTAGAAGATTTTACATATTTGTGGAAAAATTTATCAAAATCGGATGACTATATCATAAGCTACCATATAAACGGTCGGTCCAAAAACTAGTTCTAGTGGGAAAAACTTTTTTAAGTTCCATCGTATTCCAATCTTGGAATATATTAGTTTTATATGCGTCAACACAATTCTGGAAGATTTTATCAAAATCGGATGACTATAGCATATAGCTGCCATAGGACCGATCGGTCGAAAAATGTGTTTTACTAAGAAAAGTTTTTTTTATGGTATCAAATTTTTATTATCAATGAGTAAAAAATTTTAAATATCTGATATCTATATCCTATAAACATTTTACCGGTTAAATCAGTTGGAGTAAAGTTTTCAAGTGTATTAAAACTTCGGCACAGTCGAAGTTAGCTTTGCCTTCTCGTTTAAACCTATTTTGCTTAAACAATTCAGGTTGTATTGCATATATACAGCTGCGGCAAAAATAAAATCTCTTTTTGTACTTTTAAAAAGGGCAAAGAATAATAGTTTGAAAGCAACTTATATTTGTTTACTTTTTATTCGATATTAATGATTAATGAAGACAGCAAATTTAAAAAAAAAAATGTTGTTGTGTCCGTTCTTCGGGAAGTACATAAGAATATTAATATTATTAATTTATAATGATTACAAATTAAATAGAAAGTTTGCGGGATTATCCGTTCTTCGGAAAATTGATGGAAATATTGATATAAATTATTAAAAATGATTATAATTTGAATAAAAAAGTGAGATCATCCGTTCTTTGGGAAGATGATGTTAAGGAACATAATGATAAAAAAATAAATAAACTCAGTCCTGCAGCCACTGATTTTTGGTTTTAAAGATGTCCTTCTCTTAGATATTATTTGACCAGCTTTGCTAAACACTCTCTCTGATTCGGTAGAGGATGCCGAAACGCAGAGGTAGCGCATGGCGATTTCCACCAAGCTTGGGTATACCAAGAAATGAGTCTGTGAATAACAATACATATACATATACTAGCATATAACCCGGCGCGCTTCGCTTCGCCACCATCAGTATAGCCGCCAAAATTAAGAAAAAAATGCTTGGCAATGATCCCACCACCGCCCCCATTTTCCGACCTTCAGAAATGAGAAAATTCCGACCATATTCCGACCTTTGCAGTGAACTTCCCGAAATAAAAAATCATGAGTTTCCATTCATTCTAACCCTTGAACTTACAAAACAAATTTTATTCAGATCGACTTACAAATAGCCATCGTCACTGAAACGAAATACGCCCACCATTATTCTTGCCTGTGGGCGGAAATTCCTCCACCGAGAAATCAAATGTCTCATTATTTTCTATAATCTGTTCACAAAACGATTTTGAAGTGAATCGGATTAAAAATAGGTTTTACCATATAGAATTTTCCAGGTACTCCCCACTCTTGGGGCGAATTTTCCAACATCGCGATGTATCGATGGTGGAAAAAACAATCGATGATGACCCGCAGCACAGCCACCATCGATATTATCGATATATCGTAGATAGTTTTACAGCTCTATCACAAATAGCCATTGTCACTGAACCGAAATACGCCCACCATTATTTTTGCCTGGGGGCGGAAATTCTACCACCGAGAAATCAAATGTCTAATTATTTTCTATAATGTGTTCACAAACCGATTTTGAAGCCAATCGGATTAAAAATAGGTTTTACCATATAGAATTTTCCGGGAATTTCCCGACTTTTCGTTTGGATTTTCCACCATTGGAAAATTTAATGTCTAATTATTTTGTAGGTGGATTTTCCACAATCGAAAAATCTCATGTCAACTTATTTTGTATACTATCGCTGCAAACCGAGTTTGAAGTCAATCGGATCAAAAATAATTTTTCATATAGAATTTTCCGGGTATTTTCTTTGTGGGCGGATTTTCCAACATTTGAAATTCTCATGTCCACTTATTTTGCATACTATCCTAACAAACCGAGTTTAAAGTCAATCGGATGAAAAATAGTGTTTTCCATATAGAATTTTCCACGCATTTCCCCACTCTTGGGGCGAATTTTCCAACATTGGAAAATCTCATGTCAACTTATTTTGTATACTATCACTGCAAACCGAGTTTGAAGTCAATCGGATCAAAAATAGTTTTTCATATAGAATTTTCCGGGTATTTTCTTTGTGGGCGGATTTTCCAACATTTGAAAATGTCCAATTACTTAGCATACAATCCTTACAAACCGAGTTTGAAGCCAATCGGATGAAAAATAGTTTTTTCCCTTCGGAATTTTCCGGGAATTTTCAGACTTTTCGGGCGGATTTTCCATCATCGAAAAATCTCAAGTCTAATTATTCTGCTTAACATCATCACAAACCGAGTTTGAAGTCAATCGGATGAAAAATAGTTTTTTCCATGAAGAATTTTCCGGCTATTTTCCTTGTGGGTAGATTTTCCACAATCGAAAAATCACATGTCTAATTATTTAGCATACTATCCTAACAAACCGAATTTGAAGCCAATCGGATGAAAAACAGTTTTTTCCATATGGAATTTTCCGGGAATTTCCCGACTTTTCGGGCGCATTTTCCAACATCGGAAAATCTTATGTCTAATTATTTTGCATACTATCCTTACAAACCGAGTTTGAAGTCAATCGGATCAAAAATAGTTTTTCATATAGAATTTTCCGGGTATTTTCTTTGTGGGCGGATTTTCCAACATTTGAAAATCTCATGTCCAATTACTTAGCATACTACCCTTACAAACCGAGTTTGAAGCCAAACGGATGAAAAATAGTTTTTTCCATTTATGGAATTTTCCGGGAATTTCCCTGACTTTTCGGGCAGATTTTCCATCATCGGAAAATCTCAAGTCTAATTATTCTGCTTACCATCCTCACAAACCGAGTTTGAAGTCAATCGGATGAAAAATAGTTTTTTCCATGAAGAATTTTCCGGCCATTTTCCTTGTGGGCGGATTTTCTGAAATCTGGGAAACAGGTGTCCAATTATTTCGCTTACTTTACTTACAAACCAAATTTCAAGTCAATCGGATGAAAAACAAAATTTTCCCCATAGTAGCTTTTCCGGGAGTTTTCCACCCCTTAGGGGTGGAATTTTCCAAAACCCCGCCTTAGTGCTCACTTTCAACTCATAAGGAAACTTCTGTGAAAATTTCAGCTTTCTATGTCTTACCGTTCAGGCTCTACGTTGATTGCCAATCAGTGAATCAGTGAGTCAGTCAGTCAGTCAGGACAAACTCTTTATATATAGAAGAGAGACTAGCATATAACCCGGCGCGCTTCGCTTCGCCACCATCAGTATAGCCGCCAAAATAATGAAAAAAACGTTGGCAATGATACCACCCCCGCCCCCATTTTCCGACCATCAGAAATGAGAAAATTATTTTCCACCTACTTGGCCCGTTAAGCGTACAAACGCTAAAACCACCCCCGTCACGCATTATCCGACCTTGAGGGTGAGTAAGCGCAAAGCTAAAAACTTTATCCTATTTAATTGGCCCATAGAGCTTTCAAACCAAATTTAATACATATCGGCTAAAAACCCACCCCCGCACCCATAATCCGACCTTTGCAGTGAACTTCCCGAAATAAAAATACACGTGTTTCCATTTATTCTGACCCAAGATCTTACAAAACGAATTTTATTCAGATCGGCTCACAAATAGCCATTGTCACTGAACCGAAATACGCCCACCATTATTCTTGCCTGTGGGCAGAATTCTACCACCGAGAAATCAAATGTATAATTATTTTCTATAATGCGTTCACAAACCGATTTTGAAGCCAATCGGATTAAAAATAGGTTTTACAATATAGAATTTTCCGACTTTTCGTGCGGATTTTCCAACATTGGAAAATCTCAAGTCTAATTATTTTGCATACAACAACAACAAAATATCACATGCCTAATTATTTAGCAAACTACCCTTACCAACCGAGTTTGAAGCCAAACGGATGAAAAATAGTTTTTTCCATTTGGAATTTTCCGGGAATTTCCCGACTTTTAGGGCGCATTTTCCAACATCGGAAAATCTTATGTCTAATTATTTTGCTTACCATCCCCACAAACCGAGTTTGAAGTCAATCGGATGAAAAATAGTTTTTTTCCATGAAGAATTTTCCGGCTATTTTCCTTGTGGGTGGATTTTCCACAATCGAAAAATCACATGTCTAATTATTTAGCATACTATCCTTACAAACCGAATTTGAAGCCAATCGGATGAAAAACAGTTTTTTCCAAATAGAATTTTCCGGGAATTTCCCGACTTTTCGGGCGCATTTTCCAACATCGGAAAATCTTATGTCTAATTATTTTTGCATACTATCCTTACAAACCGAGTTTGAAGTCAATCGGATCAAAAATAGTTTTTCATATATAATTTTCCGGGTATTTTCTTTGTGGGCGGATTTTCCAACATTTGAAAATCTCATGTCCAATTACTTAGCATACTACCCTTACAAACCGAGTTTGAAGCCAAACGGATGAAAAATAGTTTTTTCCATATGGAATTTTCCGGGAATTTCCCGACTTTTCGGGCGCATTTTCCATCATCGGAAAATCTCAAGTCTAATTATTCTGCTTACCATCCTCACAAACCGAGTTTGAAGTCAATCGGATGAAAAATAGTTTTTTCCATGAAGAATTTTCCGGCCATTTTCCTTGTGGGCGGATTTTCCCGAAATCTGGGAAACAGGTGTCCAATTATTACGCTTACTTTACTTACAAACCAAATTTCAAGTCAATCGGATGAAAAACAAAATTTTCTCCATAGTAGCTTTTCCGGGAGTTTTCCACCCCTTAGGGGTGGAATTTTCCAAAACCCCGCCTTAGTGCTCACTTTCAACTCATAAGGAAACTTCTGTGAAAATTTCAGCTTTCTATGTCTTACCGTTCAGGCTCTACGTTGATTGCCAATCAGTGAATCAGTGAATCAGTGAATCAGTGAGTCAGTCAGTCAGTCAGGACAAACTCTTTTATATATAGAGAGACTAGCATATAACCCGGCGCGCTTCGCTTCGCCACCATCAGTATAGCCGCCAAAATAATGAAAAAAACGTTGGTAATGATACCACCCCCGCCCCCATTTTCCGACCATCAGAAATGAGAAAATTATTTTCCACCTACTTGGCCCGTTAAGCGTACAAACGCTAAAACCACCCCCGTCACCCATTATCCGACCTTGAGGGTGAGTAAGCGCAAAGCTAAAAACTTTATCCTATTTAATTGGCCCATAGAGCTTTCAAACCAAATTGAATACATATCGGCTAAAAACCCACCCCCGCACCCAAATCGACCTTTGCAGTGAACTTCCAGAAATAAAAAAACACGTGTTTCCATTTATTCTGACCCTAGATCTTACAAAACGAATTTTATTCAGATCGGGTCACAAATAGCCATTGTCACTGAACCGAAATACGCCCACCATTATTCTTGCCTGTGGGCAGAAATTCTACCACCGAGAAATCAAATGTATAATTATTTTCATGTGTTCACAAACCGATTTTGAAGCCAATCGGATTAAAAATAGGTTTTACTATATAGCATTTTCCGACTTTTCGTGCGGATTTTCCATTGGAAAATCTCATGTCTAATTATTTTGCATACTATCCTTACAAACCGAGTTTGAAGTCAATCGGATGAAAAATAGTGTTTTCCATATAGAATTTTCCGGCCATTTTCCTTGTGGGTGGATTTTCCACCAACAAAAAATCACATGCCTAATTATTTAGCAAACTACCCTTACAAACCGAGTTTGAAGCCAAACGGATGAAAAATAGTTTTTTCCATATGGAATTTTCCGGGAATTTCCCGACTTTTTCGGGCGCATTTTCCAACATCGGAAAATCTTATGTCTAATTATTTGGCTTACCATCCCCACAAACCGAGTTTGAAGTCAATCGGATGAAAAATAGTTTTTTCCATGAAGAATTTTCCGGCTATTTTCCTTGTGGGAGGATTTTCCACAATCGAAAAATCACATGTCTAATTATTTAGCATATTATCCTTACAAACCGAATTTGAAGCCAATCGGATGAAAAAACAGTTTTTCCATATGGAATTTTCCGGGAATTTCCCAGCTTTTCGGGCGCATTTTCCAACATCGGAAAATCTTATGTCTATTTTTTTGCTTACCATCCCCACAAACCGAGTTTGATGTCAATCGGATGAAAAATAGTTTTTTTCCATGAAGAATTTTCCTGCCATTTTCCTTGTTGGCGGATTTTCCGAAATCTGGGAAACAGGTGTCCAATTATTTCGCTTACTTTACTTACAAACAAAATTTCAAGTCAATCGGATGAAAAACAAAATTTTCCCCATAGTAGCTTTTCCGGGAGTTTTCCACCCCTTAGGGGTGGAATTTTCCAAAACCCCGCCTTAGTGCTCACTTTCAACTCATAAGAAAACTTCTGTGAAAATTTCAGCTTTCTATGTCTTACCGTTCAGGCTCTACGTTGATTGCCAATCAGTCAGTCAGTCAGTCAGTCAGTCACGGACAAACTCTTTTATATATAGAGAGACTAGCATATAACCCGGCGCGCTTCGCTTCGCCACCATTAGTAAAGCCGCCAAAATGATGAAAAAAAAAGTTTGGCAATGATCCCACCCCCGCCACCCATTTTCCCGAACTTCAGAACTGAGAAAATTTTTTTCCACCTATTTGGTCCATTGAGCGTACAAACCCTGCAACCACTCCCGCAACCCATTATCCGACCTTGAGTGTGGGTATGCGCAAAGCTAAAAACTTTATCCTATTTAGTTGGCCCATAGAGCTTTCAAACCAAATTGAATACATATCGGCTAAAAACCCACCACTGACCCTAGAGCTTACAAAACGAATTTTATTCAGATCGGCTCACAAATAGCCATTGTCACTGAACCGAAATACGCCCACCATTATTCCTGCCTGTGAGCGGAAATTCCTCCACCGAGAAATCAAATGTCTAATTATTTTCTACAATGTGTTCACAAACCGATTTTGGAGCCAATCGGACTAAAAATAGGGTTTACCATATGAAATTTTCCGGGAATTTCCCGACTTTTCGGGTGGATTTTCCAACGTTGGAAAATCTCATGTCTAAGTCAACCAAGTTTAAAGTCAATCGGATGAAAAATAGTGTTTTCCATATAGAATTTTCCGGTCATTTTACTTGTGGGTGGATTTTCCGCAATCGAAAACTCACATGTCTAATTATTTTCCATACTATGCTTGCAAACCGAGTTTGAAGTCAATCCGATGAAAAATAGATTTTTCCATATAGAATTTTCCGGGCATTTTCCTTGTGGGTGGAGTTTCCACAATCGAAAAATTTCATGTCAACTTATTTTGTATACTATCGCTGCAAACCGAGTTTGAAGTCAATCGGATCAAAAATAGTTTTTCATATAGAATTTTCCGGGTATTTTCTTTGTGGGCGGATTTTCCAACATTTGAAAATCTCATGTCCAATTACTTAGCATACTACCCTTACAAACCGAGTTTGAAGCCAATCGGATGAAAAATAGTTTTTTCATTATGGAATTTTCCGGGAATTTTCCAACTTTTCGGGCGGATTTTCCATCATCGAAAAATCTCAAGTCTAATTATTCTGCTTAACATCCTCACAAACCGAGTTTGAAGTCAGTCGGATGAAAAATAGTTTCTTTCATGAAGAATTTTCCGGCCATTTTCCTTGTGGGCGGATTTTCCAAAATCTGGGAAACAGGTGTCCAATTAATTCGCTTACTTTACTTACAAACCAAATTTCAAGTCAATCGGATGAAAAACAAAATTTTCCCCATAGTAGCTTTTCCGGGAGTTTTCCACCCCTTAGGGATGGAATTTTCCAAAACCCCGCCTTAGTGCTCACTTTCAACTCATAAGGAAACTTCTGTGAAAATTTCAGCTTTCTATCTCTTACCGTTCAGGCTCTACGTTGATTGCCAATCAGTCAGTCAGTCAGTCAGGACAAACTCTTTTATATATAGAGAGACTAGCATATGACCCGGCGCGCTTCGCTTGGCCACCATCAGTATAGCCGCCAAGATGATGAAAAAAACGTTCTGGCAAAGATCCCACCCGCGCCCCCATTTTTCGACCATCAGAAATCAAAAATTATGGTTCCACAACTAGTTGGCCCATTAAGCGTACATGCAAAAATATCCGAACGGAGGGTGGGTATGCAATCGGATCAACATATTTTCTATGTTAATTGTCCCAGATCAGTGCTCACAAATTAGGCTTAAAACCATCGATAGTGCCCCCATCGATTTTCGATAGTGATAGTCAAAACCATCGATTATTTCGATATTATATTATATCTAAATATTCAGTTGCGAAAAATATAAAGGACCACTATGACACCTTGTCTAAAATTGATGGGGGCAAAAACAAAGGTTTTACAGCTCTAATTTGTGAGCCGATCTGGGCCAATTAAATAGGATAAAGTTTTTAGCTTTGCGCATACCCACCTCAAGGTCGGATAATGGGTGCCGGGGTTGGTTTCAGTTTTAATATTTTTGATTTCTGATGGTCGGAAAATGGGGGCGGGGGTGGAGTCATTGCCAAACGTTTTTTTCATCATTTTGGCGGCTAAACTGATGGTGGCGAAGCGAAGCGCGCCGGGTTATATGCTAGTCTTGGTATATATGAGTTTTAGAAGATTTTAAATATTTGTGGAAAAATTTATCAAAATCGGATGACTATATCATATAGCTACCATATAAACGGTCGGTCCAAAAACTAGTTCTAGTGGGAAAAACTTTTTTAAGTTCCATCGTATTCCAATCTTGGAATATATTAGTTTTATATGCGTCAACACAATTCTGGAAGATTTTATCAAAATCGGATGACTATAGCATATAGCTGCCATAGGACCGATCGGTCGAAAAATGTGTTTTACTAAGAAAAGTTTTTTTTATGGTATCAAATTTTTATTATCAATGAGTAAAAAATTTTAAATATCTGATATCTATATCCTATAAACATTTTACCGGTTAAATCAGTTGGAGTAAAGTTTTCAAGTGTATTAAAACTTCGGCACAGTCGAAGTTAGCTTTGCCTTCTCGTTTTTTGTTAATACTTAAAACTTTGACGAAAAGTCTTTCTTCTGGATTTATTGCAACAATTAAATCAACTTTAATTTAAACACAAAATTAATCTTAGATTTCAGAGAATTAATAAGAAATGCTAAGTCCTCTTCAAATGGTTTTAAGAAAAGAAGATACGAATGCTTTATGTTTTCGTTAAACAAACCATGCAAAATCGTATCACTAACATAGAGTAAATATTTCTAGAGGGAAAGATTGCTCTGCCGCCACAAACTTAACAGCGAAATAATCAGCTGTTTTTTGTTATTATCGCTCTCTGAGTACAGTCAACACAATGTCCGTCTCGCTCTAACCACCGTGTTTTCCTATCTGTGTTAAAAGACCTTAGCAACATGTTCAAATCGCTGGCAACATTTTAAAAGTATCTCAACTCGTACTGTTACTGAACAGCGCCTCATTTTGAGAGCCGTCTCAATCTTCCCCTCTATCTCTCTTTACTCTTATTTATATTCTCTAACGCTACATCAGTGGTTGGGGCGCCTCATGCTACATTTATACTACGCTGAGTTTGCTATCGAAATCGTTATCGACGCAATAACTCTGAATTGGCGTTTATACTGGCACAAGGTTGCGTCCTGCGTCCATCGTCAACGAAACAGCTGATGTTTGTTTTGGTTTTGTTGAAAGCAAAAAGAAAAATTAAAAAAAACCGAATGAATACAAGTGAACTTTATTTATTATCTGCCATGGAGAAAAATGATGCTATGATGATGCAATTTATGGATTTGGCGGGGATGTCTGCAGCAACATTTGATATTCTGCAAAGGAAGCCACGACGACTCCAGGAGTGTGTATGTGGCATCGGGTGTCCACTAAAATCTCTTTTCCGAGCCTACAATGTGTTCAAAGTTAATTTGAGAAGAGAATAAAACACTTGCTTACCTTTCTTTTCAGCCATAATTACAAATTTGTCCAATTTAACTTGACAACTTTTTTTTATTTATTCCCGGCAAAACTTTCACAGCTGTTTTTTGTTGTGCTAGTGGTGATAGTTGAAAACGATAGTCGAATGATAGGCAGAAATGGGCTAAAATTATCGAATATACCCCAAAAAATCGAATAAACTCTGCAATCGAAACCGGCGTCCGTACAAGACGCCACTTTTTGTCACCACTAGGGCCCTATACTTTTTACATGGGAAAGCGGCGTCTTTCTTGGACAAGACGCCAAAACGCAAGACGCAACCCCTAGTATAAACAGGCTATCATGTTCAAGTTTGAACACCACTCGTCCACCCGTATGCCAGCTTACAAACTTATTTACAAAACGAGTTTAAAGTAAATCGGATGAAAATATTTTTTTTCCATGAAGAATTTTCCAGCCATTTTCCTTGTGGGCGGATTTTATGATTTTTATATTTCTATTTTGCGCTTACTTTTCTGGTTTCCAGAGGCGCCGCATAGTTTCTCCGTGAGCCATATGCTATTTTTATACCCGTTACTCGTAGAGTAAAAAGGGTATACTAAGTTCGTGCAAATGTATGTAACAGGCAGAAGGAAGCATTTCCGACCCCATAAAGTATATATATTCTTGATCAGCATCAATAGCCGAGTCGATATAGACATGTCCGTCTGTCCGTCTGTCTGTCTATCCGTCTGTCCGTCTGTATGAACACCTAGATCTCAGAGACTATAAGAGCTGGAGCTACCATTTTTCCAGTGTAGACTTGTATTGTCTGCACGCAGATCAAGTTTGTTTCAAATTTTTGCCACGCCCCCTACCGCCCCCGCAATATGAAAAACCTTACATCTCCCACAATTTTGAAAATAGATTGTTCGAACCTT
Organism: Lordiphosa mommai; assembly: GCA_018904225.1. Lineage (NCBI taxonomy): Eukaryota > Metazoa > Arthropoda > Insecta > Diptera > Drosophilidae > Lordiphosa > Lordiphosa mommai. The sequence goes on along the minus strand of JAEIFT010000122.1, from coordinate 414,047 downwards.
CTAGACATATAATTGAATTATCATTACCTATCGATCCGTCATACATCATTTTTTGATCAGATGAACGATAGAAAAGTTCCCGCCCCCGCAATTTAAAAAATACCTCATATCTCCCACAATTTTGAAAATAGATAGTTACAACCTTCTAGATATATATTTTAATCATCATTACCTATCGATCCGCAATACATCATTTCCCGATCAAATGAACGATAGTAGAGTTGCCACCCCCGCAATTCGGAAAAAAAACTCATATCTCCCACAATAAATAAACCTTACCCTAAGTAACGGGTATATCGAAGTCGAGCAGGGCCGACTTTAACTTACGCTCTCGTTTTGAAGCAAGACGAGCAAAAAATAATTAAAAATCAATTTTCTGTGCTCACTACAGCAACTGGTTTCAGAAAACCAATCCTTGTACTTTTTGTTGCTTTCAGTTTGCCCCAACTCCCACTTTCACCATATATAAAAAAGTCTTAAATAAAAATATCTACTTAAGCTAGGTACTGAGGGCGTTCGAATTTTCCTTGAAGGAATTTGCAAGATATTCCTTGTGTGGATTGTAAAACACAGCGTGACCAGATTGAACAGTAAATTACGCCAAAAATGTAATTTCTTGGTATTTTTCAGTTAACTTGGGGCTGGTCATACTACTCAAACACATGTGTTTGTTTTTGGCAACTTCTCGCCAAGCCTTGCTGGCCAACAACAAATTTTGACAAAAATGCTTTGACTATGCTACAAGAGAGTGTTGAAAATGATTTTGATATGCTATCCACAATATCAAATGCAATGTCGTCTATTAAATTTCAATACAATAAAACGCATAACTTGAATAACGAATAACATTTAATACTTTTAGTAAGCAATACAAGCCTGCTGGCCATTTGTGATGTCCTATAATCATTTTTGGGATTAATTTTATCAATCAAAGCAACATTTTCCACGTAGCTTACATTTTTCAGTCAATTTTGGCTTGGCGCTAAATTTAAAGTTGGCAACAGACACAAGTAATAAATAGCTGCACAATAATTTCTCTAGAAATATCAGCTGTTCAATACAATCCACACAATCGCTTGATATGGCAACTCTGGAAATTGCTTTTGTGGATTACTTGGCCTTCTGAGTACCCAACAAAGGAATGAGGCAAGGAATAATTCCTCAAGCAATTTTTATACACTTGAAAAGTGTATATTAATTTTGGCCAGAAGTTTGTAACGCATAGAAATATTCATTTCCGACCCCATAAACTATATATATTCTTGATCAGCAGACGAGCCGAGTTCTTTCCGCTTGTCCGTCCGTCCGTCTGTCCGTCTGTCTGTCCGTCTGTCCGTCTGTCTGTTTTTACGCGAACTAGTCTCTCAGTTTTAAAGCTATCGAGCTGAAATTTTGCAAAGAGTCTTTTATCTCGAAATATGTCGGAACCGGCCGGATCGGATGACTATATCTATAGCTGCCATAGGAACGATCGGTCTAAGAACTAGTTCTAGTTAGAAAACTTTTTGTTTTCCATCGTAGCGTCACTAATCTTGGATATGTTAGTTTTATATGCTTCCACATAATTCTGAAAAATGTATCAAAATCGGATCACTATAGCATATAGCTGCCATAGGACCGATCGGTCGAAAAATAAGTCTTTGTGAGAACAACTTTTTGATTTCCATCGTAGCGTCTCCAATCGTAGTATATATTTGTTTTATATGTTTCCACACAATTTTGAAAAAATTTATCAAAATCGGATGACTATAGCATATAGCTGCCATATAAACGGTCGGTCAAAAAACTGCTTCTAGTGAGAAAACTTTTTGTTTTCTATCGTAGCGTCCCCAATCTTGGTATATATTAGTTTTATATGCTTTCACATAATTTTGAAAAAAATTATCAAAATCGGATGACTATAGCATATAGCTGCCATAGGACCGATCGGTCGGAAAATGTGTTTTTACTAAGAAAAGTTTATTTTTTTGGTATCAAATTTTTATTATCAATGATTTAAAATTTTAAATATCTGCTATCTTTATCCTTATATTTTTCCAGTTAAATCGTTGGAGTAAAGTTTTTCAAGTGTATTAAAACTTCGGCGCAGACGAAGTTAGCTTTGCCTTCTCTTTTTTATATGCGATTTGACAGCTCAAGAAAAATTCGAACGCCCTCAGTACCAAGCTTTAAGCTAAAAAATTCATTGGATGCGAACTCATAACAAGTGCATTGTTGTTGTTCGTCGCTCTGCCTTGATGAAAATTGGCAACACTGTCATACCTGCCATACATACATGTGCCACATACATACAAAAACAGAACGGCAGCGCGAGCGGCACAGACCATGCTTATTAGAGCTGTTAAACTATCGACGACATTTCGATAATATCGATGGTGGCTGTGCTGCGGGTCATCATCGATTGTTTTTTCCACCATCGATACATCGCGATGTTGGAAAATTCGCCCCAAAATGCCTGGAAAATTATATATGGTAAAACCTATTTTTGTTATACACTTGAAAAGTGTATATTAATTTTGCCCAGAAGTTTGTAACGCATAGAAATATTCATTTCCGACTTCATAAACTATATATATTCTTGATCAGGACAACGAGCTGAGTTCAATTCCGTCTGTCCGTCCGTCCGTCTGTCCGTCTGTTCGTCTGTCCGTCTGTCCGTCTGTCTGTCTGTCTGTTTCTACGCAAACAAGTCCCTCAGTTTTAAAGCTATCGAGCTGAAATTTTGCACAGAGTCTTCTTTTTACTGCACGCAACTAATATGTCGGAACCGGCCGGATCGGGTGACTATATCATATAGCTGCCATAGGAACGATCTGTCTAAGAACTAGTTCTAGATAGAAAAACTTTTTTGTTTTCCATTGTAGCGTCACTTATCTTGGTATATGTTAGTTTTATATGCTTCCACATAATTCTGGAAAAATTTATCCAAATCGGATGACTATAGCATATAGCTGCCATGGAAACGGTCGGTCAAACAACTACTTCTATTGAGAAAATTTTTTTTATTTTCCATCGCAGCGTCACTAATCTTGGTATATGTTAGTTTTATATGCTCTTACATAATACAGGGAAAATTTGTCAAAATCGGATGACTATATTATATAGCTCCAATAGAAACTGTCGGTCAAAAAACTACTTCTATTGAGAAAAACTTTTTTGTTTTCTATCGTAGCGTCCCCAATCTTGGTATATATTAGTTTTATATGCTTTCACATGATTTTGAAAAAATGTATCAAAATCGGATGAGCTGCCATAGCTGCCATAGGACCGATCGGTCGGAAAATGTGTTTTACTAAGAAAAGTTTTTTTTATGGTATCAAATTTTTATTATCAATGATTTAAAAATTTTAAATATCTGATATATTCCCATATATATTTTACCGGTTAAATCAGTTGGAGTAAAGTTTTTCAAGTGTATTAAAACTTCGACACGGTCGAAGTTAGCTTTGCCTTCTCGTTTTTATACTCTGTACCGAAGGTACACAGAGTATATTGGGTTTGTGCAAATGTATGTAACAGCCTGAAGGAAGCATCTCCGACCCTATAAACTATATATATTATTGATCAGCATCAACAGCCGAGTCGATATAGCCATGTCCGTCTGTCTGTCCGTATGAACAAACAGATCTCAGAGATGGTAAGAGCTAGAGGTTTGAAGTGTATGGAACATATAATTCTTATACCTGCAGGCAGATCAAGTTTATTTTTATTTTTAGCCACGCCCCCTGCCTCCCCCGCAAATTAAAAAAAACGTAATAACTCCCACAATTTTTTAAGATATATAGTTCGAACATTCTAGACATATATTCTACTACTCATTATTAATCGTCCCGCCATACAACGTTTTTCGATCAGATGAACGATATTAGAGCTATAAGTAAAAGAAAATTCAAAGCAACAACAACAACGACACCGCAGCCAATGGTAGAACTTACGAGAAAGAGAGAGCGAGAGGGCAATAGCTTACTGGTAATTTCCCAATTGGAATTGGCTTGACGGCATTAGCTAACTGGACCCCCTCCCATCTTTCCCATAGATATTTGTGTAAGGAGGCAAAAACCAAGTAAGAGAGGAGCGATGCAATTGAGATGGCCTGCGGTCAGAAATCATGCGTGGTTCCCGCTTGACTAATATAGATACGTTTATGATAATAGGAAATTATATACAAATCAGGGCTGCAAACCCCTCTAATTTTCACAGGGGTTCGGTTCGGGGTTCGAACCCTTACCCTACTCTGGGGGTTCGGTTCCACAACCGGTTCCCTTCAAATAGAGAACCGGGGTTCCGGTTCGGGTTCGGGTTCCACATTGCATTTTATATATTTATGTACATAATAAATAATTTAATAGAATTTGAAGACGAGATGCCTTAAAATCTGCTGCCTGATGGCTTGGAAGTCAAGCACATAAGTGATCTGTCTTGATTAATTGATTGTATGTATGTTTAGAAGAGTTAAGCGATTCTGCCAACTTGCACTCACAGCGAAAGTCATTTCTCATTCACAGTAGTGGGATTGCTGAATCAGATGTTATTTTTGAGGCTATGAAACCTGCAAAAAACACGCTCACTTTTGGCCTAAAAATAAGAGATGAGCTTTATCTGCGTACCCGTGATTTTGTAACTGTGATTGACCATATCGGCGTAACTGTGATTAAGTCACAGTGACTGGCAGTCATCAAATCACACTGTTACTTCAAATATACAGTCCCTGTGTGATTTGATGATTGCCAGTGACCGTGACTTAATCACAGACACGCCGGGTTGTCTCATCACTAACTTATAGTGTGGCTGAACACGTTCATTTCCGAGAATTCAGTCAGAATTATTTTTTCTACAAATGGGACCGGCTTTGACTGGCATATTGTGAGAGTGAAATGCTAAAAGAACTTTATTTGTGATTTAGTTAAAAAAAATTAAGATATTTAAATAAAGTGCAACTTTCCCTTGTATTCACAGTGCCATTGTATCTCCATACGAACAAAATAATACACAGAAATACGGTTTCAGATGCAAATTGAATTCCCTTGCTCAAGGTTGTGTTATTTTGTCCAGTCTTTTGTTGCGGATGGGAAAAAGTGTCGCCGTCCATACATGGGCATATGAATAAATAAATAATTCTTCAAAATAATTAAATATATTTTACCATCGAAGTGCAAATATAAATTCTATGCTTGCCAATTTATTTTTAGAACCGAACCCCATCAATAAGAAAACAGGGTTAGGTTCGGGTTCGGGTTCTCGTGATTGTTTTTAATAGGGTTCGGTTCCCGGTTCGGTTCAGGGATCAGCAGAACCTGAACCGAACCGGTTTTGAAGGGTTCGGTTCCGGACCGGTTTGCAGCCCTGATACAAATTTTATAATTTTACGAGTTATGTACCAGGGTAATTCTACTCATCATTACTTATCGAGCCCCCATACATCGTTTTCCAACCAGATGAACGATAGTCGAAAGAGTTGCCACCCCCAGATTTTGAAATAACCTCACACTTTAAAGTTATCAGTTACATACAAACAGGTACAGAGTATATTACCTTTCTTATTTTATTTCGAATGCAAAGGTCGGATAATGGGGTGCCGGGGGTGGTTTCATCGCTTAATGGGCCAAATAGGTGGAAAATAATTTTCTCATTTCTGAAGGTCGGAAAAGGGGGGGCGGGGGTAGGATCATTGCCAAACGTTTTTTATCATCATTTTGGCGGCTATACAGAACAGATGGTGACGAAGCGAAGCGCGCCGGGTTTTATGCTAGTATATGTATATGTATTGTTATTCACAGACTCATTTCTTGGTATACCCACCCTGTAGTTCGGCTGCACTGGTGCAAACCTAGTGATTCCGCTAACTCTTCGTAATGAGGACCGGATACCGACCTAACCACCCGCCATGTAATTTGCTAACGAATTTTGTATGGACATGTCCGCCAAACTCACCGAGCGGTGTAAGGCTAACCACCAGCCGTTAGCGATATGACCGGTGCAAAGGAGTTACTGCAGTAGTCACTGCAAAACTGAATGAGAAAAAAATGACTTTGCATTTTTTTTTTTTTTTTATATTTTGACTTGTCTGGTATTTGAACTCACAACTTTGGGTAGTTTGAAGGCGAACGACAGCATCTTAGCGCATTCGGCTACCGAACCTCACGTGTGAGGCGCAGCCAAATGTAACATAAATGCGGGAAGCACTGAAAGTAGTCGGGCGATGATGGCTCAGGGGTTAAGACCGTTGCACAGTGGTTGCTGCCATAGGCCAAAAATAAAAAAATTTATTTTGAGCTATTCAAACGGAAACTGTTCTTACTATCAGCCAATTGTTCAAACTTTATGACGTTATACTTTTTTTTTAGATTCTCTAACGGGACTTTCTAAAAAGAGAGTGAAAAGAGCGAACACGTGTTTCTGTATTTGACATTTGTCAGCAGCGCAGTGCAACTTGCTGAAATTGTATAATTAAATTATATTATAAAACGTTGTTAAACCAAAAACAAAAAATTTGAATATTGTACATAAAGTTATGAACTTTATTTTTACAATCCAATTTATAAATATTTCGTTTTGTGTTTTGTGAAAATCGTTGTTGAATAAGTGCGTTTTTTTCAGTTCCTATTTTTGGTGCATAGCAATGTTTAGGTAAAGTTTTAAGTGTTTCCCCCCGCTCGCCACCCAACGAAATTTGTACCCTGTTGTTAATCAATATTTTAAGATTATAAAAGTGTTTAGTTCAGCTGCAGTAACCTGCAGCTGCACATGTGGCATTAAAAAAACTAACCTAACCTAAATTTGTCGAAAGCAGTTCATTTAGTCTGTAATGTTGTTGTTGCCGCTTTGCAACTTACTATGGTTGATGGTAATATTTGTAATGCTTTAAGTGAATCAACATCCACAAGATGCTAAATATGTTATGCCAAGCCGATAGAAATGAACAACTTAGAAAATTGTTTAAAAGAAGAAGTTCATGAGGAGCGATTTGAGATTGGATTGTCACCACTACATGCGTACATTAGATTTGTTTTATTCACTTATCATACGAATTGAATGAAAAAATATGGTAAATCCGATCACAAGAGGCCAAACAGAAGATTTCAATGAGAAAACAAATTATTCAAAATTAGTTCAGGGTAAAAATGGGTCTTATAGTAGACAAGCCTAAAGCTGGAGGATGTGGAACATCAAATGATGGCAACTCAGCCAGAAAATTTTTCAATAACCCTGATACATCTGCCGATATTACGGAAATTGATAAAGACTTAATAATTAGAGTCTCAACTTTGTTGCAAGCCATATCTTCAGGCTACATGATAAATCCGGCAAAACTTGGGGACTATGCTCTTGAAAGCGCGAAGCAGCTGATTGATAAGTATCCTTGATTTTATCTCCCCCCATCGGTTCATAAAGTTTTACTTCATGCTCCCGATATTATAAAACATTCCTTACTTTCGATTGAAGAGCTGTCTGAAGAACCCGCAGAGGCAAGAATTAATTATATTAAAAGTTTCGGTTGAACCATACACGCAAGATTTCACGCGTCGCCTCAAATACAGACTTGATAATCAGATTGCTATTAAGTTCTGATCCCTTTTAAACTGGACAAAGAAAACTTACCTTCAACCCGAAGTCACCGCTATTACAATCAACAATTAATTTACTCGATGAGACAATATAAAAAGTATATGATTTTTTATAATTATTGTTCGTTTTCTTCTTATAATATATATATGTTTTTCTTAGTTTATTTTTTCGTTAACAAAATCTGTTTTGCAATCAAGCCCATTTTTTCGTATTATAGTTCTAACTATGCAAATAACTTACAGTAAAAATTTCAGCTCGATATGACCACTAGAAGTATTTATGGCCGCTCTTCCATGTAAGCCCAACCACTGTGCGTTGCCTAGAAATATCGAGGTCGTGGGTTCGAATCCTATAGCAAGCAAAGATTTTAAAAAAAAAAATTTTATTTGTGGAGTTTTAAACCTTTTTTTTATTTTTAAAATCACTTTTTGACCTAAATCGATTTTGTGGCCCTTTTTGATGCAAATTAAAAGGCAAAACAAATAATGTGCACACGCCACAACAGCAACGTCGAATTGCTGCCGCACACTCGCTGCATCACCCGCTGCATTACCTGCCGTTAACGACGTGACCAACGAAAAGTAATGCATGGATTTGTTAGGCAGAGTAGTCACTTGACCCCAGCAGAACTACAGGGCAAGCTTGGTGGAAATCGCCATGCGTTACCTCTGCGTTCCGGCATCCTCTACCGAATTAGAGAGAATGTTTAGCATAGCTGGTCAAGTAATATGCTTAACAAAAACCAGTGGCTGAAGTACTGAGTTTATTTTTATTTTTTATCGTTACGTTCCTTAACATCATCTTTCCAAAGAACGGATGATCTCACTTTTTATACACTTGAAAAGTGTATATTAATTTTGCCCAGAAGTTTGTAACAGCCAGAAAGATTCATCTCCGACCCCATAAACTATATATATTCTTGATCAGGACGACGAGTGAGTTTAGTTCCATGTCCGTCCGTCCGTCTGTCCGTCTGTCTGTCCGTCTGTCTGTCCAACTGTCCGTCTGTCTGTGTTGGTAAGAGATAGTGGCTTTGAAAGCTATCGAGCATATATTTTTCAAGAGTTGCACGCAAATTTAGTCTGATCCGGCCGCCTGATCGACTATTTCATATGAGACTGCCAAATAGGATCGATAGGTCGAAAAATAAGTCGTTGTGAGAAAAACTTTTTTGAATCGAGCGGCCAATCTTTTCGATGATGAACGATATTACACATATTCTGGAAAATAAAAAACGGCAACAACAACACTGCGTTGCCATTGGTCGAAACTTGTGAGAAAAGAGGGATTTTCATCGTAGCGTCCAATCGTAACTGTATATTTCTTTATATGTTCCCACAATTCTGAGAAAATTTATCAAAATCGGATGGCTAGCAAAATCGTGCCAAATAAACGGTCGGTGATACCACTTTTAGTGAGAAAATAGATACGTTTTTATCGTTCACTAAAATCTTGGTATATACTAGTTTTATATGCTTTCACGGGATTTTGAAAAAGGTATCAAAATCGGATAACTATAGCATATAGCTACCATAGGACCGATCGGTCGGAAAATGTGTTTTACTCAGAAAGATTTTTTATGGTATCACATTTTTATGATCAATGATTTCATAATTCAAATTATCTGTCGGGCTAGATCCTATATATTCTTTTACCGTTTAATCAGTTGAAGTTCTCTTATTAAAATCTTCGGCAAAGACGGATGATCTGCACTTTTTTATTTAAATTCTAATAATTTTTAATAATTAATATCACTATTTCCATCAACTTTCCGAAGAACGGATAATGCCGCAAACTTTTTATTTATTTAGTAATCATTATAAATCAAAAAAACAAATTAATATTATTAAGTACTTCTCGAAGAACGGACACAACATTTTTATTTAATTTGCAGTCTTTCTTAATCATTAATATCAAATAAAAAGTAAGAAAAATGTAAGTTGCTTTCACATTATGATTTTTTGCCCTATAAAAAAGTACAAAAAGTTCTTTTATTTTTGCCGCAGCTGTATATATGCAATGCAACCTGAATTGTTTAAACAAAATAGGTTTAAAAAACAATTAAAAAAATAGAAGGCTAACATCGGCTACGCCGATGTTTTAAATACCCTTGCAGTTTTTGAAAGGCGGTACCATTGATAACAAAAAAGTTTTCCTCAGTAGAATTAGTTTTTAGACCGATCGTTCCTATGGCGGCTACTATGCTACAGTCATCCGATTTCGAAAAATTTTTCCAGAATTGTGTGAAAGTATATGAAACTAGCATATACCACGATTGGTGAGGCTACGATGGAAAAACAAAAAGTTTTTCCCACTAGAACTAGTTTTTGGACAGACCGTTTCTATGGCAGCTATATGCTTGTCATCCGATTTTGATAAATTTTTCCATAATTGTGTGGGAAGCATATAAAACTAACATGTACCACGATTAGTGACGCTACCATGGAAAACAAAAAGTTTTTCTCATTAGAACTACGTTTTTGGACCGACCGTTTATATGGCAGCTATTGGCTATAGTCATCCGATTTTGATAAATTTTTCCAGAATTGTGTGAAAGCATATACAACTAATATATACAACGATTGGTGACGCTACGATGGAAACCAAAAAACTATTTTCCCACTAGAACTAGTTTTCGGACTGATCATTTATATGAAAGCTATATGTTATAGTCATCCGATTTTGATAAAATTTTTCCAGAATTATGTGGAAACATGTGAAATTAATATATACCACGATTGGTGATGCTACGGTGGAAAAAAAAAGTTTTTCTCACTAGAACTAGTTTTTGGATCGACCGTTGCTATGGCAGCTATAGTCATCCGATTTTGATAAATTTTTCCAGAATTATTGAAAAACAGAACGTTAAAATCTAACATATACCAACGATTGGTGACGCTACGATGGAAAACAAAAAGGTTTTCCCAATCGGTCCAAAACTAGTTTTTGAGGCACGTCTATATAGCTATAGTCACGATTTTGATAAATTTTTCCAGAATTGTGTGAAATCATATAAAATTAATATATACCACGTTTGGTGAGGCTTCGATGGAAAACAAAAAAGTTTTTCCCACTAGAACTAGTTTTTGGATCGACCGTTTCTATGGCAGCTATATGCTATAGTCATCCGATTTTGATAAATTTTTCCAGAATGGTATGAAAGCATATAAAACTAACATATACCACGATTGGTGACGCTACGATGGAAAACAAAAAAGTTTTTCCCACTAGAACTAGTGTTTGGACCGACCGTTTATATGGCAGCTATATGCTATAGTCTTCCGATTTTGATAAATTTTTCCAAAATTCTGTGGAAGCATATAAAACTTATATATACCACGATTGGTGACGCTACGATGGAAAACAAAAAAGTTTTTCTCATTAGAACTAGTTTTTGGACCGATCGTTCCTATGGCAGCTATATGATATAGTCATCCGATCCGGCCGATTCCGACAAATGTGCAGCGTATTTGTATTTAAAGACGTTTTGCAAAGTTTGGTCAAGATAGCTTCAAAACTGAGGGAGGAGATAGCATAGAAACAGACGGACAGACGGACGAACGGACAGACGGACAGACGGACAAACGGAAATGAACTCAGCTCGTCATGCTGATCAAGAATATATATACTTTATGTGGTCGGAAATGCTTCCTTCACTGCGTTACAAACATCGTGACAATTTTAATATACCCTCTGCAAGGGTATAAAAATGTTATAAAAAACTTTTTTATAGGTCGATAATATCGAAATAATCGATGGTTTTGACTATCACTATCGAAAACGTCGATGGGGGGCACTATCGATGTTTTTACAGCTCTAATGCTTATCGTTCGGGCGTCATCCTTAGACCGGACGTTGTCGTCCAAGACGCAGGCGGCCGAACACATTCGGCAAATTCACACAGACACGAGCCGAACACATGACGAGCCCTTCGCAAAGAGAGTAAAAATCAAGCAAAGCCAATCAGTGCTCGCCTAGCCACAGAGGAAGAGAGATAGAAGGAAGATTGAGACGGCTCTCGATTTGTGGCGCTGTTAAGTAACAGCCCGGGTTGAGATAATTTTAAAATGTTGCCAGCGATGTCAACATGTTGCTAAGGTCTTATCACACATATAGGAAAACACGGTGGTTAGAGCGAGACGGACATTGTCTTGACTGTACTCAGAGAGCGATAATAACAAAAAACAGCTGATTATTTCGCTGTTAAGTTTGTTGCGAGAGCGACAATAACAAAGAACATCTGATTATTTCGCTGTTAAGTTTGTGGCGGCAGAGCAATCGTTCAGTCTAATAATATCATAGAGTAAAGAGAGATAGAGGGGAAGATTGAGACGGCTCTCAAAATGAGGCGCTGTTAAGTAACAGTACGAGTTGAGATACTTTCAAAATGTTGCCAGCGATTTCAACATGTTTCTAAGCCTTAGAATCTAAGGTCTTATCACACAGATAGGAAAACACGGTGGTTAGAGCGAGACGGACATTGTGTTGACTGTACTCAGAGAGCGATAATAACAAAAAACAGCTGATTATGTTGATGTTAAGTTTACAATTATTTCGCTGTTAAGTTTGTGGCGGCAGAGTAATCTTTCCGTCTAGAAATATTTACTCTATGATAATATATGGTCTTTGACAAGGTAGGTTCGAGCCGTTGTGCGTCGCATTATATTCTCACACCAATACACTCTCACTTTTTTGCCTCGCTCTTTGTGACTAAGGCTGCCTTAGACTTAATCCAGTAGCAGTCGGCCTGTGGGGTTGCATGATATTAAAAGCAGCCAAGACTACTCATAAAGGAGTTTGACGCCTCTATGTTATAGTTGCTTAGTGATCTTATGTTTGTGACATTGCCCCTGACTGACATTGTTGTTGTGACATTGCCCTTGAATTGATAATAAAGCTTCATCACGATCCATTGATCGAATATTCTGGTGCTTAAGGCATTTTCTTACGATTGTTTATGTTAAATTCACAAATTATAAGTTGCAATACTCACAGATATTGATGTTACATAAGTATATTCGAAAAATAGGGATGCTATAGTTTACAATGAGTATTTTTCATAAGTGTTAATAGCATGATATTTGATCAGAGATGTTACAAGTTAAAAATGTCAAATTTTCAGTCTGTATTATAAAAAATTTGACATTGTCAAAATTGAAAAAAAAAGCAAATCAAAATTTTAAAATAGTTAGAGCTGCAGGCTTCGACAAAACTGAATGGTTTCCGGTTTTCGACCTTACGAAATAGCTACACAGAAAAAAAAATGCCGGGATATTTTCAAGTCAAAAAAGTGTGATCTAATCCCGACAGATAGATTGAAATTTTAGCCGAGAGCAATAGCACTTCACTCTCTTGGCTTCTCTCTTTTGTCGACTGGAGCAAACGCTCTTGTATGTCATTGGGCGCTTAGCCTACAAGCGCGGCGCGGCCGAGTGCGCTGAGACGCAGACGTTCTTGTGCTTCAGTCCCGATATCGATTCCCAGACAAGGCAAGTTAAAGTAAGTTCTTATTAATTTATATATGTTTAAGAGAAAAGAGAAGACGTTAGTAAATTAAATATTCAGTATTAATAAAATAAAATTATTTGCAAAGCTATAAAAAAACGAACAAAATCTCTCGGGCGTTCTAAATTTTTGAACTTTTATCGGCCCAGTCGGGCACAGTTTGAGTCATTCCGAAATCAACCCATTATTGATTCTCGTTTGGAAATTTTTTAAATAAAAAAAAAATTTAAAAAAAATTAAAAAAAAAAACAACAAAAAAAAATAAAATAAAGAACACCCCCCGGGTGATCCCGTTCCCCCCCTCCCCCTTCCGTCCGTTTTCTCTTCTTTTTTCCTCCCTCCTCTTTTTTTCCCAGGAAAATAACCCCCATTTTAAAAAGCTGAAATTTGCACCGGTTTTTTTACTGCGAACTATATGCGGACGGCCGGATTGAGCTGAGCACTAGCTTTGAATTTTGACGTAGCGTCACTAATCTGGTTATGTTATTTTATATCTTCCACAAATTCTAAAATTATTAAATCGGATCATTTTGGGTGTCGTAACTGTGAGAAAACTTATTTCACGTACGTTCAACGTAGTTTTTTATATTTCCACACATTTTTGAAAAATTTATCAAAACGGATGACATACTCATATAAACGGTCGGTCAAAACTCTCAGTGAGAAAACTTTTGTTTCTATCTGCGTCAATCTTGTATATATATTTTATATCTTCAATAATTTTGAAAAATTATCAAAACGATGACTATACAGCCAGCGTCGGTCGGTGTGTTTACTAAGAAAGTTTATTTTATGGTACAATTTTATTATCAATATTTAAAATTTTGAATATCTATCTTTATCTATATATTTTCAGTTAAACAGTGGAGTAAAGTTTTCAAGTATTAAAACTCGCGCAGAGAATAGCTTTCTCGTTTTTTTCTGTGTAGATTTGGCTAGATATTTATATAAAAAATAACTAATTTAGCAACACGGCTTCCAACTTATCCACTTCATCCTGTTGACCATAGCCACCACACCCAATTTCATAAATTTTCCATTTCATTTCGCTGGAGACATTATTTTTGGCGGGAAAGCTCTTCCAGGTCTTATTGACGCTCTGCTTTGAGGCCGCACTTCTTGCTATTACATGCTTTTGTAAATTTAATGTGAGCGTCAGCATAACTCCTAGATATTTGTCTGCCCTTCTGTATGAGCACCTAAATCTCAGAGACTAGAAGAGCTAGCGTAAGACTGGGTTCACACTGTTCGACGCATGAGATCTGACAATCTAATAGGCCCTTTTGTTGTCTTGTTTTCATTGTTAATAGGTTGTCATTCGATGTTCAAAACAGTACAACATTAAGACTTACTAGATTATCATGTCGCATGCGTCGAACAATATGAACCCAGCCTAACCATTTTTTTAATGTTGACATGGATTGTCTGCACTCAAATTCCCCCCTAATTTTTGAGCAAGATTGTTCGGACCTTTTATAAAATTTTAATCCATATCGCGAGTTAGAAACTTTAGATGGAGTCAACCAAGGTATAAATTTAAATTGTATGATATTTCCAATAATCTAGTTTTTAATCATTTTCCATTACAATGGCATAGTAAAACCGGGGCTTAAAATAATTAATTGTAATTTTCCAGAAAACTTATATAAACGGACAAATTCTCAAAATGCTTATTCATAAATCTCAATTTTGTCAAAGTTTGTACAATATCGCAGCTGTTCAAATCGATGACTAAACCCGCGAAATCCCTTAGAAGCCTTTCTAAGTACACCGTTTGGGTGCTAAAAATCATAAAATCAATGCATCATAAAAGCTTAACCAGGCCAGAGCTTGGTTGGCTATGCCCAGACCAGACCCACGACTAGAAGGAAATGGTTTGCCCAGCGTATTTTCTTTTTTATGACTTTCCAATGCATGAACGCATGTGTGTGTGAGTGTTTACGACTATGTACAGCTTTCGGTAAGACACAGCACTTTAATCAGAGATGCTGAAATCTCCGACTGAGATTCCGCACAATTATGTCCCAGTCTGATAGTCGTCGAAAACTAATTTCTGCAATTTCCTGTAAACAATGCAATTTTCCAAGTGTGAAAGCAAAACAAAAAAAAAAACAAATAAAAAAAACAATAACAATAAAGAAATTTTCACTGCGAGTAAAAGAAAGATTCGAACAAAGACCTACCGCTGAGTGTGGATGGAGGCGGTAGGGATACACAGCGAGAGAAGAGGACGACGCCTACTCGGAAATAATTAAATAAATGAAGCATCTGCTGAAGCATTGCTGAATTCCGTACCAGGCAAAGACAGACATACACAGAGGCGGTATAGACATTGAGTCTTTGCCAACTCAATGAGTCGCACATTGAGATGTTAGCATGGAAGTTTAGCTAAATAAAGTAAATAAATTCATAAAAATGCTTTTGGCATTACAACAAATCGAAATGTGAATAATGGAAGTGCTCTACATAATCATTTTATAAACAATAAAATGATGAAATGTTTTCATCCTGGTCTGATTATTTAAAATAAATTTTAGTCATTTAATAGCCTCTTTTTATTGTCAACATTGCAAACATTTTAAATTCTTTACGATTTTGCAGTTTCCATTGGCACAAAGTCATTTTGTTGACATTCACAATGTCACTTAGGCAAAAACACCTGCTTGATTCCTTTAAATAGGCGACACTTTCAAATACTTGTGGACTTCCAGCAAATACCATGCAAAACGAGAGCGTAAGTTAAAGTCGGCCCTGCTCGACTTCGATATACCCGTTACTCAGGTTAACAACATGTCCAAATTGGGGGAGATTTGAGTTTTTTTCCAATTTGCGGGGGAGGCAACTCTACTATAGCTAATCTGATCAGGAAATGATGTATGGCTGATCGATAGGTAATAATTATTGAAATATATGTCTAGAGGGTTCCATCAATCTATTTTCAAAATTGTGGGAGATATGAGGTATTTTTCAAATTGCGGGGGCGTCAACTCTACTATCGTTCATCTGATCGAAAAATGATGTATGGCGGATCGATAGGTAATGATGTTTAAGATATATGTCTAGATGGTTTAAACAGTCTATTTTCAAAATTGTGGGAGATATGAGGCATTTTTCAAATAGCGGGGGCGGCAACTTTTCTATCGTTCCTCTGATCAGGAAATGAAGTATGGCTGATCGATAGGTAATAATTATTAAAATATATGTCTAGAAGGTTCAAACAATCTATTTTCAAAATTGTGGGAGATATGAGGTATTTTTCAAATTGCGGGGGTGGCAACTCTACTATCGTTCATCTGATCGAAAAATGATGTATGGCGGATCGATAGGTAATGATGATTAAGATATATGTCTAGAAGGTTTAAACAGTCTATTTTCAAAATTGTGAGAGATATTTGGTTTTTTTCAAATTGCGGGGGCGGGAGGGGGCGTGGCAAAAATTTGAAACAAACTTGATCTGCGTGCAGACAATACAAGTCTACACTGAAAATTTGGTAACTCTAGATCTTATAGTCTCTGAGATCTAGGTGTTCATACAGACAGACGGACAGACGGACGGACGGACAGACGGACATGTCTATATCGACTCGGCTATTGATGCTGATCAAGAATATATATACTTTATGGGGTCGGAAATGCTTCCTTCTGCCTGTTACATACATTTGCACGAACTTAGTATACCCTTTTTACTCTACGAGTAACGGGTATAAAAAAATAGACCTAAGCACGAGCCACGTTTGGTTTCGAGCTTCTAGCACAACGCTCGGCGCAACTCAGCAGCTAAACTAAACTTATTTAGAATCAAAAATGATCCATTAATACTACAAACTTTTTTTTTTTTTTTTTTTTTTTTGTGGACTAGTCTTTTTTATTAGTTTGATTTTTAAATAGTGTAACCCTAATACAAAATTTTTTACATTTTACTGTTACTTTTAAGTAACTAATAATGTAGTAAAGTGTAAAATTGAAGTAATTTGGTGTTATGGTTATGGTAAGAAAATAATGTGTGTTGCTACTTGTAGGGTTTTTAACAAATAGCTTATTTAACTAAGTTTAAGTGTGTTTTATGTTATTTTGTTGTTTACTATGTGGGTGGTGATCAAATCCTGCGACTGGCTAAGTCAGTGGGGTGTTAGCGAAGCAGTCTTCTCCTTTTATTTTGCCAAACAAATATGGATTTAGGGACCAAAGCGCTTTGTAAAAAACAAACACTATGTAAAAATCAAAAAATTAAATTAAAACGAGAGCTTAAGTTGAAGTCGGCCCTGATCGACTTCAATATACCCGTTACTCAGGGTAAGGTTTATTTACGAATATTTTATTAGATCATAACATGCCCAAATTGTGGAAGATATGAGTTTTTTTTTCCAAATTGCGGGGGTGGCAACTCTACTATAGCTCATCTGATCGGGAAATGATGTACGGCGGATGAATAGGTAATGATGATTAAAATATATGTCTAGAAGGTTCGAACTATCCATTTTCAAAATTGTGGGAGATTTGAGGTATTTTTCAAATTGCGTGGGCGAGAACTTTTCTATCGTTCATCCGATCAAGAAACGATGTATGGCGGATCGCTAGGTAATGATGATTAAAATATATGTCTAGAAGGTTTTATCAATCTATTTTCAAAATTGTGGGAGATCTGAGGTTTTTTTTAAATTGCGTGGGCGGGAACTTTTCTATCGTTCATCTGATCACGAAATAATGTACGGCGGATCGATAGGTAATGGTGAATAAAGTATATGTCTAGAAGGTTCGAACAATCTATTTTGAAAATTGTGGGCGATATGAGGTTTTTTACAAAATGCGGGGGCGGGAACTTTTCTATCGTTCATCTGATCACGAAATGATGTATGGCGGATCGATAGGTAATGATGAATAAAGTATATGTCTAGAAGGTTCGAACAATCTATTTTGAAAATTGTGGGAGATATGAGGTTTTTTTCATATTGCGGGGGCGGGAGGGGGCGTGGCAAAAATTTGAAACAAACTTGATCTGCGTGCAGACAATACAAGTCTACACTGAAAAAATGGTAGCTGTAGCTTTTATAGTTCCTGAGATCTAGGTGTTCATACGGACGGACGGACGGACACAGACGGACAGACGGTCAGACGGACATGTCTATATCGACTCGGCTATTGATGCTGATCAAGAATATATATACTTTATGGGGTCGGAGATGCTTCCTTCTGCCTGTTACATACATTTGCACGAACTTAGTATACCCTTTTTACTCTACGATTAACGGGTATAAAAATATCCCATTGGAGGATTCCGGGGGGAACACAACTAAAAGCTTACCTACAAATGATTTATGTGGACGAGAAAACATTAACAAAG
This sequence comes from Lordiphosa mommai, assembly GCA_018904225.1. Taxonomy (NCBI): domain Eukaryota; kingdom Metazoa; phylum Arthropoda; class Insecta; order Diptera; family Drosophilidae; genus Lordiphosa; species Lordiphosa mommai. The sequence goes on along the minus strand of JAEIFT010000122.1, from coordinate 395,635 downwards.
GCGGTGACACAACAATCATTTTGCTGACTAAGCACACAAACATAAAATGATTTTAATTATAAATAAATAAAGTTAATACCTCTGTTTTCAATATTCATTTTGATTTTAATCAAGTTTTTGGCCTTTCTTCTTAATTTTTATACCCGTTACTCGTAGAGTAAAAAGGGTATACTAAGCAGGGCTGCAAACCCCATTAATTTTGACTGGGGTTCGGTTCGGGGTTCGAACCCTTACCCTACTCTGGGGGTTCGGTTCCACAACCGGTTCCCTTCAAATTGAGAACCGGGGTTCCGGTTCGGGTTCGGGTTCCAGATAGCATTTTATATATTTATGTACATAATAAGTAATTTAATAGAATTTGAAGACGAGATGGCATATAATCTGTCTCTTGATGGCTTGGAAGTCAAGCACATAAGTGATCTGTCATGATTGATTGATTGTATGTATGTTTAGAAGAGTTAAGCGATTCTGCCAACTTGCACTCACAGCGAAAGTCATTTCTCCTTCACAGTAGTGGGATTGCTGAATCTGATGTGATTTTTGTGGCTATGAAACCTGCATATCGGCGTAACTGTGATTAAGTCACAGTGACTGGCAGTCATCAAATCACACTGTTACTTCAAATATGCAGTCACTGTGTGATTTAATGATTGCCAGTGACCGTGACTTAATCACAGACATGCCGGGTTGTCTCATCCCTAACTTAAAGTGTTCAGTCACACACACACGTACATACATTTCCGAGAATTCAGTCAAATTATTTTTTCTACAAATGGGACCGCCACAGCACGGCTTTGACTGGCATATTGTGAGAGTGAAATGTTAAAAGAACTTTATTTGTGATTTGGTTAAAAAAAATGAAGAAATTTAAATAAAGTGCAACTTTCCCTTGTATTCACAGTGCCATTGTATCTCCATACGAACAAAATTGTACACAGAAATACGGTTTCAGATACAAATTGAATTCCCTTGCTTGAGGTTGTGTAAAATAACACAGTCCAGTCTTTTGTTGCGGATGGGAAAAAGTGTTGCCATCCGTACACGGGCGTATGAATGAATACATTTTTCTTCATAATAATGAAATATTTTAAACCATCAAAGTGCAAAAATAAATTCTATGCTTGCCAATTTATTTTTAGAACCGAACCCCATCGATAAGAAAACAGGGTTAGGTTCGGGTTCGGGTTCTCGTGATTATTTTCAATGGGGTTCGGTTCCCGGTTCGGTTCAGGCATCACCAGAACCTGAACCGAACCGGTTCTGAAGGGTTCGGTTCCGGACCGGTTTGCAGCCCTGATACTAAGTTCGTGCAAATGTATGTAACAGGCAGAAGGAAGCATCTCCGACCCCATAAAGTATATATATTCTTGATCAGCATCAATAGCCGAGTCGATATAGACATGTCCGTCTGTCCGTCCGTCCGTCCGTCTGTCCGTCCGTCCGTATGAACACCTAGATCTCAGGAACTATAAGAGCTACAGCTACCATTTTTTCAGTGTAGACTTGTATTGTCTGCACGCAGATCAAGTTTGTTTCAAATTTTTGCCACGCCCCCTCCCGCCCCCGCAATATGAAAAAAACCTCATATCTCCCACAATTTTCAAGATAGATTGTTCGAACCTTCTAGACATATACTTTATTCATCATTACCTATCGATCCGCCATACATCATTTCGTGATCAGATGAACGATAGAAAAGTTCCCGCACACGCAATTTAAAAACATCCTCATTTCTCCCACAATTTTGAAAATAGATTGTTCGAACCTTCTAGACATATACTTTATTCATCATTACCTATCGATCCGCCATACATTATTTCGTGATCAGATGAACGATAGAAAAGTTCCCGCCCCCGCAATTTGAAAAAATCCTCATATCTCCAACAATTTTTAAAATAGATTGATAAAACCTTCTAGACATATAATTTAATCATCATTACCTACCGATCCGCCATACACCGTTTCTTGATCGGATGAACGATAGAAAAGTTCCCGCCCACGCAATTTGAAAAATACCTCAAATCTCCCACAATTTTGAAAATGGATAGTTCGAGCCTTCCAGACATATATTTTAATCATCATTACCTATCGATCCGCCATACATCATTTTCCGATCAGATGAGCTGTAGTAGAGTTGCCACCCCCGCAAATTTCGAAAATATCTCATATCTCCCACAATTGTGAAGACAGATTATTCGAACCCTCTTGACATTTATTTTAATCATCATTACCTACCGATCCGCCATACATCGTTTCTGGATCGGATGAACGATAGAAAAGTTCCCGCCCACGCAATTTGAAAAATACCTCAAATCTCCAACAATTTTGAAAATGAATAGTTCGAACCTTCTAGACATATATTTTAATCATCATTACCTATTGATCCGCCGTACATCATTTCCTGATCAGATGAGCTATAGTAGAGTTGCCACCCCCGCAGTTTGGAAAAAAAACTCATATCTTCCACAATTTGGGCATGTTGTGATCTAATAAAATATTCGTAAATAAACCTTACCCTGAGTAACGGGTATATCGAAGTCGAGCAGGGCCGACTTCAACTTAAGCTCTCGTTTCACTTATATGTTGCACGTGCTTTAACGCTTATTACACAGAAATTCTAGATTGATTCATTTGTCAATCTTTCGGCGCTTATTGTAATTGGTACGTTTGGAATGGAAAAAAATAAACTATTGTACCGAATAAATTGTTATTTTAGTAAATGGAAGTGAATAATTTGGTTCCGATATTTTGACTTTCATATTTTTGATTTTTGGCCTCTAGCGGATCCAGTGTGCATTGGTCTCAATATGGATGTGGTCTCAATAGGGGGGCGTTATGTGTGATACGGCGACCGCAACCATCGACCTTGATTGATTTCAAAATAAAATTTAACGAATTTGTTTTTAGTTTTGCCAACATTGAATAATTAAGTGCAAAATGTTTTGTTAAATGAGAATATAACGAGAAGGCAAAGCTAACTTCGACTGTGCCGAAGTTTTAATACACTTGAAAAACTTTACTCCAACTGATTTAACTGGAAAAATATATATAGGATATAGATATCAGATATTAAAAATTCTTTAATCATTGATAATCAGGGAATCAAACCGAATCGAATTTCGGTTCCGGTTCTGGTACGTACCGAAACTAATGTTTCGGTAAAAGGTTCTGTTTAGGTTCTAGTTTATTTCGGTATTCGGTTCCGTACCGGTACCTTGGTTTTTATTTCGGTATACCGGTACGTACCGGTATGTACCGGTATAATTTAAAAATCCTTTAATCCGAAGATATAATAGTCCGAGATATATATATACTCACTCAGGGATAGACGCATAGCAAAGCGCTCTGGAAACAAACTCAAAATCGCGGTTAAATCTAGATCTGTATAACAACAAAACAGTGTCACAAATTTAATAAGCCGTACAGCAAGTGAAAAACAATTAAAGTCCGCAAAAGCAAATAGAAGCTAACACTAAAAAGACAATTAAACATTAAATCAAAACATTGGTTTGTATGTGTGTGTGTGTGAGCTTGCTGTTCTCTCATAGCTAACTTCAACGGTGAGCATAAGCCTGTGTTAGGAGTCAAAGAGAGTTTGAGGTTGCCAGACGTCCAACTGAGGGCAAGCAGTGAAAGCAGCGAAAGCAGTACAAGCAGTGGAAGCAGTAAAAGCAGTGAATGCAGTTCTGCTTATAGAAAAGAAGGCCATAGATATTGCCAAATATTTACACACGATGGCAGGCACTGGAAATTTGATGCACACCCCTCCAAAAACTTCTGCTCCAGGAGTAAGCATTCCGTCAGCAGCAGGCAAACGTATGCTTAAAGAAATATCGCCAGACCAACGTAACGAGGGAGACATGGCAGTGGGTGGAATGAAGCAGTCGGATCTTTTGAACGTTTTGTCAGCTCTTTTTGATGAAAAAATGGCCAATGTAGCTACTAAAAGTGATGTGGACAAAATAAATAATGCCGTCACTGAACTGGCAGCGAAAGTAGATGATCTAACAGCTGAAAATGCGGCACTGAAGATAGAACTGAAGGAGGTCAAATCTAAACTGGAAATAGATGCCCAAAAATTGTTAAATGTGGAAACTGACATAAAGAGGCGGAACCTCATATTCAGAGGCATGGAGGCGCATAAAAACACGACTGAAGCGGTAAGATCCCTGTGCAAAGATAAACTTCACGTACAAGACGCGGCAATAGAAACAACGCGTAAACTAAGCGAGCACGGAGGAAAAATGAGCGTTATGGTGGCTTTCTACACTACCGATGCGGTACAGGCAGTGCTAAAGAAGGCAAAACTCTTAAAGGGAACAACGTTATATATTGAAAGAGACCTCAACAGCAAAAGGAAGATGCAGAAGCAAATGATGCTTGCTATTCGTAGAGAGCTACTGACTCTTAATAAGGAAAAGCGAGTGTATGTGAGGGATGATCGATTATGCGTGGATGATAAATGGTTCTACTGGAACAACAATCGAGAGCTTCTAAGCGAGGGCAAGCCGGCTGAGCCGATCATGAATGCGATATATGGTAACAGCTTCCAACTAAATTTAAGCTATGAAGAAATCGAACGTGAAACCGCTGCAAAAAACTAAAAAACCTTAGAAGTCCTAGTCTTAAAAACCAAATCAACATTAATATTTTAGCATATAATATATCAGGATTAAGAAGCAAATTAATGTTTAGACACTTTTTGGAATATGTAACTAGCCATGATATATTTTTTTTTGTTTGAAACCTTCGTTGAACGCGGCTTTGAGGAGATGACTACATACTTTCCAAATCATATCTTAAAGTGGATTCCTGCGGAGCGGATACATCAGAAAGGGCGTGCCAGTGGGGGATGTTTATATGGTATAGAAAAGCGCATACGTCATGTTTCTAGCTACGAACAGCTCGAAAACCAAACGGTAGTACAACTTCAGGAGGAGAATGAAATACTCACTATTGTTCCGACATATTTAAATTGTAACAAGTGGATCCGAGACTACAATAACCTGTACGACATACTACTAGAGGGTGCGATCAATAACGTAATGGTGATTGGGGACCTTAATGGAAGGATTGGCGACCAGCAAGTGTTTACTGAAGGGAGTGATACAGCACAAGAGTATGGAAGGACAGTCAGAGAATCTCGGGACAAAAAGCTGGACACAAATGGAAACAGCATCATAGAAATGTGTGAGTGTGCAAATCTAACAGTACTAAATGGTAGAACCATCGGAGATTCAAACGGAAGCTTTACATTCATGCGAAATGAGGCAGCATCGACGATAGACTGCCTAATCAATGGAAGGTGGCACGAAATTCTGCACGACTTCGGCGTAGAAAATGAGACTCTTTCGGATCATCTGCCCATAGTCGTACGGTGCATATTGAACTCAGCAATAAGCACTACCAAAAGCGTTATCCTACCGCAATTAAGATGGAATCCAAATAAATCTGAGCGCTATAGAACTATACTAAACATAGAAATAGAAGAGCAAAGATCAATGCTTGAGACTAGTCAGAATGGGATTCAGGTGTTAGAGAACTGCGTCAGAAATGCTGCTAAATGTATGGAATCTTCCAGTCGAGTAAGTGCATTTAAAAGCCCCTGGTTTGATCGACAATGTGAACTAGCGCGACAAAAATCTTTTAATGCCCTCAATTTAGCTAAAAAAACGGATACTACTGAATCCAAAGCGGCATATCACCAAGCAAATAGCGAATTTAAAAGTCTGTGCAAAAAACGGCAAAGGGAATATCAAACGAGCATGCAAACGGCTATTGCGAACGTAAAAAGTAGCAAGGATTTCTGGACCCTGGCAAGAAGACTAAATGGAGGCACAGCTCGAAAATCAGCTCAAATCGACCCCACAGTGCTAGCAAACTATTTTCACAGCCTTTTATACTCAGAAACTTCCATCAACCAATTTAGCTACGCCCTACCTAAGATCATTATAAACGAGTTGGATAATCGGATAACAACGGCGGAAGTCATATCGGCAGCAGCACGCTGCAAGGACAAAAAAGCACCGGGCATTGATAGAATACCAGCAGAATTCCTTAAACATGCGACTCACCCATTCATAGAGGCTCTAACACAGGAATACAACAAAATATTTGATAACGGGCAGGTACCAGACTCCTTCCGCCAAAATATTATCTACCCGATATATAAGAAAGGAGATCCCGAACTCCCGGGTAACTACAGAGGAATTTCATTCCAAAATGTAGCACTAAAGATATTTGCCTCGGTTCTTCAAAGAAGACTAACAGACTCGGTAGAAACAAACAATATTCTCAACGAATGCCAAGCTGGATTTCGAAAAGGGTACTCAACTGTGGATAGTATCTTTGTACTGACTAGCGTGGCCAATAAGTATCTTGAACGGAAGAAAAAGCTTTATCTATTTTTTGTGGATTTTCGAGCGGCATTTGACACCATTAATAGAAGGTCTTTGATGTATAAATTGAGTAACCTTGGTATATCCACAAAGATAATATCAGTTTTGCAAAGTATGTATCGGAAAAACTGTACTACAGTATGGGATGGAAATGATTACTCTGACTGGTTCGAAACTAACACAGGAGTTAAGCAGGGATGCCTAATAAGTCCATTATTATTCTCCTTATACATAAATGATATGCACACATACTTAACCGGCGGAATACAAATAGGCAGCATGGATTGCAAAGCACTTATGTATGCGGACGACATGGTGATTATGGCGGAGAGCGCTGTTGAGATGCAACGCATGATTGACCAAACGGAATTGTATTGTCGTCAATGGGGTTTGGAAATAAATAAGAATAAGTCCAAAATAATGGTTGTGCGGGATGGAAGAGGACGACGCCCCGAAAGTGAAAGTTGGAAGCTCGATGGCTATTCACTTGAAGTAGTAAAAGAATACACATACTTGGGAGTTACTTTAACACAAAACATGCACTTTAAGAAACATCTCAACCTTAAACTAAAGGATGCAACAATGGGGGTAAACAGTACATGGAAAAGCTTCATGGGAAAAAAAGGTATTGGAAATTCTATCAAATATCAGCTTTTTGAGGCTACGGCAAGAGCGATAATGTTTTACGCGGCAGAGGTATGGGGATATCAAAGACACGATGATGTTGAAAAATTGATGAGGAACTTCCTGAAAAAGTTATTTCGTCTGCCAATAAATACCCCAAACTATGCACTGTTTCTCGAAACAGGTCTACCAGCTATATATCTCACCACGCTGCGAACGCACTTTAGATACATAAATAAAGTCATGGGACTGCCGCAACATCGCCTGCCCAATATAGTTGCTCGAGAAATGCTCAGGAACAAATCACATTGCTTCAGTAATTGGCAGCAGCTCTTCATAACAAACAATGTAGAGTGTGATGTCTTAAATACGGCAGAATGGGATGCAGCGCAAGAGGCTGTACTAGTGGCGATAGACAAGAAGCATAGATTGGAGTGCGAAGCTCAAGCTAGAAAAAGCGAATCGAGAGTGTGGTATAGAGCGCTTAATTACAACCTCGGCAGCAATAATTATTTTAGTGACCAATACAGCACTGAAACTATAGGAATTATTTTCAAAACCAGATGCGAACTGCTTTAATTGGGATACCGACCTCACTATAGCGACAGAATTTGCACATTGTGTAACACGCAATCAAGAGACGACATATTTCATATCATTGCCATGTGCCCTATCTTGGCAGAATATAGGATAGCCTATTTTAATCAAAGCCGTTTAACTGATAATGATATACTTGAACTACTCAATGGAAAAAGTTGGTTTGAATTTGCAAAATTTATGAAATCTATAATTAGTTATAGGAAAAATATTATGCTAGAAAACTTCTAAAACATATTTGTAAAAAGACAAGAAATCAAATTTGTGAATTATATTTAAGTAAAACCTATATATTTGTAAATTTAATGAATTATGAAGGCTAACGGTAAATTAACCAAGCCGAAAATGGAATAATAAAAATTACTACTACTACTACTACTAATAGAAATGGTAGCAACCTACACAACAAAAAGTAGTTATAAAGAAGGAAAATTAAACATAATAAACTTAACCTCAGAAAAAAAATGTCCTAATAATAGAAGAGCAAGAAGATCTTTTGATATCTGATGAAATGTTAAATACACTGTTTTGAGATAACGTTACCGATCACAATTTAACCCTGCTATTAGGTTAAGTCTATTTGGGCCAATTATTAATTAATTTCCTTTGTAAATGCAAAAATTAAGGATAAATTCATAATATTTTGAATTTATTGAACCAAAATAGATGCAACGAAATAAGATGAAATTGTTATTTTTAATGAAAATTTCAGTATATCCCAGATGGTCCCTTAACTTTACATTTGTAAGTTTTTGCTTACGTTTACCCTGCGTTTTACCCTGAAGAAATCCCTGATTGAAGCAATAAAAATGAAATAACAAAAAAAATCTCAGAACCGAAACTGTACCGGTACAATGTTTCGGTTCTTTTCGGTCATTTCGGTTCCAAAAATAAAGGTTCCGAAATACCGGTACGCAAAAAATAAATAATAACGGTTCCGGTTCCGGTTCTGGTTCCGAGTTTCAATCGGTTCTTTTCGGTATACGGTTCTGGTTCGGGTTCCGGTTTGACACCCTGTTGATAATACAAATTTGATACCATAAAAAAAACTTTTCTTTCTTTTCCGACCGATCGGTCCTATGGCAGCTATATGCTATAATCATCCGATTTTAATAATTTTTTTCAAAATTATGTGAAAGCATATAAAACTAATATATACCAAGATTGGGGACGCTACGATAAAAAACAAAAAAGTTTTTCTCACTAGAAGTAGTTTTTTGACCGATCGTTTACATGGCAGCTATATGCTATAGTCATCCGATTTTGATACATTTTTTCAGAATTGTGTGGCAACATATAAAACAAATATATACTACGATTGGAGACGCTACGATGGAAATCAAAAAAGTTTTTCTCACAAAGACTTATTTTTCGACCAATCGTTCCTATGGCAGCTATATGCTATAGTGATCTGATTTTGATACATTTTTCCAGAATTATGTGGAAGCATATAAAACTAACATATACAAAGATTAGTGACGCTACGATGGGAAACAAAAAAGTTTTTTTACCCTTGCAGAGGGTATATTAAAATTGTCAGAGTTTGCCTTTATCTACAAAAAGTCTTATACAACGCACATTCGGAACGCCGTGGGAATACTAGGAACGATCGGTAAAACAGTGTAGGAAAAACTATTAAGCCAAGGGTGTTCTATTGTAATCTGTAAAATCAAAAGGAGCGCCACGGGGTAGAAGAGAGAAAAATTTTCACAGCACAAAGGTAGTAACCGAAAGGACTTACAAAAATCGGTAAAACTCAGAGAAGCGCAACGGGTCCAAGAAAAAAGGGAACACTACAAAACTAGTTCTTAGTGTGAAAAATTGTTTATTAGGTCATTGTTTTAGTAACCAATCGTTCCTTTTTTCTCTGTCCATCGCAGCTATACGATATAGTCATCCGATCCGGCCGGTTCCGACATATTAGTTGCGTGCAGTAAAAAGAAGACTCTGTGCAAAATTTCAGCTCGATAGCTTTTCGTAGTCCTGATCAAGAATATATATAGTTTATGTGGTCGGAAATGAATATTTCTATGCGTTACAAACTTCTGGGCAAAATTAATATACACTTTTCAAGTGTATAAAAATAGAAAATGGGAAATCGACTAATAGCCTAGTTCCACTGCTACATATATGTACATCAACAAATTTTGCTGTTCCACTACAAAAAGATCCATCAATGTTAACTTTACGTGTTAACTCTAGTGTTATGTTAAAATTTGGATGACAACCAAACATTTGCATAAGCTTGGAATACCTGTTTTAGTCTACGAGAAACGGTAATTAAAAGTTGAATCATAAACATAACGAGAAGGCAAAGCTAGCTTTGACTGTGCCGAAGTTTTAATACACTTGAAAGACTTTACTCCAACTGATTTAACCGGTAAAGTATATATAGTATATAGATATCAGATATTTAAAATTTTTAAATCATTGATAATAACGAGAAGGCAAAGCTAACTTCGACTTTGCCGAAGTTTTAATACACTTGAAAAACTTTACTCCAACTGATTTAACCTGTAAAATATATATAAGATATAGATATCAGATATTAAAAAATTTAGATCATAAAAAAAACTTTTCTCAGTAACACACATTTTTCGACCGATCGTTCCAATGGCAGGTATATGCAACAGGGACGGCAAAACAAAAATATTGTTTGGGATTTTAATACTGCCTAAGGTATCTTTTATTCAAAAATAGTAAAGAAGTTTTCAAAAAAACAACTTTTTATACACTTGAAAAGTGTATATTAATTTTGCCCAGAAGTTTGTAACGCATAGAAATATTCATTTCCGACCCCATAAACTATATATATTCTTGATCAGGACGACGAGCTGAGTTCATTTCCGCTTGTCTGTCCGTCCGTCTGTCTGTCTGTCCGTCTGTCTGTCTGTCTGTTTCTACGCGAACTAGTCCCTCAGTTTGAAAGCTATCGAGCTGAAATTTTGCACAGAGTCTTCTTTTTACTGCACGCAACTAATATGTCGGAACCGGCCGGATCGGTTGACTATATCTTATAGCTGCCATAGGAACGATCGGTTGAAAAATAAGTCTTTGTGAGAAAAACTTTTTTGTTTTCTATCGTAGCGTCCCCAATCTTGATATATTTAAGTTTTATATGCTTTCACATAATTTTGAAAAAATTTATCAAAATCGGGTGACTATAGCATATAGCTGTCATAGGACCGATCGGTAGGAAAATGTGACTTACTAAGAAAAGTTTTTTTTATGGTATCAAATTTAATTATCTATGATTTAAAAATTTTAAATATTTGATATCTATATCCTATATATATTTTACAGGTTAAATCAGTTGGAGTAAGCTTTTTCAAGTGTATTAAAACTTCGCCACAGTCGAAGTAAGCTTTGCCTTCTCGTTTTTTTGACTTTATGGCAACAAAAGGGGCGATTCAGACCAATGTGCTTTGAATACAAAAAAGTTTTTCTCACTAGAACTAGTTTTTAGACCGATCGTTCTTATGGCAGCTATATGCTATAGTCATCCGATTTTTATAAATTTTTTCAGAATTGTGTGGAAGCTTATGAAACTAATATATACCACGATTGGTGATGCTACGATGGAAAACAAAAAAGTTGTTCTCACTAGATCTAGATTTTGCTCCTAAACTTTTATATAGCAGCTATATGTTATAGATATCCGATTTTGATAAATTTTTTCGGAATTGTGTATAAGCATATAAAACTCACTAGAACTTGTTTTTGGACCGATCGTTCCTATGGCAGCTATATGATATAGTTATCCGATCCGGCCCATCGACAAATGTGCAGACTTTTTACAAGACGGACAGAGGGACCGACGGACAGACAGACGAAAATGAACGCAGCTCGTCATGCTGATCAAGAATATATATACTTTATGGGGTCGGAGATGCTTCCTTCTATGCGTTACAAACATCGTGACAATTTGAATATACCCTCTGCAAGGGTATAATAAATAAACAAATATTTAAAAGTTACTGTTTTTACGAGGGGGTAAATAATGCCAGGGGACGAGGACAAGATGACCTTATATCACCTTTTAAATGAGATTCTATTAATACATTACACGTACGTTTGCCCTTTAAAGTATGCTATATTTTTTTAAAAAACCATTTTTATAAATCATGGCCAAGTGCTGCCACGCCCATTTGTTATACAAATTTAGCCCAATGGTATGGTAAACCTAAATCAAAAAACTGGATCCAAAAATCTCGCTTTCTTTTTAAGTTATTAATTAATGCATGGGGGCGCCATCCTGAAAATTTGACAACAATTGTGCTTAAGGTTGCCAAGTAAAACTTTATGATAATTCGTAACTAAAAATTCTGAAATCGGGCGTTTTGCTACCCAACCGAGGCCAAAATCTCTAGTGATTTCCGTGAGACCTCTTATTAACTTCGGTAGACTGATGTTAAATTTCCGCTGTTTTTGCAGATATATTTGCGTTTTGCGTTTCAGTAACAATATAGGAACAAAATTCAACAGTTTTCATAGGTCGTGTCACGCTTACATCTCAAAGAACAGACAGTTCGCCGAGTCGAAAAGCAAAATGCAGAACTTTGATAGGTGGAGGAGAGCAGGGTTTTTAAGCCCTGCCATCGTTTCCATGTAATTTGATTTCATGTTCCATGGTGCTTTTTTGTTTCCTTTGCAAGGAGTCTTGCTCCGGCTCCTGCTGCTGCTGCTTGGCACAATTTCTGGAACATTTTGTGTCGCCTAATGAATGATGGTGACAGCGGACGCCGGCGGCGGGATGAGTGGGAACGAGATAGGCATAGAGCGCGCACAACTGCCATAATGATGATGATAATGTTGATGATTTTAAAAGGCGCGTGTTTCTCTGGCAATTGGTGTCATTTCGTAGTCATTTGTGGCCTGCTGCTAAGGCTTTAAGCTGTCAGCACAGCAAAAGGGTGAAAGCAGTAGCAATGATCGATGAGCGAAGAAATTCAAATATAAGGCAGATAAGTTTTCAATTCAATAAATGCAGGAAAATTTGAGCTTTAACAAATTTATTTATTTATTAATTCACAGCCAAACAAGTCATAAGCTCTCCAAAACATTTGTTTAAACACAATGACAGAAATGCCAATCATAACAGCAGCCAGTACTAAGCCTCCGTGCCCCACTCGAACAATGGCAAACAAATAATAAAATCGTTATAAATGCACTTTATACAAATATTTAACATGCCAACTGCAACACACCTTGCCATTCCTGCCACGCCTGCCATTCACCGCCACCCCGACACAAAACAGGCAGTCAAACAAAGGCAAAACATCATCATAAAATCCAAACAGCAACAAAAAGAGAAACTGAAAAAATAAACAAATAAAATATAAAAATCATGCATCGAAAACAAAACTGTAACAAAACGAAAACAATGTAGACAGCAGGCAAATGCATAAAAAGTTATGAAAACGTGTAAAAAGCCAACTGGATCGGCAGGGGGGAAGAAACAAAAGGTTAGCCGTCTGCCGGGAGCAGAGCGTGGTGTGGTGCCAAATAGATACATTTTGCCATACATATGTATGTGTGTTCTATGAGTGTACACGAACATTCGCCGTGTTGTCGAGATGCGCCGGCAGTAGCTGGTGTGGCAGTGGTATGGAAAGGGAAACCGAGGAAGCGTGACTGACTGGTGAGGTAAGTGATTGTGACGGGCTGCAAATTTGAGTGGCTTAAACCGCAGCTCGAGAATTGGGTTCATGTAGTGTGTGGCTTGGTAAAGGGTCAAAACTTTGACATGGAGATGAAAACAGGCAAGAAATGTGGTCGCGGTCAACGAAACATTTCGCACACTTCTTAATTTAGTTTTCCACAATAATCAATAGCAATTCTCCGATTCCTGTTGACAGTGTCGCCAAAGCTTTCTAATGAGCCGCATTACTTTGTCGTAAAGTTCAAGCGACCGCAAACAAAATGCACAAGTACTTACACTTATAAGTGTCTGTTATCTGTATACAGACCCATATATGGGGATGTACGTACATACGAAATATCTTTTATTTTTCTCAAGCTGTCACAGTCATAAAATCAAAGCCATGAACGAAGAAACAGACAGACAAGAGAAAACACTTAAAACAAAGCAAATAAAAAAAAACCTCCTAGCGAATTAATTGCTCCACATGGTATAGAAGATATGGATAGCCTAACATGTGATATTGATGATAATAAAAGCCATAATGGCCCGGCCACAAATGAAGAGAAATTCGATTGTCCTCAGAAGTTGTGGGTTGGGTTGACTGGGACCCTGTCATAAACTCAACTTAATTTCAAACAAACGCGGCTAATGACAACAACAAATAAGTGGGTTGTTTGTGCGGGACTGGGAAGTGGCCTGCTGGCTGTGACTTGCCAACTTTTGTCTCTGCCAAAAGTTCTTGGGAAGTTTCAAGTGAATTTTTCTGATATATATGAAGCAAAAATACACTTGGTGATACAGAAATTAAAGCAAGGCTGCCGATCTCTGAAATACTTAATTCTTAAGGTGGCGTTCGAGTACTGGTTTAAAACTGCATCGAATCGTATGGCATCAATGTAAAATTTTTCCGTAATATACCCTTGCAGAGGGTATATTCAAATTGTCACGATGTTTGTAACGCATAGAAGGAATCATCTCCGACCACATAAAGTATATATATTCTTAATCATCATGACGAGCTGGGTTCATTTCCGTCTGTCCGTCCATTCGTTTGTCCGTCTGTTTCTATGCTATTTCTTCCCTCAGTTTTATAGCTATCTCTACCAAACTTTGCAAAAAGTCTTTAAATACACATAGGCTGCACATTTGTCGGAATCGGACAGATCATATGACCATATCATATAGCTGCCATAGGAACGGTCGGTCAAAAAACTAGTTCTAGTGAGACAAACTTTTTGTCTTTCATCGTAGCATAAAACAACTTAATACACATAGTTCTGTTTAATGTTTTAAATACCCTTGCATCTTTTACCATTGATAACAAATAAGTTTTCCTGATTAGAACTAGTTTTTAGCCTGATCGTTCCTATGGCAGCTATATGCTATAGTCATCCGATTTTGATCAATTTTTCACGAATTGTGTGGAACCATATTAAACTAATATATACCACGATTGGTGCCGCTGCGATGGAAAACAAAAAAGTTTTTCTCACTAGAACTACACACAAAAAAAAATTAATTGTAAAAATCACATTTTTCAACTTTGGCTAAAAAGTATTGTAATTAAACATTTTTCTTTTTGATTTTACCAATCTACACGTAAAAACGACATTTCAATCAACTGCGTAATTGTTTGATTTTAAAGAGCAGACACTTTTGCCTTCAAATTACAAGTTCACTTTTGATTTCCATATAGAATCAAAATGTTCGCAATATTGATCAATTATGTGCGATTTTTGTCGAGTCGATATGCTAAAAATAGAACAGAAACAAAAAAAACCCTGGTCGGCTACCACCACCAGCTTAACATGTGCTCTGCGCTCAATTCTTTCGCGCGCGTGCATTAGCCGAATGCGTTGAGGTGCAGGCGTTTGTCTTTTTCAGTGTGTGTGTCCCCCAGAGGTCGTGTGTTCGAGTCCCAGACAAGGTAAAGATTTAATAATAATAAAAAAAAAATTTCAGGAACAAACGAATTCAAGTTTTTCAGCATCATCGGGGAAGACCGACTTTGTTAAGGTTTCGGTGTTGTGTGTGTGTGCCAAAACACAAACCAACTAGAGAAAAAAACTGTTTCACAAAATTTTTTTATTTTTTTATTTCAAAAAGTAAAACACTTTAAAATCAAAATGGAAACAATTTTGAAAATCAAAAGTGGAAACCATTTATTTTTGAAATCAAAAATTGTTGGGCAAAAACAAAATGGGAAATTGGCGGATTTACCAATGAAAAATGTCGGATTTACCAACGTTTTTTTTTTGTGTGTAGTTTTCGGACCGACCGTTTATATGGCAGCTATATGCTATAGTCCTCCGATTTTGATCAATTTTTCTAGAATTGAGTGGAAGCATATAAAACTAATATATACCCTGATTGATGACGCTGCGATTGAAAACAAAAAGTTGTTCTCACTAGAACTAGTTTTTGGACCGATCGTTCCTATGGCAGCAATATGGTATGATGAATATCAAATGTATTTAAAGACTTTTTGCAAAGTTTGGTCAAGATAGCTTTAAAACTGAGGGAGGAGATAGCATAGAAGCAGACGGACAGACGGAAATGAATTCAGCTCGTCATGCTAATTAAGAATATATTTACTTTATGTGGTCGAAGATGCTTCCTTCTCTGCGTTACAAACATCCTGACAATTTTAGTATACAAACAAATTTCCGTTTGTCCGTCTGTTTCTATGCTATCTTCTCCCTCAGATTTAAAGCTATCTCGACCAAACTTTGCATAGTGTAGAAACTGGTTCTAGTGAGAAAAACTATTGTGTTATCAATGGTAGCGTCTTTCAAAACTGCCAGGGTATTTAAAACATCTATTTTTGTACTCTGCACCGAAGGTACAAAGAGTATATTGGGTTTGTGCAAATGTATGTAACAGCCAGAAAGAAGCATCTTCGACCCTATAAAGTATATATATATTCTTGATCAGCATCAACAGCCGAGTCGATATAGACATGTCCGTCTGTCCGTATGAACGAAGAGATCTCAGAGATGGTAAGAGATAGAGGTTGGAGGTGTATGAAACATATATTTCTTATACTTGCAGGCAAGATCAAGCAAATTGAAAAAATCTTAATATCGTCCACAATTTTGGAGTTAGGTTGTTCGAACCTTCTAGACATATATTCTACTCATCATTACTTATCGAGTCCAAATACATGGTTTTCCGATCAGATGAACAATAGTAGAGTTGCCACCCCCTCAATTTGAACGAGAGCGTAAGTTGAAGTCGGCCCTGCTCGACTTCGATATACCCGTTACTCAGGGTAAGGTATATTTAAGAATAGTTTATTCGATCACAACATGAGCAAAATGTGGGAGATATGAGGATTTTTCCAAATTGCGGGGGCGGCAACTCTACTATGGCTCATCTGATCGGAAAATAATGTACGGCGAATCGATAAGTAATGATGATCATAATATATGTCTAGAGGGTTCAATTAATCTATCTTCAAAATTGTGTTAGATATGAGTTCTTTTCCAAATTGCGGGGGATGGAAATTCTACTATCGTTCATCTGATCGGAAAATAATGTATGGCGGATCGATAAGTAATGATGTTTTAAATAAATGTCTAGCAGGTTCGAACAATCCATCTTCAAAATTGTGGGAGATATGAGGTCGTTTCCAAATTGCGGAGATAATAAAAATTTGATACCATAAAAAAAAACTTTTCTTAGTAAATCACATTTTCCGACCGATCGGTCCTACGGCAACTATATGCTATAGTAATCCGATTTTGATAAATTTTTTCAAATATTTGTATAATCATATAAAACTAATATATACCACGATTGGTGATGCTACGATGGAAAACAAAAAAATGTTCCTCACTAGAACTTGTTTTTTGACCGACCGTTCGTATGGCAGCTATATGCTATAGTCATCCGATTTTGATAAATTTTTCCTGAATTGTATCGAAGCGTATAAAACTAATATATACCACGATTGGTGACGTTACGATGAAAACAAAAAAAGTTTTTCTTACTAGAGCTATTTTTTTTACCAATCGTTCCTATGGCAGCTATATGATATAGTCATCCGATTTCGATAAATTTGTTCAGTATTATGTGGAAGCATGTAAAACTAAACGAGAAGGCAAAGCTAACTTCGACTGTGCCGAAGTTTTAATAAACTTAAAAAACTTTACTCCAACTGATTTAACTGGAAAAATATATTTAGATATATATAGGATATAGATATCAGATATTTAAAATTTTTAAATCATTGATTATAAAAATTTGATACCATAAAAAAAACTTTTCTTAGTAAAACACATTTTCCGACCGATCGGTCCTATGGCAGCTACATTCTATAGTCATCCGATTTTGATAAATTTTTTTAAAATTATGTGAATGCATATAAAACTAATATATACCAAGATTGGGGATGCTACGATAGAAAACAAAAAAGTTTTTCTCACTAGAAGTAGTTTTTTGACCAACCGTTTATACGGCTGCTATGTGCTATAGTAATCCGATTTTGATAAATTTTTTCTGAATTATGTGGAAACATATAAAACAATTATATACTACGATTCGAGACGCTACGATGGAAATCAAAAAAGTTTTTCTCACAAAGACTTATTTTTCGACCGATCGTTCCTATGGCAGCTATATGCTATAGTGATCTGATTTTGATAAATTCTTCCAGAATTATGTAAGATCATATAAAACTAACATTTACCAAGATTAGTGAAGCTACGATGGAAAACAAAAAAGTTTTTCTATCTAGAACTTGTTCTTAGACCGATCGTTCCTATGGCAGCTATATGATATAGTCATCCGATCCGGCCGGTTCCGACATATTAGTTGCGTGCAGTAAAAAGAAGACTCTGTGCAAAATTTCAGTTCGATAGCTTTAAAACTGAGAGACTAGAATTTTAGGTTAGGTTAGTTTTTTTAATGCCACATGTGCAGCTGCAGGTTGCTGCACATATTTAACAACGATTTTCACAAAACATTTACTTTAATTTTACAAATTGAGCAAGTTGCACTGTGCTGCTGACAAATGTCAAATACAGAAACACGTGTTCGCTTTTTTCACTCTCTTTTTAGAAAGACCCGTTAAAGAACAAGTAAGAAAGTCGGTCAAGCCAGACTGTAATATACTGTGTACCTGTTTGTAAGTAACTGATAACTTTAAAGTGTGAGGTTATTTCAAAATCTGGGGGTGGCAACTCTTTCGACTATCGTTCATCTGGTTGGAAAACGATGTATGGGGGCTCGATAAGTAATGATGAGTAAAATTACCCTGGTACGTAACTCGTAAAATTATAAAATTTGTATATAATTTCCTATTAACATAAACATATTTATATTAGTCAAGCGGGAATCACGCGTGATTTCTGACCGCAGGCCATCTCAATTACATCGCTCCTCTCATAGCAAGGTCCAATTGGGAAATTACCAGTTAGCTATTGCCTTCTCGCTCTTTCTTTCTCGTAAGTTCTACCAGTCGCTTCGGCTTGTTGTTGTTGTTGGTTTTTATTTACTTTTACGTATAGCTCTAATATCGTTCATCTGTTCTAAAAACAATGTATGGCGGGTCGATTCAAAATAAGTAGTAGAATATATGTCTAGAATGTTCGAACTATCTATCTTGAAAATTGTGGGAGTTATTTTGTTTTTTTTTTAAATTGCGGGGGAGGCAGGGGCCGTTGCAAAAATTAAAACTAAACTTGATCTGCCTGCAAGTATAAGAAATATATGTTCCATACACCTCTATCTCTTACCATCTCTGAGATCTCTTCGTTCATACGGACAGACGGACATGGCTATATCGACTCGGCTGTTGATGCTGATCAAGAATATATATACTTTATAGGGTCGGAGATGCTTCCTTCTGGCTGTTACATACATTTGCACAAACCCAATATACTCTGTGTACCTTCGGTACAGAGTATAATAAAACGAGAAGGCAAAGCTAACTTCGACTGGGCCGAAGTTTAAATACACTTGAAAAACTTGACTCCAACTTATTTAACCGGTAAAATATATATAGAATATAGATATCAGATATTTAAAATTTTTTAATCATTGATAATAAAAATTTGATACCATAAAAAATACTTTTTTTAGTAAAACACATTTTCCGACCGATCGGTCCTATGGCAGCTATATGCTATAGTCATCCGATATTGATTAATTTTTTCAAAATTTTTTCAAAATTATGTGAATGCATATAAAACTAATATATACCAAGATTAGTGACGCTTCAATGAAAAACAAAAAAGTTTTTCTCACTAAAACTAGTTTTTTGACCGACCATTTATATGGCAGCTATATGCTATAGTGATCCGATTTTGATAAATTTTTTTTAGAATTATGTGAAAGCATATAAAACTAACATATACCAAGATAAGTGACGCTACGATGGATAACAAAAAAGTTTTTCCCACTAGAACTAGTTCTTAGACCGATCGTTCCTATGGCAGCAATATGATATAGTAATCCGATCCGGCCGGCTCCGACATATTAGTTGCGTGCAGTAAAAAGAAGATTCTGTGCAAAATTTCAGCTCGATAGCTTTAAAACTGAGGGACTAGTTCGCGTAGAAACAGACAGACAGACGGACAGACGGACGGACGGAATTGAACTCAGCTCGTCGTCCTGATCAATAATATATATAGTTTATGGGGTCGGAAATTAATATTTCTATGCGTTACAAACTTCTGGGCAAAATTAATATATATAAAAAAAAATTATTTTGGACGGTCCTGACGGAATTTACCACTACTGCTCAGTGGTTGCTGCCATAGGACAAAAATAAAAAAATTTAATTCGTGCTATTCAAACGATATCTGGTCTCATTAACAGCTGATTGTCCAAGTTTTATGTCCGTCACAATTTTGATAATAGATTGTTCGTACCTTTTAGACATATATTTCAATCATCATTACCTATCGATCCGCCATACATCATTTCTTGATCAGATGAACGATAGAAGAGTTGCCACCCACGCAATTTGGAAAAAACCTCATATCTCCCACAATTTTGAAAATAGATTGTTCGAACCTTCTAGACATATATTTTAATTATCATTACTTATCGATCCGCAATACATCATTTCGGGATCAGATGAGCTATAGTAGAGTTACCACCCCCTCAATTTGGAAAAAACTCATCTCTCCCACAATTTGGGCATAATGTGATCGAATAAAATATTCTTAAATAAACCTTACCCTGAGTAACGGGTATATCGAAGTCGAGCAGGGCCAACTTCAACTTACGCTCTCGTTTTTTTATAAAAAAAATATCACTTTGATCTTAAATATATCATTTTGATATGTCTGAATATCAGTTTGATATTTTCGAACAGGTCAATTTCATCTGCATCTTATCGGCTTTTTATACCCATTACTCGTTGAGTAAAAAGGTATACTAAGATCGTGCAAATGTATGTAACAGGCAGAAGGAAGCATCTCCGACCCCAAAAAGTATATATATTCTTGATCAGCATCAATAGCCGAGTCGATATAAACATGTCCGTCTGTCAGTCCGTCCTTCTGTGTATGTTCTTCTAAGTCAATAAACGTCACTTCTTGTGCGCTGGCGTTGTCTGCTTTGTAGGTTTCGCCACCACCATTGGATTGTTGAGGAGAACTGTGCCTGCATTCAGCAAATGTCTTTCCATAAAAGTTAGAAATTATTCTGGCTTCTTCTCGTTTGGTTTTTGCTCTTTTGACTTTTGTGGACGACAGGAAGACTTACTAATAAGAGTTAATGCGTGAAGATGCAGTTCGCAAAGATTTTTATTAAACACACGACCAGTGAAAATTTTAAGTTCTTTATTATTATAAAAGGTTAGGAATAATACTGTACGTTAATTAAAAGGAAAGTTAAAAGAAACGAACAAGTTACGTACAATTTAGGCTCAAATTAAAAAAAAATAATTTATTTATTTATTTATATTTCAACTAGGCTCAGTCAAACTTTACAGTGAATATTTAAGAATTAAGATTATACATTTGATTATTCCTTACATCTAACAAAGAAGAGTTTAATGAGAAAAGATGGTAGTATTTATTGTAATTAAGACAGAGGTTACGAAAGGGTTCATGATGAGCATAATTTGTAAGACAAGGATGTAAATAAATCGGGACATAATTCCTCGTTACACGTGCCGGAACCGCAAAACTTATTAGGCTAAGCAGAGTGCTTGAGTCAACTTCATCTGACAGTAGCTTATGAAGGAAAATCACACTGAGATAAATCCTACGGTTATAAAGCGATGGTAGATCCAATAAGCGCAGTATATGCTCATATGAAGGTAGATGCCTATTGGGATCCCAGTTTAAGCCACGAAGGGCGAAAATAAGAAACTGTTTTTGAACAGATTCGAGTTGGTTCTGATATATTTGGTAGTGTGGGGACCAGACACATGATCCATACTCAAGAATAGGCCTGACCAGAGAGACATACAGTTGTTTTGTGACATAGTGATCAGTAAATTCTTTGGACCATGTCTTTATAAAGCCAAGAACTCCCTTAGCTTTGTTTGCAATAACAGATATATGACTATTGAAGCAAGGCTTACGCACAAAATGAATTCCCAGGTCGTCAACTTCATTGCTGCGTTCCAGAGAGTTATAATCAATCACATAATCGTAAAGATAGGGCGTATTACGATGAAACGTTAAGTTTTTGCACTTCTCATTGCTGAGTGGGAGTCTGTTGATCATGCACCACTTATTTAGAGAGTTTAAGTCCCGTTGCAAGAGAAGAGGTGAAACTGGATCATTATAAGATAAGCAAAGTTTAAGATCGTCAGCATACGTTAACACATGAGAATAAGATAACACATTCGGAATATCATTTACAAATAAATTGAAAAACAAGGGACCCAGATGACTGCCTTGGGGTACACCAGAGAATACGTGAATGGGTTTTGAAAACATCGAATTAAAGCTTACTCTCTGGGACCGATCACACAAATAAGAGAAAAGGGGCCTTGATCGGCTTCTAAGGTTGTATAAAACATCCGTTTGCTGCTTATTCACAAAATCAACAAGTGTTGTAGCCGGTTTGTTTACGAAGGTTTTTCATATACTTGAGCGACGGAAATGCTGGGCGACAATGCTGCTGAGTAGTTATGATCGACTCAAACCGTTTTGGAATTGATGAAAGCTTGGAGATGCCCCTGTAATTTGATACTACTGACTTGGGACCTTTTTGGTGGATTGGAATAATGTAAGACTCCTTCCAATAGCTAGGAAAGTCACCAAGTTCAAGAGACAGGTTAAAGAGTTTTAGCAGGGGCAAACACAGAAAGACAGCACAATATTTAAGTACACAACTTGGAATATTGTCAGGGCCCGGACTAAAGGATGACTTAACCGATCTTACCGATCAGGCCATTAAGATGGGCAGAGCGCTTTCTCAATATTCTTTTCTGGCATTGTTATTTTAAAGGAAGAAATCTTTCTTCTAGCATTAAAATTGAATTTTATGACCATAACCTCGTTAACCTCTGAAATATTGAGTTTAGAACAAATAAAACGTATTACCAGAGCATTCGTAGCGGTTCCCATTAGTCGGGATACAAATATAGATTTAGGAGGTGCAACCGCTGTTAAATTTAAGGTCAACTGCTGGAACAGCAGTGAGGGTCAAAAAGGCATCAGGAACAGGAGCATCACGGCGACTGGACGTAGATGCGAGATGAATCTGCCGAGCAGACTCGTCTTTAGCAAACTGAAATCATCCTCTTCCTCTATAAACTGGACTATTTAGCCTAGTGTATTCAATATTATTTTCCTTTTTAAAAAGGACCACATAAAACTTGTTCAAATGTTTCTATTAAGCAAACATATATTTTGGGGAAAGAGTCCGTAAATGGAACTATCTATAAAATGTTCCCAAAATAAGCTTTAAAAACATTTTTATATAATATAATTTTTTATCAGTATATAAAATTTTTACTTTTGGGAGAAAAAGTAAATTCTCATCAAGATGGATAAAAACTTACAAATAAAAAATAAGGAAACTATTTTTAATACAATAAATGCAACTAGAGTAGCGGAAATTCTTTCTTAATAAACTATGGAGCTCTCAACTAAGAGTTGGCTGAGAAAAAGTTTTTCCAGTTTCTCTCGAACTTTGAAAACGAAAAGGATGTCTTCAGATGAGAGCTTGGAGTTCGAATTTATATAGAGTCTTTTGAATAACTCTCGTCGTCTGGATTTCAGGGTGGCTGGTGTGATTTTTATTAAAAAGGAGAAAGGGATAGCATAAAGCTTTCCGAGGGGACCATTTTCGGAATGCCAGTTTAAAAAGGACAGACACGGGGAACGCATAATAACTACATTCCAACGATTCATTGTCTCGTTCGTATCATCTATATAACTTTGGGGACAGAGACCGTGAAAATAGCCTAACGTAACAATATAATATGAACTCAAATTATGCTTTGGACAAAAATATAATTTCAAATAGACACATTGCACCAGGTGGCAACCTTACGTTTTCGTCCTCAGATTATACAATTCATAAAAATAGAAATAATTTTAATATTATTGATTTATATCAGGGCTGCAAACCCCTCTAACTTTGACAGGGGTTCGGTTCGGGGTTCCATCCCTTACCCTACTCTGGGGGTTCGGTTCCACAACCGGTTCCCTTCAAATTGAGAACCGGGGTTCCGGTTCGGGTTCGGGTTTCTGATAGCATTTTTTTTTTGTCTTCAGCAAAGTTGTAGGTATCAAATGGGAGAAAAAATATGAAACTAAACGGATGCTACTCGAAAGGGGTGGGGCGGGAAAAATCGAGGGGAAATTGCATCTTGTGCCTTAAAATCGGGGAAAATTTACATCATTTTTAACAATTTTTTTTACAATTTTTGGTCAATAATTCGACCACACATCCACAAATATGTCGTGTTTTTTTTGTTGCTTTATTTCGAATGAAACAAATGTTTTTCAATTCATCTTATGGCTTTTATTACATAGAAAATATGAGTTTGTTGTTGTTATGTGTGTATGAAATAGAGATGAAAATATGTTAATTGTTGACTTCCATTGAATTTGATGACCCTGGTTCTGATGATCTCAATCTTCTCGTGGGTGGTTCCAAATCATCATCTGAGTCTTCATTATCATTTTCATTATAATCTGAATATAAAGGGTTCAATGGCATATATATTTCTGTGGTCCATCATCTTCAAAATCGGGTACCCAATCTACAACGTGCAAATTGGTCGGATTGGTGTAAACAGTTTCAGCTTGCTGGGACTGTTTATCCACGGGACACCATCAGGCCGAAGCACTGGGAGTGCGGCAGTAAAAACAGGGATATATACTTTTCTTTTCAATTTCCTTTCCTTCAATCTATGAGAAGAATTTATGCATGTGTAACACCTGGATGCATCATGTCCGGTGGGGTGAAAACATTATAGAAAATAATTAGACATTTGATTTCTTGGTGGTGGAATTTCCGCCCACAGGCAGGAATAATGGTGGGCGTATTTCGATTCAGTGACAATGGCTATTTGTGAGCCGATCTGAATAAAATTCGTTTTGTAAGCTCTAGGGTCAGAATAAATGGAAACACGTGTTTTTTTATTTCGGGAAGTTCACTGCAAAGGTCAGAATATGTAATAATTTTGGTGTAAAAGCTCTATGGGCCAGTTAAATAGGATAAAGTTCTTAGCTTTGCGCGCACTTACCCTCAAGGTCGGATAATGTGTTGCGGGAGTGGTTGAAGGGTATTGTACGCTCAATGGACCAAATAGGTGGAAAATAATTTTCTCAGTTCTGAAGTTCGGAAAATGGGGGGCGGGGGTGGGATCATTGCCAAACGTTTTTTTTTCATCATTTTGGCGGCTTTACTGATGGTGGCGAAGCGAAGCTCGCCGGGTTATATGCTAGTAATTTACATATGGCAAAAATTATTTTATTCATGTAACTAACACGCGCATTTTTGTCACGCCTGTATTATACTTGTGTGTGAATTATTTTTTCTGCCAAATGTAAGCAAAAAACGAGAAGGCAAAGCTAACTTCGACTGCGCCGAAGTTTTAATACACTTGAAAAAGTTTACTCCAACTGATTTAACCTGTAAAATATATGTAGGATATAGGATATAGATATCAGATATTTAAAATTTTTAAATCATTGTTAATAATTATTTGATTCCATAAAAAAAACTTTTTTTAGTAAAACACATTTTCCGACCGATCGGTCCAATGGCAGCTATATGCTATAGTCATCCGATTTTGATAAATTTTTTCAAAAATTTGTAAAATCATATAAAACTAACATCTACCAAGATTGGTGACGGTACGATGGAAAACAAACAAATTTTCCTCACTAGAACTTGTTTTTTGACCGACCGTTCGTATGGCAGCTATATGCTATAGTCATCCGATTTTGATACATTTTTTTCGAAATTATGTGAAAGCATATAAAACTAATATATACCAAGATTGGGGACGCTACGATGGAAAACAAAAAAGTTTTTCTCACTAGAAATAGTTTTTTGACCGACCGTTTATATGGCAGCATTATGCTATAGTCATCCGATTTTGATCAATTTTTTCCGGATTGTGTGGAAACATATAAAACTAATATTTACTACGATTGGTGACGCTACGATGGAAATCAAAAAAGTTTTTTTCACAAAGACTTATTTTTCGACCGATCGTTCCTATGACAGATATATGATATAGTCATCCGATCCGGCCGGTTCCGACATATTAGTTGCGTGCAGTAAAAAGAAGACTCTGTGCAAAATTTCAGCTCGATAGCTTTAAAACAGACGGACAGACAGACAGACGGACAGACGGACGGACGGACAAGCGGAAATGAACTCAGCTCGTCGTCCTGATCAAGAATATATATAGTTTATGGGGTCGGAAATGAATATTTCTATGCGTTACAAACTTCTGGGCAAAATTAATATACGCTTTTCAAGTGTATAATAAGAAAAGATACTTGTCACAAAATTTTTCACGCCCATGTGAGAAATAATGTGAAGTTCGCATTTATATTATTCATTGCATTTGTATTGATGTGTATGTGAGAGGCGCTTGTGCGCGGCCGTCAACGGTGGTGGAAACGAGAGCGTAAGTTAAAGTCGGCCCTGCTCGACTTCGATATACCCGTTACTCAGGATATCAACATGTCCAAATTGTGGGAGATATGAGTTTTTTTCCAATTTGCGGGGGAGGCAACTCTACTATAGCTCATCTGATCAGGAAATGATGTATGGCTGATCGATAGGTAATTATTATTAAAATATATGTCTAGAGGGTTCAAATAATCTATTTTCAAAATTGTGGGAGATATGAGGTATTTTTATACTCTGTACCGAAGGTACACAGAGTATATTGGGTTTGTGCAAATGTATGTAACAGCCAGAAGGAAGCATCTCCGACCCCATAAAATATATATATTCTTGATCAGCATCAACAGCCGAGTCGATATAGCCATGTCCGTCTGTCCGTCTGTCCGTATGAACGAAGAGATCTCAGAGATGGTAAGAGATAGAGGTTTGAAGTGTATGGAACATATATTTCTTCTACTTGCAGGCAGATCAAGTTTAGTTTTGATTTTTGCCACGCCCCCCTGCCTCCCCGCAAATTAAAAAAAACTGAATATCTTCCACAATTTTGGAGTTAGGTTGTTCGAACCTTTTAGACATATATTCTACTCATCATTTCTTATCAAGCCCCCATACATCGTTTTCCGATCAGATGAACAATAGTGGCGCTATGTGTAAAAGAAAATTTAATGCAACGGCAACAACAACACCCGCAGCCACTTACGAGAAAGAGAGAGCGAGAGGGCAATAGCTTACTGGACTGCGCCGCTTTCAGTTGCCCCCTCCCTTCTTTCCAATAGATATTTGTGTAAGTAGGCAAAGACCGAGTATGGGAGGAGCGATGCAATTGAGATGGCCTGCGGTCAGAAATCACGCGAGATTCCCGCGTGACTAATATAGATATGTTTATGTTAATAGGAAATTATATACAAATTTTATAATTTTACGAGTTAAGTACTAGGGTAATTCTACCCATCATTACTTATCGAGCCCGTACATTGTTTTTCAACCAGATGAACGGTAGTCGAAAGAGTTGCCACCCCCAGATTTTGAAAAAACCTCACACTTTAAAGTTATCAGTTACATACAAACAGGTACAGAGTATATTACAGTCGGGCTTGACCGACTTTCTTACTTGTTGAAATTGCGGGGGCGTGAACTTTTCTATCGTTCATCTGATCAGGAAACGACGTATGGCGGATCGATAGGTAGTGATGATTAAAATATATGTCTAGAGGGTTCGAATAATCTATCTTAAAAATTCTGGGAGATATGAGGTATTATCCAAATTGCGTGGGTGGCAACTTTACTACCGTACATCTGACAGGGAATCGAAGTATGGCGGATCGATAGGTAATGCGGATTAAGATATATGCCTAGAAGGTTTGAACAGTCTATTTTCAAAATTGTGGAAGATATGAGGTTTTTTATACTCTGTACCGAAGGTACACAGAGTATATTGGGTTTGTGCAAATGTATGTAACACCCAGAAGGAAGCATCTCCGACCCCATAAAGTATATATATTCTTGATCAGCATCAACAGCCGAGTCGATATAGCCATGTCCGTCTGTCCGTCTGTCCGTCTGTCCGTATGAACGAAGAGATCTCAGAGATGGTAAGAGATAGAGGTTTGAGGTGTATGGAACATATATTTCTTATACTTGCAGGCAGATCAAGTTTCGTTTTGATTTTTGCCACGCCCCCTGCCTCCCCCGCAAATTGAAAAAAACTTAATATCTTCCACAATTTTGGAGTTAGGTTGTTCAAACCTTCTAGACATATATTCTACTCATCATTTCTTATCAAGCCCCCATACATCGTTTTTCGATCAGATGAACAATAGTGGCGCTATATGTAAATGAAAATTTAATGCAACGACAACAACAACACGCAGCCACTTACGAGAATGAGAGAGCGAGAGGGCAATAGTAATTTCCCAATTGGAATTGGCTTGACGGCATTAGCGCCGCTTTCAGTTTCCCCCTCCCTTCTTTCCAATAGATATTTGTGTAAGGAGGCAAAGACCAAGTATGATAGGAGCGATGCAATTGAGATGGCCTGCGGTCAGAAATCACGCGTGATTCCCGCGTGACTAATATAAATATGTTTATGTTAATAGGAAATTATATACAAATTTTATAATTTTACGAGTTATGTACTAGGGTAATTCTACTCATCATTACTTATCGAGCCCGTACATCCTTTTTTCAACCAGATGAACGATAGTCGAAAGAGATGCCACCCCCAGATTTTGAAAAACCCTCACACTTTAAAGTTATCAGTTACATACAAACAGGTACAGAGTATATTACAGTCGGGCTTGACCGACTTTCTTACTTGTTTCAAATTGCGGGGGCGGCAACTTTTCTATCGTTCATCTGATCAGGAAATGATGTATGGCTGATCGATAGGTAATAATTATTAAGATATATGTCTGAACAGTCTATTTTCAAAATTGTGGGAGATATGAGGTTTTTTCAAATTGCGGGGGCGGGAGGGGGCGTGGCAAAAATTTGAAACAAACTTGATCTGCGTGCAGACAATACAAGTCTACACTGAAAATTTGGTAGCTCTAGCTCTTATAGTCTCTGAGATCTAGGTGTTCATACAGACGGACGGACAGACGGACATGTCTATTCGACTCGGCTATTGATGCTGATCAAGAATATATATCTTTATGGGGTCGGAAATGCTTCCTTCTGCTGTTACATACATTTGCACGAACTTAGTATACCCTTTTTACTCTACGAGTAACGGGTATAACGAGGCGTAAGTTGAAGTCGGCCCTGCTCGACTTCGATATACCCGTTTCTCAGGGTAAGGTTGCCCAAATTGTGGGAGATATGAGGTATTTTTCAAATTGCGTGGGCGGCAACTCTTCTATCGTTCATCTGATCGAAAAATGATGTATGGCGGATCGATAGGTAATGATGATTAAGATATATGTCTGAACAGTCTATTTTCAAAATTGTGGGAGATATGAGGTTTTTTCATATTGCGGGGGCGGGAGGGGGCGTGGCAAAAATTTGAAACAAACTTGATCTGCGTGCAGACAATACAAGTCTACACTGAAAAAATGGTAGCTCTAGCTCTTATAGTCTCTGAGATCTAGGTGTTCATACAGACGGACAGACAGACGGACAGACAGACAGACAGACAGACAGACGGACAGACGGACATGTCTATATCAACTCGGCTGTTGATGCTGATCAAGAATATATATACTTTATGGGGTCGGAGATGCTTCCTTCTGCCTGTTACATACATTTGCACGAACTTAGTATACCCTTTTTACTCTACGAGTAACGGGTATAAAAATAGAATACGTCACGACGAGTCGCGATCGTCGTCCCTTTTTTATGAGGGCCATAAAATTTGACACTCTGCTGTTTTCGCAATGACCTGCTGACCAATGATCAAATTGCAAATCAAAGTAGTTAAGAGTTAACCCCTTTAATGAAGGATATATATGTTTATATTAAGATAGGTCAATAGCAAAACACCAGGGCATTAAAATATACGGCAGGTCAATGGAAAAGGAGCACCCATAAATTCGCATATGTACCTGCAGAATATACATTTATTCTTCTACGATTTGCAGTTTGATAACTAGTCAGCAGGTCATTGCGAAAACAGCAGGTAGTCAAATTTTATGGCCCTCATAAAAAAGGGACGACGATCGCGACTCGTCGTGACGTATTCTATTTTTTCCACCACCGTTGACGGCCGCGCACAAGCGACTCTCACATACACACCAATACAAATGCAATGAATAATATAAATGCGAACTTCACATTATTTCTCACATGGGCGTGAAAAATTTTGTGACAAGTATCTTTTCTTATTTTTTTGCTTACATTTGGCAGAAAAAATAATTCACACACAAGTATAATACAGGCGTGACAAAAATGCGCGTGTTAGTTACATGAATAAAATAATTTTTGCCATATGTAAATTATTTTATATTCATGTCTGAAAATTATTATTTTTTTCAGCTTGTATATTTTACTTTAGTGTTAATATCATGCGTGTAAAGAAAAATGAGTGTTATTTTACGAACCCTGTTACCTACCGATCCGCCACACAGAAAAAACAAGTAAGAAAGTCGGTCAAGCCCGACTGTAATATACTCTGTACCTGTTTGGCAGGCCATCTCAATTACATCGCTCCTCTCATAGCAAGGTCCAATTGGGAAATTACCAGTTAGCTATTGCCTTCTCGCTCTCTCTTTCTCGTAAGTTCTACCAATGGCTACGGTGTTGTTGTTGTTGTTGGTTTTTATTTTCTTTTACGTATAGCTCTAATATCGTTCATCTGATCGAAAAACGATGTATGGCGGGTCGATTCAAAATAAGTAGTAGAATATATGTCTAGAATGTTTGAACTATCTATCTTGAAAATTGTGGGAGTTATTTTGTTTTTTTTTTAATTTGCGGGGGAGGCAGGGGGCGTGGCAAAAATTAAAACTAAACTTGATCTGCCTGCAAGTATAAGAAATATATGTTCCATACACCTCAAACCTCTATCTCTTACCATCTCTGAGATCTCTTCGTTCATACGGACAGAAGGACAGACGGACAGACAGACGGACAGACGGACAGACGGACATGGCTATATCGACTCGGCTGTTGATGCTGATCAAGAATATATATACTTTATAGGGTCGGAGATGCCTCCTTCTGGCTGTTACATACATTTGCACAAACCCAATATACTCTGTGTACCTTCGGTACAGAGTATAAAAAATGATATGATCTGGGACTCAATATGACATTTTTTCATATAAAAAACGAGAGCATAAGTTGAAGTCGGCCCTGCTCGACTTCGATATACCCGTTACTCAGTGTAAGGTTTTTTTAAGAATATTTTATTAGATCACAAATTGTGGAAGCTATGAGTTTTTTTTACAAATTGCGGCGGAGCCAACTCTACTATAACTCATCTGATCGGAAAATGAGGTATTTTTCAAATTGCGGGGGCGGGAACTTTTCTATCGTTCATCTGATCAGAAAATGATGTATGGCGGATCGGTAGGAAATGATGATTAAAATATATGTTTAGAAGGTCCGAACAATCTATTTTCAATATTGTGGGAGATATGAGGTATTTTTCAAATTGCGTGGGCGGGAGGGGGCGTGGCAAAAATTTGAAACAAACTTGATCTGCGTGAAGACAATACAAGTCTACACTGAAAAAATGGTAGCTCTAGCTCTTATAGTCCCTGAGATCTAGGTGTTCATACAGACGGACGGACAGACGAACGGACGGACGGACGGACAGACGGACATGTCTATATCGACTCGGTTATTGATGCTGATCAAGAATATATATACTTTCTGGGGTCGGAAATGCTTCCTTCTGCCTGTTACATACATTTGCACGAACTTAGTATACCCTTTTTACTCTACGAGTAACGGGTATAATAATTACTAATGAAGATTTTGCTAATAGAAAATATCCTGATCATCATCTATTTTCGTATCGAGAAGTAAAATCTCCGTTTGAAAATCTTGGTGTGATGATGATAACGCAGATTCCGCTAGACAGCATGCACTTAGTAGAGCTTGGTGTAATGCGCAAGTTTTTATTAAGGCTTTGTTCTAACAAAGTATATTTCAAAATTCCGAAACTAAATAAAAGCAATATTTCGGAAAGCGAAAACATATGCCTAGGGACTTTGCACGAAAACCAAGATCTTTAAAAGAGCTTGCGAGTTACATAATATTTCCTACACATCTAGTCTGCACTGTACTGGGCTGTACCGTACCTTGGGCCTAATAATTAAACGGTATTCAAAGCCTAAAATGAATTAGCTCAACAGAAAGAGAGATGGTAGAGTCAGTGAGTAAAGATCGGCCAAGGCAGACAGAACGGACTTTTCGTCCAAAACGCAACATATTAAAATTAATAAACGTCGTGGGTTTGCATATCCGAATACGACACAATATTAAACATTAATTGTTCTAGCTATTAGAATTAAGTGTTGGTTTAATAAATAAATAATTAAAACAAATACACAAATTAATTAATCTACACTCACAAGAACATAATTTGCGCACTGGAAGTCCACTGAATTCAGACAGTTTTTACTGTATACAGGAATAATTGTTTTGAAAAACAACATAAATGATGATCAGTATTATCAGTTTCTGTTGTTACACTGCTCATACAGACTGCTTTGCTGCCCAAACTCACGGGAGAGAAATCTGGAAAACAAATTTTGAATCTTTTTATAGACAACTTTCCTTCTGTTTTTGTGCAAAACAGTGTATCTTACAACGTTCATAGTTTGCTGCACGTTAAGGATACTGTTATGCAAATAGGTGACCCGATAATAGGCTCCTGTTACGCTTTCGAGAACTATTTGCAAACGTTAAATCGATTTGTCCGTAAGCCAACACAAATCTTAGAGCAAGTACATAGGAAAATTGTGGAAGAAAAATGTTTAACTCCTCTTTAACAAAACGAACCAAAAATAGAAAAACACACATTGATTTTTAAAGGCACTACATTAAGCACAAAAAGACCAGACAATTATTGCTACTTGAAAGGCAATATTCCCGTTTTAATAAAGGCATTTGATCAAAGTTTAGGTGGGTTTATTGTTGGCAGAAAATTTACAAACATTAGGGGCTTTTTTGAGGAGCCCTTAAAATCAAAAGACATAGGCATTTATTTAGTTAATAGTTTCTGTGTTGGAGAAATATTCATTGACAGATTTTGAAAGTAAATCGGGATGCCATATAAAACCGATTTATAGTTAGTACCCTTTTTAGATTTGTACGTGTAGAAAGTTGTTTTATTGTTACCTCTATTTATCGTGACTTGGAGTAGAATGGAGGTGTTTAGTCCGTAGGCGTACTTAATGTTTATATTTCACGTAAACTTGGATACACCGATAACTAACTTTACGTAAAAATTATATTTATAATTAATAATTCAGGTAAAAAATGGCACCGCATCGCAAAATAAAACGTGTTTCATTCGATTTACATGGTAAGTACTTTAAAACAATTTAAATTAAAAAACCTTATTTATTTTTATGTAGCACTTGAGAACTCCAAGGAGAATGTTGATTTAAGCTTTCAGTCTTTAATAGACACAAAAATTGAGGAAGTCAAAGGTAACTACAAATCTCACTTTTATTTAGAAACGAAAACACACATTATAATTGTTGTACATTTCCAGAAACCATCCGTCAGGAAACCCAAACGGTCTTTGGTAAATATTAGTATATTAAAATTGTCCAGATGTTTGAAACGCATTATTTCATTTTAAAGTTCTTAACTTTTGATTGAAATTACGAACTCTTTATCTTGTTATCAGAAATTAAGAACTTGAGTGTAAAATTAAATAGCAGCTAACCAGACCAATACCTTTCAGATTTTTATGGTCTCGACGCGATGGCCTTTTTGTATAGCACAGTGTAATTCATTTTATATTAATTTATATTTTCAGATACAATTCGACAGGAAAACAAATTGCTCCTTGGTTAATATAATGGGCAATAACTTAAAACAAATCTTCATAGTTTATTTTATATTTTCAGAAAATTTACAAGCGGAAAATTCTGTACTCAAAGGTACGGTTATTATAATGTTTGCAGCCCAATCGAAATTTTATTATTATATACCTATTTCAGGACAATTGAAGATATTGTCAGATGCTTTCGCTGGTGATGATTGATGTCCAGCTTCCAATTCAATCGCTGAACGATTTGGGAGCTTTGGAGTTGATGTTAAATGAAAGCAACATTAACAATTATGTAAGAAATTTGTAATATATTAATATATTTATAGCTTTTGATTTGAACTTTCACTATTTATAGATCAACAAATTCAAACGCATTCTTAAGCCAGGTCTGGCCAAAAACTTAAAAAGTATTTTAGGAGATGAAGTCGTCATGGCGTCCAACGTTGACGGGGTCCAGGGCAAAGTGGCGTTAAAGCAATATGAATTGTTTTACAAGGCTCTAATAGGTATTGTTTACAAAAGTGTACATAATATAAAAAATATATTATTAATTTACTATTTCAGATTCAATCCCTGTCAGCAATGAGTCCGAGTCTGCTGATAAGCAATTCAGAAAGGCTATGAATACTCAGAAAAACGGAATTTTTAAACGGATGAATTCATTGTCTCACAACAATCCAATGGAATATTAAATTAAAATATGATTGATCTGATTGAACTAGGTTAAGAATTTTGAAACATTTTTTAAGTTTGATTTTCATGAGTGATTTCTGAGGTGATTTTTGATTTCTTGAGTGATAAAACTATGAAATCACCCCAGAAATCACTCATGAAATCGACCATAAATCACCCCAGAAATCATTCACGAAACTCACCCATGAGTTCACCCATGCTTCTCATGGCTAAAAGAAACGAGAAGGCAAAGCTAACTTCGACTGTGCCGAAGTTTTAATACACTTGAAAAACTTTACTCCAACTGATTTAATTGGAAAAATGTATATAGGATATAGATATCAGATATTTAAAATTTGTAAATCATTGATAATAAAAATTTGATACCATAAAAAAAAACTTTTCTTAGTAAAAAACATTTTCCGACCGATCGTTCCTATGGCAGCTATATGATAATTTTTTTCGAAATTATGTGAAAGCATATAAAACTAATATATACCAAGATTGGGGACGCTACGATAAAAAACAATAAAGTTTTTTTCACTAGAAGAAGTTTTTTGACCGTCCGTTTATATGGCAGCTATATGCTATAGTCATCCGATTTTGATAAATTTTTTCAGAATTGTGTGGAAACATATAAAACAAATATATACTACGATTGGAGACGCTACGATGGAAATCAAAAAAGTTTTTCTCACAAAGACTTATTTTTCGACCGATCGTTCCTATGGCAGCTATATGCTATAGTGATCCGATTTTGATCAATTTTTCCAGAAATATGTGGATTTATATAAAACTAGCATATACCAAGATTAGTGACGCTACGATAGAAAACAAAAAAGTTTTTCTAACTAGAACTTGTTCTTAGACCGATCGTTCCTATGGCAGCTATATGATATAGTTATCGGATCCGGCCGGTTCCGACATATTAGTTGCGTGCAGTAAAAAGAAGACTCTGTGCAAAATTTCAGCTCGATAGCTTTAAAACTGAGAGACTAGTTCGCGTAGAAACAGACAGACAGACGGACAGACGGACAGACAGACGGACGGACGGACAAGCGGAAATGAACTCAGCTCGTCGTTCTGATTAAGAATATATATAGTTTATGGGGTCGGAAATCAATATTTCTATGCGTTACAAACTTCTGGGCAAAATTAATATACACTTTTCAAGTGTATAAAAAGAAATATGTTAAATTCATGCCTGAAACTCATATAAAGGCTGCCATGAATTCATGACCAGCCCTTCCATTTCAGGCCTGAATTCAGGTCTGATTCAGGCCTGGGCGGAACTGAAGGGATAGTCCTTCGATTTTGATAAATTTTTCCAGAATTATGTGGAAGCATTAAAAACAATTGTTTAACACGATTGGTGACGCTACGATGGAAAACAATAAAGTTTTTCCCACGAGAACTAGTTTTTGGACCGATCGTTCCAATGGCAGCCTATGTGTATTTAAAGACATTTTGCAAAGTTTGGTCAATATAGCTTTAAAACTGAGGGAGGAGAGAGCATAGAAACAGATCGACAGATGGACCGACGGACAAACGGATATGACTATATCGACTCAGCTCGTCATGCTGATCAAGAATATATATATACTTTATGGGGTCGGAGATGCTTCTTTCCTACCCTGTGCAAGGGTATAAAAACAGCAAGGGTATTTAACATCGGCCGATGTTAGCTTTCTACTTTTGTTCCTGTGGCCTTGTGCTGCTCAGTGGGTACCGTGTGTCCCTTCTGTGCGGTAGGTTGTGGGTTCGATCCCGCCTCGGAATATCTAATTAACAGTTTAACAGTCCTTAAAACTTTTACACATAAGGTAACATTTGCAGATGTTGGCGCCAGTTGTGAAGTATGTAGCCATGAAAAAGCTTCTCAAAAACTTTGAAGTTCGGACTCCGCGTTAAAGTGTAGGTTCCTTTTTTTATAAGTGAAATTAAAAAGACACACGAGATAATTGATTAAGGAAAGGTCGGCTTGACCTTTTATAGCTGTAACACCCTGATTTACAATATTTTTGTTCCCAAATATAATTTTCCTTATTTTGGATCTCCCAGTTTTTATACCCTTGCAGAGGGTATATTAAAATTGTCACGATGTTTGCAACGCATAGAAGTAAGCATCTCCGACCCCATAAAGTAGATATATTCTTGATCAGCATGACAAGCTGAGTTAATTTCCGTCTGTCCGTCTGTTTCTGTGCTATCTCCTCCCTCAGTTTTGAAGCTATCTAGACCAAACTTTGCAAAAAGTCTGTAAATACATATAGGCTGTACATTTGTCGGAATCGGCCGGATC
Organism: Lordiphosa mommai; assembly: GCA_018904225.1. Lineage (NCBI taxonomy): Eukaryota > Metazoa > Arthropoda > Insecta > Diptera > Drosophilidae > Lordiphosa > Lordiphosa mommai. Next base: position 358,880 of record JAEIFT010000122.1, on the reverse strand, counting down.
GGATGACTTGCAGGATAAAAATGTTTTGTGTGTCAAGTCAAAAACTTCAATTTCGTGAAAGACAATAAAGAGAAATTCTAATACTTTACGAGATGAAAGCTAGCTTTTCACTTGCAAAGTGTATATTAATGTTGCACATAAGTTTGCAACGAATAGAAATATTAATTTCCAACCTAACTAACTTGGCCGATTTAGATAGATTTTGACACACGACAGCTTGTTTGACGCCCAATTTATGTATCTTTACGATCAATTTTTTTTCCAATTTTCGCGATTTTAAATATTTCAAAAACAATTTACTTTAAGTATAAAGTGCCTTTGACTTAATTGTAGGCAAGGTATCCATTTTTAATCCCACGAAATGTGGCCTACTCCAAATCCCCTACAAAACCTTCCCACACTCGCCAACCCTCGGATTGTAGTTCCTTAATGTAGTTCCCGGCTGATTTCTTTTAATCTCAATCATGCTTGAAGCGATCGTGTTTTGGGAATAAATTAAGTTCCAATATTGAGATTAGTTCAATCTTTATAAGATTTCCGGGGGATGTAATTTATCTTTTCAGGATTAATTAAAGTGAGATCAAATCAATCAATTCTGCTTGGCTTAAGAATATCCGAGCTAGCCCTGATTTCATTACCGTTTCGGATTGATTTAAGCCCGTTTGGATTGATTTTTCTTCTGTGTGTGCAATCAAAACCACACGACAGATATTGATAAAATAAATGCTGCATACAGTTTTTAAATACAATTTTCTAGGTTTTTAACTACCCTCGTATTACCTGCAACTTTTACGCTAATTTAACCAAACAAATATCTCTAACTTGTTTTGCTGCTTTTGAGCCTTAAATAATAAATTCATTTTTGTCGCTGGGCTCAGACAAACAATGTTTCAATTTGCAGCTAAAACTTTTTGTTCTAGTTAAAATTTATAAAACACAAATAACAAAAAAAAACAAACAAAAATAAACAGAAACAATAACATAGAACAAAGGGGAGAGTTGATTTATGCTCTTTTGCGGACTTTTCGAAAAACAACCTGAGAGTGAGCGGAAATATGGAAGGCTTTTGTTAATGGCGAGATTAAATATAATTTGTATGATTTGATTACAGAAAAGATTGTGTGCTTGGGAATTTATTAAAATGAGTGGGCTTTATGCTTTAACATTTTTTCCATTTATGTGCAGTTTGTGCAGTTCTAAAAGGTTGCCCCTTCCTCGGTGTTTACCCGCTTGCCTTAATATCAAATATTATTCAAAGACGTTGACTGCAATTGAAATCATCTCAATGAATTCGTGCCGCCCGCTACGTAAACAATACGCCCAGAAGACACACACATCCACACACATGAAAAACAAACAATCGGATTGAGAGTCAACTTCAACTAGGCGACATTTCCTGTTTCCGTTTGCAATAAGGGCAAAGCACAAGCGAAAACAGCTGTAGTCGCTCGGTGTTCAGTGTGTGTGTTCCGACAATAAAGCCCAAGAAAATACTATCGAAAAATACATATGTCAACTGTCTCGGTTGGTGGGTCGCGACTTCCAGTTGCCCCCTAAGAAGATGAAAATCGATGGGCTTGGTTTCTCCGTTGTTTGTATTTATTTCCCATTCAGGGTTGACAAAACTCTGCTACGGCATTGAACAAATGAAAAATAAACAAATTTCCTAATGACAATTTTTATACACTTGAAAAGTGAATATTAATTTTGCCAAGAAGTTTGTAACGCAAATCAATGATTTAAAAATGTTAAATATCTGATATCTATATCCTATATATATTTTACCGGTTAAATCAGTTGGAGTAAAGTTTTTCAAGTGTATTAAAACTTCGGCACATTGGAAGTTAGCTTTGCCTTCTCTTTGGTATTGATATTGATAACTAGTGATGCTAAGTTCCTTCAGTGATGAACTTAAGGTGCTTGACAAGCCTTTAAAATGCTGCAGTAGGTCGTATATACGAGTTCGAACTCTGAATATTACAACAATTAATTACTTTTGCAAATATTTTAATAATTGTACTCGAACACACAATAAATAGTTCTAAATTGACTGAAATCAAGCACATTCGAACTCCTTTAAGAACATTTTGCGGTCGGGCTCTTTGGCCACTTTGGGCTCACTTGAAGATTAATTGGGTAACAATTTTGGTAATTTTGGATCGTGTTGGAAAATTGTTTGGTCATTATCGCAGTAGCAGGCTCGAGGTCATATAAGTATTGATTATTAAATACTTTACTAAAACAGGGACACACACAACACCACAAGGGTTGTGGAGGTCAATAGCACTGACCAGTAAACAAAGACGCACAATTTAAGACACCGCGGCGTCTCAAATTGTCTTTCTATATTTACTATTCTAAGCAGCTGATCGTTTTTGACAAGTTTAGCACTATAGTTCATTTCCGCTTGACGCTAAAATTTTGCACAGAGTCTTCTTTTTACTGCACGCAACTAATATGTCGGAACCGGCCGGATCGGGTTACTATATCTTAAAGCTGGCATAGGAACGATCGGTCGAAAAATAAGTCTTTGTGAGAAAAACTTTTTTGATTTCCATCGTAGCGTCCCCAATCTTGGTATATATTAGTTTTATATAACTAGTCCCTCAGTTTTAAAGCTATCGAGCTAAAATTTTGCACAGAGTCTTCTTTTTACTGCACGCAACTAATATGTCGGAACCGGCCGGATCGGATGACTATATCATATAGCTGCCATATAAACGATCGGTCAAAAAAAAGTTCTAGTTAGAAAAACTTTTTTTGTTTTCCATCGTTGCGTCACTAATCTTGGTATATGTTGGTATTATATGCTTTTACATAATACAGGAAACAATTTTCAAAATCGGATCACTTAGCATATAGCTGCCATAGAAACGGTCGGTCAAAAAACTAGTTCTAGTGAGAAAAACCTTTTTGTTTTCTATAGTAGCGTCGCCAATCTTGGTATATATTAGTTTTATATGCTTTCAAATAATTTTGAAAAAATTTATCAAAATCGGATCACTTTAGCATATTGCTGCCATAGGACCGATCGGTCGGAAAATGTGTTTTACTATGAAAAGTTTTTTTATCGTATCAAATTTTTATTATCAATGATTTACAAATTTTAAATATCTGATATCTATATACTATATATATTTTACCGGTTAAATCAGTTGGAGTAAAGTTTTTCAAGTGTATTAAAACTTCGGCACAGTCGAAGTTAGCTTTGCCTTTTCGTTAATTTTAAAATTGTTATTTTAGTTCAAGCTTTGTTTTCGCATTTTCCTTTAATTTTTAATTTTGCAAATTATCTTTTTCATAAAGTTTTCAAATAGGCTGTAACCACGGTATCGATTTCTCCTCATCATAAGATTAAGCACTAATTTTGATGCCCGCGAATATATAAAAAGTCGAGCTTCTGCTTTATAATAATGTTTTTGAACTCAGTCTGCTATTTTAATGTTAATGTTAAGGCTCTGATATTTGAAGTAATTGATTTAAGCTTACAATATCGTTTTCTTTGGATACCACAACTTATGCTGAATTAATTATTTCTATTTCACTACAAAATCAGCCCAGCAAAAAACAAAAAAAAACTATTAATATCTCTGGGCAAAGGCCACGTTAACAGTTTTGACAGTTTTAAATTTGGCTGGCACACAAATTAGAATTTGGTTCCACCGAACCAAAGACCAAACGACGCCAGCTGATGCTAACCGACATAAAAAGCACTAACAAAGTTGGAGTTGGGTCCGAAGGAAGAAGACTCACATAAAAGCAAGGAATATTTGTCAACCCAAAACTGTCTGGCCCTGGCCATGGGTCGAGATCTGGGTCTGGGTCGGAAGTCGGGGTCAAGAGAAGAAGCTCTTTTGCCTATTCGTGCGCTTTCGTTTGTTTGTTTGTTTATTTGTCTGAATGCTGTCAATGTAGTAGTTTGTCCTGCCGATTAGAATCGTACGCACACACTCTCAGACTCACACATCAGGGGTGCGTCATATAAAAGTAAAAATGAAATGGCAAAATACATAAATACGATACATACACACTTATGTCTTGCCCTTTATTGTTATTTAATATTTCTGGCGTTTTATGAAAATGTAGTTGTTCACCCACACAGACGAACAGACACACATTCGGACCGCAATTGTAATATTCTCGTTTTTCCTCTCCACATTTATACTTACAGCTGCGTCGACTGCCTGTCTAACAAAAGCAAGACAACATTTCGCGACATTATCAGCCACGCATGTGTCAACTGCCGACGAGGCAGAACCCGGCACACAAAAAGGTACAATAATAAAAACCAATAAAAGTGACAAATAAAAAGATTTATGTGATTTATATATGTGTAGCAACTTATTTTTCGCATCTACTTTCATATTTCGTTTTCTTTTTTTAACGCATACCCTTCATGTCAGTGGGGGTATTGCGAATTGAGAACAGCCATAAAATAGCTCTTATATACTCGACTAAAAAAGATTTCTGTATTTGAAGTAAGCGATTTACAAACACTTATTTAGCTAAATGCTTAGCAACCTCCCACCAACTAGAATCAGAAATACTTAACCTAATATAGAAAACACAAGAAATTTTGGAAAGACATTTATTCTTTAAGCTAGGTACTCAGATACGAAAAACATTCTCGCTGCTAGAATTGTTTCATAATTCGGAGAGCGGCCTCTTAGAATGTAGGGTGACCAAACCACAGCGAAAAGGCTGTAAACAGTCACTGAATCCGAAATGGTCACTCTGGTTTTGTCAGCTGTTGTTTGTTTACAAAATAAGCGGGCAACAGAGATTGTCAAATAAATGTTCATAAAATTGAAAATGGATGGCTCTTTGTGAAATGCAGAGGTCATGGGCATTGCAATGGTTGTTTTCTTGTATGTATTTCGCGTATCGTTTAGAGGATGGAGTGACGTCAGAGCGGCAAATTATTGGCCAAATCCCTTTAAAAAAGGTTAATTGTGACCGCTTTGGGCACTATAACTTGTTTATGCTCCGCAAAGTTCTCCAAATTGTCCATTTTTCAAATTGTGTGCTCAATTCTAAGAGGTACCTCTTCGAATTATCAAACATGTTTCATAATTTGACGACCCCCCTACGAGAATGTATCAGCTGTTTTTGAAAAACGATCTGGCAGCCTCATGCACATTATGAAAGCGCATTCTAGGCGTCTGAGTACGGCTTGTTATAATGCTTTGAGAAAATTCAAAGAGCGCATTCTAAGAGCCATGTAATTAGATAGGCAGCGAGAATGTTATTCGTGTCTAAGTACCTAGCTTTAATGTTAAATTATAACGAGAAGGGAAAAGAAGCTCAACTGATTTAGCCGTTAGAACATATAATGGATATACGTGGGTTGCTATTTAAGTTTCTGGCCTAGGTCACTTCTAGCCATTTTAGGACCAATTGGCATTTTGCCAAAAAAGTTTGGACTTTTATCGATAAAAGCTCCATACAACTCTTTCATGAGTGACCACGTTTGATATCGAATAACGATTAATCAAAAACTTACCTCGTTAGAAAAATGGAAATAACTCGTGAACATTTTCGTGCAATCATTTTTCACAACTTTCGACGTGGATTATCACGACAAGAGTGCAACGATGAATTTAAATCTTTGTATGGCGATGAAGCACCATCCTATAGCACTGTGGAAAATTGGTTTAATGAATTCAATCGCGGGCGACGCTCGCTCGAAGACGAAGGTCGTCCAAAAACAGTCGTTGTGCCAGAAAACATTGATGACGTGCGTAAACTGATAATGCAAGATCGTCATGTGACATACCGTGAGAAAGAGGCATCCTTGGGTATTTCTTCCACCGGCATACATTCGATATTGCATGGACACCTGGGCGTAAAAAAGGTTTGTTCTCGTTGGATCCCGCACAATTTGACAATCGCTCAAAAAAAGGCTCGTGCGGTTTGGTGCAAAGAAATTTTGAAAAAATATAATCACGGTGTTTTAAAAGACGTTTATAAGATCGTTACACCTGACGAATCATGGATCTATGCTTATGAGCCCGAATCAAAACAGCAATCGACCGTGTGGGTCTTCGAAAGCGAGCCAAATCCAACGAAAGTTGTTCGTGGAAGAAGCATTTTAAAGCAAATTGTCGCCTGTTTCTTCGGTAAAACTGATCATGTGGCGACTGTTCCGCTTGAGCAACGTAGGACGGTCAATTCTGAGTGGTACAGAGTGAAGTCTTCAGGAAAATTCGAAAAACGAACAAGAGAAGACAGATCATTGTGGACCATGACAATGCGAGCTCTCACACATCAGCTCACACCAGCGCCTTTTTGATCGCCCAAAATGTCGAATGGATTGGTCATCCGCCGTACAGCCCTGACTTGGCACCCAATGACTTCTTTTTATTCCCGCACATCAAGGAAAAAAATGCCTGGTCAACGATTTTCGTCGCCAGAAGATGCTGTTGAAGAGTTCAAAAACCATGTTTTGGAGCTGTCTCAATCGGAGTGGAAAAAGTGCTTCGACAATTGGTTTGAGCGCATGAAAAAGTGTATAAATCTTGCTGGAGAATACTTTGAAAAACAATAAAACCATTTTTGATCATAAATATTCGCGTTTTCATTATTAGGCCAGAATTATATATAGCAACCTACGTACATATATGACAGATTTTTATAAATTTAAAGTCATTAAGAAATTGATTGTTGACTTTAAAGTTTGAGCAAGCTACCATTAAAAACAAATAAGTTTTTTCAGTCAGACACATTTTCTGATCGATCTGTTCCATGGTAGCTATAGGATATAGTCATTCGATTTTAACCGAATTTTGTAATACTTTGTAAAATCGAATAACTTTAATACATCCTTAGTTAATGAACGTTATCATTCACTAAGACATTTCTTTTCGACCGATCTTTCCTATGGTAGCTATAAGATATAGTCATGCAATCCGAGCATCAGTAAAAAGAAGCCTCTGTGAAAAAATTCAGCTCAAAAGCTTTAAAACTGAAAGACTCGTTTACGTAGAAAAAGATAGACGGACAGTAAGACAAACAGACAAAAATCAATCGACTCAGCTCGTCGTCTTGATCAAGAATATATATAATTTATGGGATCGCAAATGATATGGCCTACAAAACACTTCTTTGATGCTAATCAAAACAATAACATCCTCCAAATTACATAAATGTTTGGAAATGATCAAGGTTTTCAATCGTATTATACTCTGTATTGAAGGAACAAAGAGTATAATGAGTTTGTGCAATAGAGTTTAAAAATGAACTATAGTTCACAAAAATGGACTATTGGTCAATAAGTGAATTGTTCACAAAAAGGGCCAATAGTTCAAACACAGATACCTAGTCCATTAGTTCATTTGAATAAGTTCATGTAAATCGGCACATCTCTATTGTGCAAATGTACGTAACAGCTAGAAGGAAGAATCTAAAATATATATATTCTTGATCAGCATTACCAATTTTATATGTAAGTCGATACCCTTTAGTTCTGGAGGTGGCAATAGCTACATGAACTACTAATATTGACTTCTTACTGGTGGCGATCGCTACCTCATCGCTTTACCAGTAAGTACTGAAGTAAGTTGAGTACCTACTACCTCTTCGCTATAACAGTAAATACCAAAATTTGGTACCCAGTAAAGATGGGCGCGGGACGGGAATTTCGATATAGACAAGTCCGTCTGTCTGTCCGTCCGTCTGTATAAACATCTAGATCTCAGAGACTATAAGAATAAGAGTTACCATTTGTATACCCTTACTGAGGGTATATTAAACTTGTCACGATGTTTGTAACGCATAAAAGTAAGAGTCTCCCACACCATAACACAGAGCAAGAGTAAAAGGGGTTAACTCTAACCTACTTCGATTTGCAGTTTGATAACTAGTCTGCAGGTCATTGCGAAAACAGCAGGTAGTAAAATTGTATGGCCATCATAAACAAGTAAGAAAGTCGGTCAAGCCCGACTCTAATATACTCTGTACCTGTTTGTACGAAACTAATAACTTTAAAGTGTGAGTTTTATTCAAAATCTGGGGGTGGCAAGTCTTTCGACTATCGTTCAGCTGGTTGAAAAACGATGTATGTGGGCTCGATAAGTAATGATGAAATACCTAGTACATAACTCGTAAAATTATAAAATTTGTGTATAATTTCCTATTAACATAAACGTATCTATATTAGTCACGCGGGAATCACGCGTGATTTCTGACCGCAGGCCATCTCATCTACATTGCCTTCTCGCTCTCTCTTTCTCGTAAGTTGTCGTGTTGTTGTTGTCGTTGGTTTTTATTTTCTTTTACATATAGCTCTAATATCGTTCATCTGATCGAAAAACGATGTATGGCGGGTCGATTCAAAATAAGTAGTAGAATATATTTCTAGAATTTCGAACTATCTATCTTGAGAATTGTGGGAGTTATCTCGTTTTTTTAATTTGCGGGGGAGGCAGGGGGCGTGGCAAAAATTAAAACTAAACTTGATCTGCCTGCAAGTAAAAGAAAAATATGTTCCATACACCTCAAACCTCTATCTCTTACCATCTCTGAGATCTCTTCGTTCATACGGACAGACGGACAGACGGACAGACAGACGGACAGACGGACATGGCTATATCGACTCGGCTGTTGATGCTGATCAAGAATATATATACTTTATAGGGTCGGAGATGCCTCCTTCTGGCTGTTACATACATTTGCACAAACCCAATATACTCTGTGTACCTTCGGTACAGAGTATAAAAAGGGACGACGATCGCGACTCGTCGTGACGTATTCTATTTTTACCACCCCCGTTGACGGCGGCTAGGCCGCGCACAAGCGACTCTCACATACACACCAATACAAATGCAATGTAAAACAAAATACAAAAATCAAATAATTTCTCACATGGGCGACAAAAATGTTGTGGCAAGTATCTTTTCTTATTTTTTGCTTACACGAGGCAGAAAAAATAATTCACTCAAAAGTATATTACAAGTGTGGCAAAAATGCGCGTTTTAGTTACATGAATAAAATAATTTTTGCCATACGTAAATTTTTTTATTTTCATGTCTGAAAATTATTATTTTTAGCATTGATGTTATTTATCATGGCATGAAAATAATTTTTGTGCATTTTACGAACCCTGTCTGAAGGCAGAGGAAAAGGCCAAGTTTGCAATGGCGGAGTTGCTGCAATCTTTAGCAAAGGCTGATAAGCAATAAGCATTAAATGAACCATAAATACCATAAAATCTTTTATTTTAAATATTTGAAATAACAGATTTTTCTGGGGATTCATTTATTAATAATAAAATCATACTTCGACGAATTCTCAAGATTAACAAGGGCAGCGACTCAGCCATATTGTGTGGGCCGGTCGAAGGGCAAGAAGCTAAAACTGCTCCCAATTTGTCCAACATCTAGACCTTGGGAGCTGGCACTCGAGCTATCTTGAACGATTCAATATATATTGAATGGGATGTAACGTCCATGTTGCAATACAACAGGAATAATAAACAAACAATGACTTAAAGTGACCAGGCAGGGATAACTTAATTTTTCAAAAACGAGAGCGTAAGTTGCTCGACTTCGATATACCCGTTACTCAGGGTAAGGTTAATTAAAGAATATTTTATTAGATTGTAGGGGAGATGAGTTTTTTTCCAAATTCCGGGGGAGGCAACTCTACTATAGCTCATCTGATCGGGAACTGATGTATGGCGGATCGATAAGTAATGATGATTAAAATATATGTCTAGAACAAAATCTATTTTCAAAATTGTGGGAGATGTGAGGTATTTTACAAATTGCGGGGGTGGCAACACTGCTATCGTTCATCTGATCGGAAAATGATGTATGGCGGATCGATAGGTAATGTTGATCATAATATATGTCTAGAAGGTTCGAACCGGACGGACCGAAAGACGGACAGACGGACATGTCTATATCAACTCGGCTATTGATGCTGATCAAGAATATATATACTTTATGGGGTCGGAGATGCTTCCTTCTGCCTGTTACATACATTTGCACGAACTTAGTATACCCTTTTTACTCTACGAGAAACGGTTATAAATAAATGTCTAGAAGGTTCGAACAATCTATTTTCAAAATTGTGGGAGATGTGAAGTATTTTACAAATTGCGGGGGTGGCAACACTGCTATTGCTCATCTAATCGGGAAATGATGTATGGCGGATCGATAGGTAATGATGATTAAAATATAGGTCTAAAAAATTTTAAAAACCCCCCCAAAAAAATTGGGGAAAAAGGGGTTTTTTTCATATTGCGTGGGCGGGAGGGGAGTGGTAAAAATTTTAAACAAACTTGATCTGCGTGCAGACAATACAAGTCTACACTGAAAAAATGGTAGCTCTTATAGTCTCTAAGATCTAGGTGTTCATACAGACAGACGAACAGACAGAGAGACGAACATGTCTTTATCGACACGGATGTTGTTGCTGATCAAGAATATATATACTTTATGGGGTCGGAGATGCTTCCTTCTGCCTGTTACATACATTTGCACGAACTTAGTATACCCTTTTTAATCTACGAGTAACGGGTATAAAAAGGCTAGATTTTTATCATTTTTTACCAAAAAGAAGCCAAAATAGCTCGATTTTTGCATTTGGGTAAATAAGGTCACACTGTTGATTCTATTAGGTTTCACACTGTCAAAAGTTTGCATATTTGGCCCAGGCCCAATTCCTTCTGCGCCATTTAAAATAAACCTCAAATATCACACAACTTTTTAGAAAGATTGTTTGGACCTTCTTAACATTTATAGTAATCATCATTTTTTATCGATTTACCATACATCGTTTACGGATCAGATGAACGATAGTTGGAGCTATGAAGAAAAGAATATTTAAAGCAACTACAACAAAACTAGTAGCGTCGGCAGGTGTGCTGCTGGCTTAAATCTAAAACAAAGTTGATCTGCCTGCATATATAAAAAGCCTAGATTTCAAGTTTAAAGTCTCAAGCTCTTACCATCTCTGAGATTCGTTCGTTCATTCGGGCAGACACACGTCTACCAGGCTATATCGGCTCGGGTTTTGATGCTGATCAGCGCCTGCACTCAATGGATGCGAGCTAGCAAACGACTTTGTTAAGAGTTAAGATAACCTGATAGCATATATTTTTAAACTCAGCCTTCTCTACTTCCATCTTTCCGAGCGCATGTAAATCGGCATAAATATTTCCAATTCTCAAATCAAACAAGGATTTCGTTCACTTTCACGAGGAGTCCTTCAGGGATCTGTTTTAGAGCCGTTATTGTTTTGTTTATACAGGGTGTATCTTATGTTTTTACACGATGTTTTTTTTTAAATACAGACAAACAAAGACCGGTGACAGATCGCCATGTTTGTTTATGTTTTGGAAACGTCAGTTCAGTACAATTTTAACCAAGAACCACTTCACACCGCAACCACTTGTTGAAACTGTGATAATTTATTTTCAAAAAAACTCCTCTGTTACGCTGACTCAATGCGCGTTCAGAGCAAAGTATCGTGGCCAGAATGCGCCTTCTCCGTGGACTATTCGTGCTTTGGTGGCAAAATTCAATGCCAAACGATCTTTGGCAACCTCTCCTCGACGGAATAAACCGCGTACCAGACGGAGTTTGGAGGCAATAGCAGCCGTAAGCGCAAGACAATAAGTTTCCGATATCGGGCCATGTTACGCAATTTTGTGGCAGATGATTTTTATATGGGATGTCCTCAAATCCGTAAGGTACTGCCGGACGGTCGCCGGAAATAACTAACCGTATGGCAAGCGGTTTGGGCTAGCAATATGGCAGGCGGATTAGACTGTTCATCAGGCAGTCGGTTGTATCAATATGGCAGGCTGTTCCAGTCGACCATCCGGCCGTCCGATTGCGTTAACCGAAGGACAGGTAACTAGGTGTTAGCATAAGGCAGGCGGTTCCAGTCAATCAACAGGCAGACCGATCAGGCAAAGCAAAGTCGTGCGGTAAAATCCAGGCATCTGGTAGGCTTTTCGCCAACACGACAAGGCAAAATAATTAAGTACCCTGTAGTACTTTGAGTCGGGTCACCTGATTGCTTATGTATAAAAGCACCTAGCACAGTAAAAACGACAGGGTATATAGAGATAATACAGGCTGTTTGTGTTACCCATAATGCAAACGAAACTATTGTTTATATATATATATAGTTATATATTATTTCTTATTATTTATTAATTAAATTTAATAAACCTTTGTTGTGTAATATTTTTTATTTTTGGAGGTTCGCTTTTTCGCCAATCGAAAGGCTGTTCGCAACTCCGACTCTGGGGTTTTCTCCGAAAGCGGTCCCAAGGTAATTGCTTCTGTAATTTTTTTTTTATTAGTATATTTAGATATTATGCTTGCAACAATTAAACACATACCTATTAAAGCGCTATAGAAATGGATGTTTAGCTTGAGTCTTTTCTTGCCAGACACTCCATCAACGTTGAACTCCTGGATGTGACTATGGACCAAAATGTTTTCTAAATTTTTAATGATCCCTCCTCTTTGTATTATAGTTTTTAATGCTTGGATCTGTTATATGTCAGATAAAACTTTTTTTTTCTGTAAGTTGTTAGTTTATGTGACAGATAGTGCTATTTAGGGGATGAGAAATTGAACCTAAGGGTCTATTTCTTATTTTCTACATTACTCTATCTGTCACATAAACTTACAAATATCAGAGTAAATTTAAATTTTATCTGACTCATAGTAGCTTAGTAGATGCGAAATCTGCCCTAAAAGAATTATCTGAACTATAAATAATATTTAATAACTTGCGTATTATTTTTTTTTTGCCTAGCCCAATTTCATAGTTGGCCTTTTCAAGTTCCTCCTCGTTTTTAATGGGAATGTACTCAATGTATTCTCCTTGAAATGATACATTGTTATAGGCCTCACGACTCATGACATTTTGCTCAGCCACTGCTTTTGTGAGTATATCAATTTTAGCTTAGGAAATTGAAAAAATTTAAGTTATCTAAAGGCTACAGTTTTCCAATGTTAATATCTTGCTCTTCGTTAGTTTCTTCAATATCAATAAATTCAATTTCCTCCCCATTTTCTTCATCTATATCTAATAAATTAGAAGTTGCATTAAAATTAGCCAATCCAAGTAAATTAGGCCCTTCTTCGACTTCATTTCTTCTCCTAGTCGAAATTTCACGAAAGTCTTGAACATATTTTAGTTGTTCCTTTTTTATTAACCTCCTGAGATGTCTTTTACTATGCATTATTATGGTCAATGTGTTACCCAAGTTAATAGTTGCGCTCGTGGATTCTTGCAAAAATTTCTTGTTATTTGTATATATTTTATATTACTTTTTTATACCCTTGCAGAGGGTATATTAAAATTGTCACGATGTTTGTAACGCAGTGAAGGAAGCATTTCCGACCACATAAACTATATATATTCTTGATCAGCATGACGAGCTGAGTTCATTTCCGTTTGTCCGTCTGTCCGTCTGTCCGTCCGTCCGTCTGTCCGTCTGTTTCTATGCTATCTCCTCCCTCAGTTTTGAAGCTATCTTGACCAAACTTTGCAAAAAGTCTTTAAATACAAATACGCTGCACATTTGTTGGAATCGGCCGGATCGGATGACTATATCATATAGCTGCCATAGGAACGATCGGTCCAAAAACTAGTTCTAGTGAGAAAAACTTTTTGTTTTCCATCGTAGCGTCACCAATCTTGGTAAATAAATTTTATATCTAGAATTTTGGAAAAATTTATGATAGATATAGCTGCCTATACACAGCAAACACTAGTACTAGTGGGAAAAACTTTTGTTTTCCATCGTAGCGTCACCAATCGTGTATATGTTAGTTTTATATGCTTACACACCATTCTGGGAAAATTTATCAAATCGGATGACTATAAAAAAACCAAAAAAACGTCAATCAAAAAACTATTTTTAGTGGAAAAAATTTTTTTTTTTCCACCGTAGCGTCCCAAATGTTGATATATATATTTTTTATTGTTCCCCAGAATTTTTGGAAAAATTTATCAAAATCGGATGACTATAGCATATAGCTGCCATATAAACGGTCTGTCAAAAACTAGTTCTAGTGAGAAAAACTTTTTTGTTTTCCATCGTAGCGTCACCAATCTTGGTATATATTAGTTTTATATCCTTTCACACAATTCTGGAAAAATTTATCAAAATCGGATGACTATAGCATATAGCTGCCATAGGAACGGTCGGTCAAAAAACTAGTTCTACTGAGAAAAACTTTTTTGTTATCAATGGTAGCGCCTTTCAAAAACTGCAAGGGTATTTAAAACATCGGCGTAGCCTTACTTCTATTTTTTTATAATTATATTTATTTTACTTTCACCTACGAATGAATGTTTTAACAAAACCAATTTTTCTGATTAAAAGCTAACATTATTTGCACAGCCAACATTGTTAAAAAAATTGTTTATCATCTTTATCATCGAACGATAACAAACGCTGCAAATCTCCAACAGATTTCTGTTGAAAAATTGTGTTTAAGAAGAGCGCCTTCTGTTGGACAGTTGGGGAAACCAATTAACTAGCAGTGTTTCAAGCGAACATGAAATTTTTGTAAGTTTATTGGGAAAGCCTATTTATATAAATTAGAGAAACTGCAATGGTGTTTAAAATCGACTCCGCCGATGGTTGTCGGATACGTCTAGGCCGATGGCATATCCAAAACGCCAGGCGGATGGCTGGCATTTCGTGTACAAATTCTGGTATTGTTGTGCCGATCGGGCAGGCCGATGGTTACCATTATCAGACAACCGGATGGTTGGCGGAAAAGTCCAGGCCGATGGCTGTCTCCGAACCGCCAGGCGGATGGCTGACAATTTATGTGCGAACGTCTGGTATTGATGTGCCTATCGGGCAGGCCGATGGTTACCCGAAGCTGACTGCCGGATGGTTAACTAAATATGTAGGAACACAAAGTAGTACTGTTCGGATCGGGTCACCTGATGGCTTACGTACGGCTGCATTCATTGGTTGTCATTTATTTAAAAAAACTTCGGATACCACTATAAGATACACCCTGTATATATATGCGAACACGAAATGGTACTGCTGCAGTTGAGAAGTGTTAATTGTTTACAGGTCTGTAGAATATCTTAGCTCAGCACTCCATTTTCATTTACAAGTGTGCAGATAGCATCTTGATATTTTTCCAAAATTCATATTTTTTGTTGTTGTTGTGACGCTTTGCCTTATGCCCAGACATATACAAACAGAAGGTGGTTTGGCAAATTTTTCCTCATTCATTTACATACGAAATGTATAGGAAAACAAAACAACGCATTTAATTGTCTATGTGATTTATGCATATTATTTCACACACCCACAAACCGACACACACGAATGTATGTATGTATATTCCCACTTGCGCATTTCATTTAAAGAGTTGATGTGAGAGTGCGATAGGCAAACAACAAGAAAATTAAAATGAAATAAAGCAAATGTTGCTTACAGAAAAACAAAACAATATGCAAATCAACCTCAACTCAAAGGTGAATGAGTGGGTTCTGCATTATGTAATGAGCGTAGCAACTTGATTTGGGTATGCCAGCTGTCTGGAGAGTTCTTAACAACGGAAGCCACTCAATGTTTGAGCTTTAAATGCCTAACAGGAAGGAAACCCTAAAGTACGCTGAAGACTTTTAATGCAAGAATAAATAAAGAATAAATTCAAGCATCGAATTATGAAAATCATGAATTTTAAAAGCATGAAAATCAAATCCTGTTTTAGGATATGAAATACTCTGTTTGACAAATAGGATGGGACAAATTTTAAGTGTTTGGAGATTCCTAGAGTCGACTTTACCTAATAATACAAAATTTTGTGTGATACAAAAACAAAATTTAACAAACTTTGGATGATAATTAGTAGTGTATTGAAACTCTAAAATATAAGTACGAGCTGACCGGTTGACAGACAAATTACTACTGTGTTTTATTTTACATATTCGTGCTGCACATAGCTCATAGATGCGCTTACATTAACATTGTAAGAGTTGCCAGATTGTTGGTTCTTAAATAGTTAGGATAATATCTAACACGCCCCTCATACAATGTTGATACAAGATTAATAAAAAATAACTTAAAGAACTTCAAATTTCAGATTTGATACATTTTCAATAGCTTAATTATAAGTCATGTTCTTATTCATAAAAATGCAAACTTCTTTTAATAAAAATAAAATAATGATGGTGGTAAAGGTCTTACAATATGTTTTCTAAATTAATTTTCAAAACTTAATGAATTACAAAATGCATAATAATATTGTTTCAAACTTATAAGATAGATTTTATTTATTTTTATAAATCTTTACTACCTTTCCCGCCTCTCGTGGTCTCAACTCTCTTCTAGTTTGATTATCTTGAGAATTAATTAAATCATTGTTAACTTCATTATGTACTTCATTTAAGGAACGATTGCTTTCGACATCAGTGTTTTGACTTTTAATTGTGTTGTCATTATTAGCTTTCGTCTCCTGATTTCTAATTTGATCTAAATGTCGTTTTATTTCTCGACTGTTGTGAGATAAAACGCAACAATATGATCGAGGGCCTAATTGTTGTTTTAGTCTCTAACCATAACTTTCTGACCCCGCTTGAACTGTGTATTTCGTTTTCCTCTATGATTTTTTATACTTTGATTTTGTTTTTTATAGATACGATAGTTTACTATCGGTGGTTTCAAAAGTGAAAACCTGGTTTTCAATGTACGACCAAAAAATAACTTAGCAGGTGTTTCTACTGTAGTACAGTGAATTGTGTTCCGATAGTCTATTAAAAATCTATTCAAAATTGTGTCAAACTCACAATTTTCATCAGCCTTCATATTTGCATAAATTGATTTTTTTATTGTCTTTACAAAATTTTCCGCCTGACCATTGGTAGCTGGATGGCCAGGTGCTGTTAAAATGTGGTTAACACCATTATTACTAATGAATCTTTTGAATTCATCTGAAGTAAACTGTCGACCATTGTCGCTTACTAAAACGTCTGCTAAACCATATCGACAAAAAATCTCTCTTAACTTGTTTATGGTAAATGAGGAAGTTATCTCTTTAGTTTTGAAAACCTCTACCCACTTTGAATAAGAATCGATAACGATTAGCAAATGATAGTTTTTTATTGGTCCTGCGAAATCTATATGGATTCTACTCCAAACTTGGCCAGTTGATCTCCACGGAATCAATGAACTTTTTCTGGGCTTGGTTGAAGTTCTAGACAAGGAATACATTTGGTTATCATTTTCTCTATTTCCATATATATGGCAGGCCACCATACGTAAGAACGTGCTAGCATTTTTGTTTTCACAATTCCTAAATGCGATGTATGAAACTCGCAAAGCACTTGATTTCTTAATTTTGAAGGAACTACAACTCGATATCCCCATAAGATACAGTCATATTCTACCGAAAGTTCATTCGACTTGTTTATGTAACATGAAAATTCGCTTCCGTTCAGTTTCGAAATTGATCCATTTTTAATTGCTTCACAAACTTTTAATAATATCGGATCGCGCCGTGTTTCTTTAGCAATCTCTTTAAAGCTAAGCTTGAAAATATCCTAATAAAGGCTTGTGATCTGTACGTAGGATAAATTTATTTCCCAACAGATATTGTTTTAGCTTCATAACGCAATAAACTATTGCAAGAGCCTCCTTTTCAAGAGTGCTATAGTTGCTTTCACTTTTCGATAAAGCCCTGGACACAAATGCTATTGGTTTAAGACCGTCATTAAATTTATGCGATAATATGCCAGAAACAGCGTTGCTGCTAGCATCGGTTGTTAAAACAATAGGTAAGTCTGGATTGTAATGAACCAAAACTTGCTCCGATGTTATTTCTCTTTTTATTTCCTCGTACGCACTTTGACAATCATGTGTCCAATCAAATCTCACATTTTTACGAAGTAATGAATACAATGGATTCATCATCTGTGCAAAATTCTTGACAAACTTGGAATAATAATTAACCATTCCTATAAAGGCTCGAAGCTCAGAAACATTTTTAGGAGTTGGTGCTAAAAGCACACTGGAAATTCTTTCATTGTTCTTGCTTAATCCATTTTTGTCAATAGAAAATCCTAAATAACAAATTTTCGACTTGAAAAATTCACATTTTTCATCATTCAGTCTTAACCCAACTGATTTCAGCTTGTTCAAAACCATTTTCAAGTTTAAAATGTGTTCCTGAAGAGTTTTTCCAGTAATGGTTATGTCGTCTTGGTAAACAACAACCCCTTTTATGCCTTGAAATAAGCTTTCCATAGTTTTTTGGAAAATTGCTGCCGCTGTTTTAATACCAAAAGGTAAGCGTTTAACCTTCAGCAATCCAATATGTGTGCTCCAAGTGCACATCAGCTGCGATTTCTCATCTAAGAGTAATTGATTGTAAGCATTGCTTAGATCAAGCTTAGTGAATAAAATACCCCCTTCAAGAGCTGCGAAAATATCGTCTATTCTGGGCAAAGGATACCTCACGTCAACCAGAGACTTATTGAGAGTTACCTTGTAGTCGCCACAGATCCTTAAGTCCCCACTTGGCTTCAAAATCGGAACTAATGGTGTTCCCCAATCAGAACTATCTACATGTTCCAAAACGCCTTGTTCAATTAAATTTCGTAACTTTTCTTCTACTTTGACAATTTCTAAGCGGTGTTTTGTTCATAACGTTTTCATAAAATGACTTCGGAATCAAAGTGCAAGGTGCACCAGTGTCGCAAGCAATGTTCATTTGACAACCATCTATTTGAACAGGTAACAAGTAAGAAAGTCGGTCAAGCCCGACTGTAATATACTCTGTACCTGTTTGTATGTAACTGATAACTTTAAAGTGTGAGGGTTTTTCAAAATCTGGGGGTGGCATCTCTTTCGACTATCGTTCATCTGGTTGAAAAAAGGATGTACGGGCTCGATAAGTAATGATGAGTAGAATTACCCTAGTACATAACTCGTAAAATTATAAAATTTGTATATAATTTCCTATTAACATAAACATATTTATATTAGTCACGCGGGAATCACGCGTGATTTCTGACCGCAGGCCATCTCAATTGCATCGCTCCTCCCATACTCGGTCTTTGCCTACTTACACAAATATCTATTGGAAAGAAGGGAGGGGGCAACTGAAAGCGGCGCAGTCCAGTAAGCTATTGCCCTCTCGCTCTCTCTTTCTCGTAAGTGGCTGCGGGTGTTGTTGTTGTCGTTGCATTAAATTTTCTTTTACACATAGCGCCACTATTGTTCATCTGATCGGAAAACGATGTATGGGGGCTTGATAAGAAATGATGAGTAGAATATATGTCTAAAAGGTTCGAACAACCTAACTCCAAAATTGTGGAAGATATTCAGTTTTTTTTAATTTGCGGGGGAGGCAGGGGGCGTGGCAAAAATCAAAACTAAACTTGATCTGCCTGCAAGTAGAAGAAATATATGTTCCATACACTTCAAACCTCTATCTCTTACCATCTCTGAGATCTCTTCGTTCATACGGACAGACGGACAGACGGACATGGCTATATCGACTCGGCTGTTGATGCTGATCAAGAATATATATACTTTATGGGGTCGGAGATGCTTCCTTCTGGCTGTTACATACATTTGCACAAACCCAATATACTCTGTGTACCTTCGGTACAGAGTATAAAAAATAAACTCCACTAGATGATGATGAGGATGAGGCCACGCTATAGACAGAAAAATCATAATTATTAGTTTCAGAATTTGAATCGTTGTCTGATTGTGAATTATGTACGTAATTTACGGACTTTTGTGATTTTGATCTACAAATATTAGCTAGATGACCAATTCTTCCACAGGTGTGGCATTTGCATCCCTTGAATTTGCAATCATTGGAGTTATGATTTCTCCAACCACAATGTGAGCATGGCTTATGCTGCTTGTTCGCTCTGCCTCCGTCGCTGTCGCTGCTTACGTGCTTCGAACTCGAACCTCGTTCGTTCCCATTGCCCTTGAAACTTCTGTTGCCGTTGTAAGTACCGCTACTTCTGTTGTCACTGCCTTGCCTTTGTCTGCTATCCGCCTTACTGCTTCGATTTAAGTAGTTGATGCTGCTGTCTGTCCTCTTTGTGGTGATCTTCGTTTCCATAATCATAGCCTTCTTTAACGCCTCGGAGAGTGTAAGCCGTTCATCTTCTTCACATATTCGCTCGAAAATTGCATTTGGAAGACTCTTGACAAATTGATTTAAAACAAAAGCTTCCAAATTTGATCCAAATTTGCAGTTAAGAGCCAGCTGCTTTACACGTGCATACCAATCAGCCACTGTTTCGCTGTCTTCTTTAATTTCTTGCGCTCTCGAAATACGAGTGTAGGTGGTGTGAAGTGAGTTTTAAGAATATCACAAAGCTCCTTGTATGATTTTGATACAGGTGATTCTGGACTGCACAAACTGTGTAACACGCTGTATGGAACTGCACCAATCGACTTTAACAAAATAGACTTTTTTGCATTTTCTTCTTTCACGTTCAGTTCGCAATAATGTATGTCCAATTTTTCTTTCCAAATCGAAAACGTTTCACTATTAGGTAAAAACTCGGGAATCGTTGACATTTGGTAAAATGTTGCTGCTGTAGTTGTAGCCGTCATGTTGCGTCTTGCGTTTTGGCGTCTTGCCCAAGACGCGGCGTCTTTCCCATGTAAAAAGTATAGGGCCCTAGTGGTGACAAAAAGTGGCGTCTTGTACGGACGCCGGTTTCGATTGCAGAGTTTATTCGATTTTTGGGTATATTCGATAATTTTAGCCCATTTCTGCCTATCATTCGAGTATCGTTTTCAACTATCACCACTAGCACAACAAAAAACAGCTGTGAAAATTTTGCCGGGAATAAATAAAAAAAAGTTGTCAAGTTAAATTGGAAAAATTTATAATTATGGCTGAAAAGAAAGGTAAGCAAGTGTTTTATTCTGTTCTCAAATTAACTTTGAACACATTGTAGGCTCGGAAAAGAGATTTCAGTGGACACCCGATGCCACATACACACTCCTGGAGAAAATCAAATGTTGCTGCAGACATCCCCGCCAAATCCATAAATTGCATCATCATAGCATCATTTTTCTCCATGGCAGATAATAAATAAAGTTCATTCTGTTTTTTAAAATTTTTTTTTTGCTTTCAACCAAAACCAAAACAAACATCAGCTGTTTCGTTGACGATGGACGCAGGACGCAACCTTGTGCCAGTATAAACGCCAATTCAGAGTTATTGCGTCGATAACGATTTCGATAGCAAACTCAGCGTAGTATAAATGTAGCATAAGAGTTGCCAGATTGTTGGTTCTTAAATAGTTAGGATAATATCTAACAATAATATTATTGCCAAATTTGAACTTTATTTTCAGATAGTTCATAATGACACTTTTTATACTCTGTACCAAAGGTACTAAGAGTATATTGGATTTGTGCAAATCGATGAAACAGGCAGAAAGAAGCATCTCCGACCATATAAACTATATATATTCATGATCAGCATTAACAGCCGAGTCGATATAGACATGTATGTCTTTCTGTCCGTATGAGCGCACAGGTCTTAGAGATGGTAAGAGATAGTCCTTTAAGGTGTATGGCACCTAAACTCTTTAGTAAATTAACAATTAAAATGAACCCTCATATCCAACAATTTTAAACACAGATTGTTCGAACTTTCTAGACATAAATTGTGCTTCCGAACTAAAGGGTTTCGATTGTAAGGTCTTATTGCGACTGTCCTATGCTCGGTAAAATTGTTTACAAGCCTAATTATGGAATTTGTGTTCACAACTTAAGAAAATTGTATAAAGATTGAATTAATCCCAATATTGGAACTTATTTTAAGCCTGTTTGAGATTGAAAAAAAAAAAAAATTACAAAAAAACACTTAATTTCTTGTGTTGGCCAATTTTAGTAAGCAATTCAAACCCGCTGATCATTTGTGATGTCCCATTTACCTTTTTTGTCTAATCTCCATCAATCACAGCCACTTTTCACACTTAAATTAAATTTTGCAGTCAATTTTGGTTTGGCGCTAAATTTGAAGTTGACAACTGACACAAGTATTTAATTGCTGCACTATAATTTCTCAAGAAATATCAGCTGTTCAATACAATCCACACAATCTATTGATATGGCAACTCTGGAAATTGCTTGTGTGTATTACTTGGCCTTCTCAGTACCCAACTGAGAAATGAGGCAAGGAATAATTCCTCAAGCAATTTTTTTTATATGTGATTTGACATCTCAAGGAAAATTGCACCGCCCTCAGTACCAAGCTTTAAGCTTGAGGAATTATTCCTTGCCTCATTTCTCAGTTGGGTACTGAGAAGGCCAAGTAATACACACAAGCAATTTCCAGAGATGCCATATCAATCGTCGGTATGGATTGTATTGAACAGCTGATATTTCTTGAAAAATTATAGTGCAGCTATTTATTACTTGTGTCTGTTGTCAATTTTAAATTTAGCGCCAAACCAAAAGTGACTGAATAATGTAAACTACGTGGAAAATGTAGCTTTGATTGATAATGTAGCTTTGACTTGAATTGCTGAATAAAAATATTAAATTTTTTCGTTTTAAAATTATGCGTTTCAGTGTATTGAAATTTAATAGACGACATTGCATTTGATACTGTGTTTAGCATATCAAAACCACGTTCATCACTCTCTTGTAGCATATACTGTGTTTATGCTTACAAAAAAGCATGATATCAAATCATGATTTTTCCAAAAAATGCAAGCATAAACACCTAATCATGATTTTTTGCTACACACGAATTTTGACTATGATTTTTGAGAAAAATCACGCTTTTTTATACAAAACAGTCTGGCAACTCAACACACAAAAAAAGCTGTTCTGTCAAAAATTTGTGTTGAGTCTAAATGAAAAGGCTAAAAATATGAAGTGCAAAAGAACCCACTGGACAGCAGAAGAAACCGATGAGCTTCTCGCGATAGTTAAAGAGACGGATGTAGTGAGCCAGCTTGATGGAAAAACCAAACGAAATAACCTTGTGTATAGAGGAATTGCAGAACGCATGAAAAAGAAAAGCATGCAAAAGACCACTGAGCAAGTAAAAACAAAGTTGCGGGCGCTCAAAAAAAATTATATGGAGATAAAACGCAATAATGGAACAAGTGGTGCTGCCAGGAAGATGTGCGCACACTTCGACGAGCTGAACGAGCTATACGGAACGCGTCCAGTGACTGAGGCTGCCGGGGTCGATACCTCATTAGACGACTCAATAGAATATATTTTTGAGCCGGAAAGCTTTGAGTCGAATAATGTGGCAGACTTCACGTCAGCAGAAAGCGATTTAAATGCAGTTCCTGAGGTATCAACGGCCAGGCGTCGCCAAACCCCAAGTAATTACAGTTTTAACGTTCTCGATGCAAATAATTTATGAATTTTGTATTTTAGATAAAAATAATGTACTACGAGTTCTCGAAGACATGTCTAATGACCTCAAAGATGGTTTGGACAGGCTCCACAGCCAAAATGAACGATTCATTGAAGCTATAGAGAGAACAGATGAGATATTTACTCAAAATATGCGTGAAATTCTAGCGGAGGACCGTGAAGAAACTCAAAAATTTATGAGAGAGCTGTTCAATAACAACTAATTCCATTGCCAATTGAACTGTGTTGAAGACTAAATTATTTTGCATAAACTTAATATTCGATAAGATAATGTTTATTTGTTTATTTATTTAGCAGAACTTTGCCGTAGTGGATATTTATTTATTAAGTATTCTTTTATGTGTTGCCTGAAATAAGCTGGATCACAGTCAGACGTCGCTACGATCTGATTATTTGTCCAGTCGGCTGATTGCTCTAATCGCCTAATCGCAGCCAGATCTCGAGTAGGCATGAACTTCTCCTTCCTTAGTTCCACGAAATTATGCAAAGTGGCACAGGCTAGGACCACATATGGGACTGACTCCACATCTATGTCCATCCGTTTGGTTAGACACCGCCATCGACCTTTAAGTCGCCCAAAGGCATTTTCAACTACTATTCTAGCTGAGCTCAGATAGCAGTTGAACGACTCTTCTTCCGCAGTCAACGTTCCTGTATAGGGCTTCAGGAGCCAAGGCAACAATGGGTATGATGGGTCACCCAAAAGCATGTACGGCATCTCTACATTTCCCACCATTTTTTTTGCATCTGGAAAAATAACGCTTTGCCTTTGGAAAACGCCAGACTCTTTAAAAACTGTGGCGTTGTGGAAACTTCCTGGGAACTTCATACTTATATCTCGAAACCTGTATATTTAAAGCAGGGATCGTAATTATTATAATTTTTAATTTAAAAATTACAAAATAAGAATTATTTATTGATTTTTTTCAATAAATTGCCGAATAACTCTTATTTTTTAACCCAAAAATTAATTACAATATAATTATTAAATTTCAATTTTAATATATAAATTGTGGAATAACTTTTATTTTCAATTTTTATAATAAAAATTGCTACATAAGTATTACTTGTCAATTTTTATTTTAAAAATTGAAAATAAGAGTTATTTTTAAATTTTTATTTTAAAAATTGAAAATAAAAATTGATTTCAAATATCTTTGGAACCAAGCAGTACATCACAAAAGTTTAAGCATATATATAATCTTCGTTTCAATACCTTTTTATTGATATATAACATGTCCTTTGTAGGCTATTGCTGAACGTGGTCACGACCGTCAGAGTGTGTCAATGAGAAAATTAATTTAGTCTGAAATCAACTGGCAAACAGGAAAGAACTCCGGGACCTCAACTGTATTTTTTATCAGCTTTTATATTGCGATGGGTCGTAAACCTAACATAAGTGTGCGAAATTTTTTTACAACAGAATCGGAAGAAAATTTGACAAGTGCAAAATTTGTGATCGTTCCTTTAAAGGCTCTTATTTTACAAATTTGAAAAGACACTTGCAAGAGTGTCATAGCGAACTATATAAAAACGAGACGGAACAACTAGATTTAAGCGAGCCTCCACAAAAGAAAAAGAAATTTACAATTGCCTTTACGCAACATGAAGTGGAAGATTATTGTGTGCAATTGGTCACAGAAGAGAAGATGCCGTTCACTCTCCTGGACTCAACGCCTTTTAAGAAGTTGACCGAACAAATTTTTAGCGGGCTAGACATGCAGCCCATTACATCACGTAATGTTATGCATCACGTAACTGCAAAATATGATATGGTCAAGGGAAACGTCACCAAATTATTAAAAAACAAAGTAATATCTTTAAAAATTGATATTGCTTCGAGGCATAGCAGGGGTATATTGGGAGTAAATGTTCAGTTTTATCATGATCGTCATATTGAAATAAAGACACTAGGAATAATTGAGCTGCATAAAAAACATACTGGAGTCAATTTAAGTATCGAAATTGAAAATATGTTAAAAGATTTTTCAATTTGCAAGCAACAAATTTACTCTGTCACATCGGATAATGGGAAAAATATGATTAAAGCGGTAGAGTGTTTGAACGATGACCCCAATACTGAACTGAATGAATCTGGCGTTGATGAGGAAGATTTAAACGAGATACGCATTCACTCGATAGCTTCCATAAAATGTGCCGCACATTCCCTTCAACTAGCAGTAAAGGACTTCCTAAAGGATGATAGACGGGAGGCAATTGTTGACAAAGCTCGAAATATTGTTAAAACATTGAGAACTCCGACTTACAGGTAATCAGACAAAAGTTATGGTCTATCAAATTCAAAAATATCTAAACTCAGCTTTTAACATTTTTTTAGGCTTGCAATTCGTACGCAAGGCTTACGCCAGCCGCTCGTCGATGTGCCGACAAGGTGGAACTCGACTTACACTATGTTGCAAAATGTGTTAGTGTACAAGGATTTTTCAGAGGAGCACTTAAACGCAAATTCGCAGTTGACTAATTCACAGTGGGAGGATATACAAATACTGGTGGCTGTGTTGGAACCAATATTTGTGGCAACCCAAAAGTTGCAGAGCGAACAACTTTATTTTGGCGACTTTTACATGCTTTGGCTCGAGAAAAAATTAATCATTCAGGCTATGAAGAATTCTCATAGTGAGGATCTCGCCAAATGCATTGAAAGTCGAGAAAAAATTCTCTTGACAAATGAAGTAATTCTCTCAGCAATTTATTTGGACCCGCGAATTCGCCGGGCTGTACTTAAAAATCCAATTCAACTTTTATATGCTAGAAACCACCTTACAAAATTCTATTTATCAGGACGACGCAATCCAAAGGGAGCCGGTTTCATCGCAAGCAGCGCATCAATCGACGAATCAGCTCGACAATTCGTCAGAAGGCACAAGTTCCATTCTGAAAGAATATCTCAATTCATGTCAGGTGTGCTCTGAGACTGAGGATTCCGATAACGACGAGGACCCCCAATTAAAATTAGCCATGACCGAAATATACGGATATTCCCCTAAGCCAATTGATACAGAGCAGAATATAATGCAATATTGGGAAGACAAAAAATTAATCTATCCTCGCCTGTATCAATTGGGCAAAGTACTGCATTGCGTGCCAGCAACCCAAGTTTCTGTTGAAAGGTCATTTTCAGCACTTAAATTGGTTTTGTCAGACTTGAGGTGCAATTTATCGTCCGAATCAATTAAAAAACGAGAATGCAAAGCTAACTTCGACTGTGCCGAAGTTTTAATACACTTGAAAAACTTTACTTCAACTGATTTAACCGGTAAAATATATAAAGGATATAGATATCAGATATTTAAAATTATGAAATCATTGATAATAAAAATTTAATACCATAAAAAAAAAACTTTTCTTAGTAAAACACATTTTCCGACCGATCGGTCCTATGGCAGCTATATGCTATAGTCATCCGATTTTGATAATTTTTTTCAAAATTATGTGAAAGCATATAAAACTAATATATACCAAGATTGGGGACGCTACGATAAAAAACAAAAAAGTTTTTCTCACTAAAAGTGGTTTTTTGACCGACCGTTTATATGGCAGCTATATGCTATAGTCATCCGATTTTGATAAATTTTTTCAGAATTATATGAAAACATATAAAACAAATATATACTACGATTGGAGACGCTACGATGAAAATCAAAAAAGTTATTCTCACAACGACTTATTTTTCGACCGATCGTTCCTATGGCAGCTATATGCTATAGTGATCCGATTTTTATACATTTTTCTAGAATTATGTGGAAGCATATAAAACTAACATATACCAAGATTGGGGACGCTACGATTTAAAACAAAAAAGTTTTTCTAACTAGAACTTGTTCTTAATCCGATCGTTCCTATGGCAGCTATATGATATAGTCATCCGATCCGGCCGGTTCCGACATATTAGTTGCGTGCAGTAAAAAGAAGACTCTGTGCAAAATTTCAGCTCGATAGCTTTAAAACTGAGAGACTAGTTCGCGTAGAAACAGACAGACGGACAGACAGACGGACGGACGGACAAGCGGAAATGAACTCAGCTTGTTGTCCTGATCAAGAATATATATAGTTTATGGGGTCGGAAATGAATATTTCTCTGCGTTACACTTTTCAAGTGTATAATTATTGTTCCTCAAATTGAATAAATAGTGAGATAAAAATATGCTGGTAAAATTATGTCATTGCATTTTGTACTTTCAGTGGCTTTCTAAAATGCGATGTCCTATTTTTATACCCGTTACTTGCAGAGTAAAATCGATATACTAAGTTCGTGCAAAATGTCCGTCTGTCTATCCGTCCGTCTGTATGAACACCTAGATCTCAGAGACTATAAGAGCCAGAGCTACCATTTTTCAGTGTAGACTTGTATCGTCTGCACGCAGATCAAGTTTGTTTTAAATTTTTGCCAAGACCCCTCCCGCCCCCCAATATAAAAAAAAAACTTATATCACCCGCAATTTTGAAGATAGATTGTTCGAACCTTCTAGAAATATATTTTAATCATCAATACTTATCAGATGAACGATGGTAGAGTTGCCACCCCCGCAATTTGGAATATACCCCATAACCATCATTACTTATCAATACACCGTTTTACGATCAGATGAACTATCGTCGATTTCTAAGCAAATCAAATAATTACGCTGGGCATTTTGTGATTTAATAATATATTCTTAAATAAACCTTTCCCTAAGTAACGGGTCGAGCAGGGCCGACTTCAACTTACGCTCTATTACCGTTTTAAAATTTTGGAACATACAAGAAGTGGCATTAAATCGAAATAGTTCGAGCGATCCTTAATATTGATCCTTTAAGGACATGTGATATATCAATGGAAAGGTATTGAAACGAAGATTATATATATGTTTAAACTTTTGTGATGCACTGCTTGGTTCCAAAGAAAATCAATTTTTATTTTCAATATTTAAAATAAAATTGAAAAATAACTCTTATTTTCAATTTTTAAAATAAAAATTGACAAGTAAGACTTATGTAGCAAATTTTTATTATAAAAATTGAAAATAAGAGTTATTCCGCAATTTATGTATATATTAAAATTGAAATTTAATAATTATTTTGTAATAAATTTTTTTAAGGTAAAAAATAAGAGTTATTTGCCAATTTATTTAAATAAATTAAAAATAAAAATTTAATTTTTTGTTGGTTTGCGCACTCAAAAACAACTCCAGTAGTGTTTTTACATTCATCTAAGACCATTTTTCCACTTTGATTTTTTTAAACCCCGTAACTCTTATTTGCGATCCCTGATTTAAAGTACATTCTTTTAGTTCAAATCTGTTTTAAAAACGATACATTTACTTACAGATAATTGTGGTCAACAACAGTCTGCAAAACCATTGAAGTCCATCCTTTTCTGTTGACGTAATCCATGTACCCCTTCTTTGGTGCTTTTACCGGGCGTGACAAAAATTTGAAACAAACTTGATCTGCGTGCAGAAGATACAAGTCTACACTGAAAAAATGGTAGCTCTAGCTCTTATAGTTCCTGAGATCTAGGTGTTCATACAGACAGACAGACAGACAGACGGACAGACAGACAGACGGACAGACAGACAGACGGACAGACAGACGGACAGACGGACATGTCTATATCGACTCCGCTATTGATGCTGATCAAGAATATATATACTTTATGGGGTCGGAGATGCTTCCTTCTGCCTGTTACATACATTTGCACGAACTTAGTTTACCCTTTTTACTCTACGAGTAACGGGTATAAAAATTAGGCTTTTTGTTAATTTAAGAATGGCCTTGACCACCATATGAAAATATCCCCAACGACTCTGTATTCGGCACAGGAAGCTAACTTATAAATGCAGATGGCCACCTTCTTTTCCAAAGGAACCGGAATTGTTATAAGATGGATTTGCTGCGGTATATGAGGAGCAAGAAGGCCGCAAAGTTCGAAAAATGATTTCTTGCTCATTCGTAGGTTTTCAAAAAATAGATGCTCATTTTCTATATTTTGCATCAGATTCCAGTAGGTATCGCTTCTCGGTCGGCTATGCAATCTGCGAAACCGCGGTCTATACACGCTCATCACTTTTAGTCCACTTAAGTAATACTGCATAATAATTTGTTGGCATTTTGCCAGAGATATCCGCCTTGCATGTTTCAAAATCTTCATGCGCTTCTGTCTCCACTTCATAAGATTAAGCACTAATTTTGGTGTTGAAAAAATAACAATGTCGCTGTTTTTCTGTCCATTTTAATTTCTATCTCTTGTTTACTTATTTTTCACAACATAAATCACCTGACCAAGATGTATCTATGGAGGTGAGGCACTTAGACAAAAGCTCAAGTTTCACAGCTTACATATTGTCAGTGTGCAGCTAACACTTGACGTGAACGGTTGGTCCACGCACGGCTGTTCTCCATGCGCACATGTATGCGCGTACGACTTACACACACATACATACAAAAATATGTGCGTGCATCTCAAATGACCCCTGCAATTTTTTAGTGTGCCTAAGACACTCGACGCGTACGGTCACTCCGCGCTTGAGCGAGTGGGTGGGTTCGTGTAGCGCCCACACAGCCACACACACACACACTTTCATGCAAACGTTGTCTGTCTCACTCTTGCGCAGTTACCTAAAGCTTTTGAGTTTACATATTTTGCTAAGTGCCTCACCTCATAGATACATCTTGCACCTGACAGCGCGAGAGTGATGCCACCTTATTTTAAATTTTGAGTAAGTGGCATCCCACTCTACAAAAAGCGTGATTTTCGTTTTGCAGCATAAACAGCACCATTTTAAAAATCATGATTTTAAAAAATCCTGATATTGCTAGCATAAACGTAGTAATAGTCATAGCATTTTTGCCAAAGTTGTTTTTGGCCAGCAAGGCTTGGCGAGAAGTTGCCAAAAACAAACACATGTGCTTAGGTAGTGTGGCCAGCCCCACGATAACTGAAAAATACCAAGAAATTACATTTTTGGCCTAATTTACAGTTCAATCTGGTCGCGCTGTGTTTTACAATCCACACAAGGAATATCTAGCAAAGTTCTAGCTTTAAGCTAGGTACTGTGGGCGTTCGAATTTTCCTTGAGCTGTCAAATCGCATATAAAAAAATTGCTTGAGGAAATATTCCTTGCCTCATTGCTCTGTTGGGTACTGAGAAGGCCAAGTAATACACACAAGCAATTTACAGAGTTGCCATATCAATAGATTGTGTGGATTGCATTGAACAGCTGATATTTCTTGAGGAATTATTCTGCAGCAACAAAATACATGCGTAACTGACACAACATCAAATTTAGCACCAAACAAAAATTGACTGCAATATGTAAGTTAAGTGGGAAAAGTAACTGTGATTGATGAAGATTAGACAAACGAGAGCGTAAGTTGAAGTCGGCCCTGCTCGACTTCGATATACCCGTTACTCAGGGTTAGGTTTATTTAAGAATATTTTATTAGATCACATTATGCCAAAATTGTGGAGATATGAATTTTTTTTCTCCAAATTGCGGGGGTGGCAACTCTACTATAGCTCATCTGTTCCCGAAATGATGTATGGCGGATCGATAAGTAATGATGATTAAAATATATGTCTAGAAGGTTCGAACAATCTATTTTCAAAATTGTGGGAGATATGATGTTTTTTCCAAATTGCGTGGGTGGCAACTCTTCTATCGTTCATCTGATCAAGAAATGATGTATGGCGGATCGATAGGTAATGATGATTAAAACATATGTCTAAAAGGTTCGAACAATCTAATATCAAAATTGTGAAAGATATGAAGTATTTTGCAATTTGCGGGGGCGGCAACTGTTTTATCGTTCATCTGATCGGAAAATGATGTATGGCGAATCGATAGATAATGATGATTAAAATATATGTCTAGAAGGTTTGAACAATATTTTTTCAAAATTGTCGGAGATATGAGGTTTTTTTCATATTGCGGGGGCGGGAGGGGGCGTGACAAAAATTTGAAACAAACTTGATCTGCGTGCAGACAAAACAAGTCTACACTGAAAAAATGGTAGGTCTAGCTCTTATAGTCTCTGAGATCTAGGTGTTCATACAGACAGACGGACGGACGGACGGACAGACGGACAGATCTATATCGTCTCGGCTATTGATGCTGATCAAGAATATATATACTTTATGGGGTCGGAGATGCTTCCTTCTGCCTGTTACATACATTTGCACGAACTTAGTATACCCTTTTTACTCTACAAGTAACGGGTATAAAAATGTGATTTCGACGTTAAGGACTCTGATTAAATACGCAATTTTAAAAATACGTTAAAATATTACATTGTCTTTGCACACATAACCATGATTCACAAAATGGGGCTATTTCTTTTTCCACCAGCAAACAAGCTCGCTTTATTTGACAGAAGTCGGCCCTGCTCGACTTCGATATACCCGTTACTCAGGATATCAACATGTCCAAATTGTGGGAGATATGAGTTTTTTTCCAATTTTCTGGGGAGGCAACTCTACTTTAGCTCATCTGATCAGGAAATGATGTATGGCGGATCGATAGGTAATAATTATTAAAATATATGTCTAGAGGGTTTAAACAATCTATTTTCAAAATTGTGGGAGATATGAGGAATTTTTTAAATTGCGGGGGCGAGTACTTTTCTATCGTTCATCTGATCAGGATACAATGTATGGCGGATCGATAGGTAGTGATGATTAAAATATATGTCTAGAGGGTTCGAATAATCTATCCTCAAAATTCTAGGAGATATGAGGTATTTTCCAAATTGCCTGGGTGGCAACATTACTACCGTACATCTGATCGGGAATTGATGTATGGCGGATCGATAGGTAATGAGGATTAAAACATATGTCTAGAAGGTTTGAACAGTCTATTTTCAAAATTGTTTGAGATATGAGGTATTTTACAAATTGCGGGGGCGGCAACTCTACTATCGTTGATCTGATCGAAAAATGATGTATGGCGGATCGATAGGTAATGATGATTAAGATATATGTCTAGATGGTTTGAACAGTCTATTTTCAAAACTGTGGGAGATATTAGGTTTTTTTCAAATTGTGGGGGCGTGAGGGGGCGTGGCAAAAATTAGAAACAAACTTGATCTGCCTGCAGACAATACAAGTCTACACTGAAAATTTGGTAGCTCTAGCTCTTATAGTCTCTGAGATCTAGGTGTTCATACGGACAGACGGACAGACAAACAGACGGACAGACGTACATGTCTATATCGACTCGGCTATTGATGCTGATCAAGAATATATATACTTTATGGGGTCGGAAATGCTTCCTTCTGCCTGTTACATACATTTGCACGAACTTAGTATACCCTTTTTACTCTACGAGTAACGGGTATAAAAAGGTTAATGGGACATCACAAATGATCAGCGGGTTTGAATTGCTTACTAAAATTGGCAAACACAACAAATTAAGTGATTTTTGTAATTCAAGTTGTGTTTTATTGTATGTAAATTTAATAGTCTTCATTGCATTTGATATTGTGGTAAGCACATCAAAACCATTTTCAATACTGTTTGGAAGCAAAGTGATAGCATTTTTGCCAAGTTGTTGTTGGCCAACAAGGCTTCGCGAGAAGCTGCCAAAACAAAAACAGGTGTTCGAGCAGTGTGAACAGCTCCAAATCGCTGAAAATACCAAAACAATTTAATTTTTGGCGTAATTTTCTGTTCGATCTGGTCACACTGTGATTTGCAGTGGATTGCAATATATGGCAAATTCCATCAAGGAAAATTCGAACGGCCTCAGTACCTCGCTTTAGACTTGATATTTTGTGTGTAGGATAATTAAATGGAGACAGATGTTTCCATGGTTCTAAGTGGTTAGGAGTGGTTTGAACATAGAGTAAAGAGAGATATTTACTCTATGGCAGACCTTTCGCAGATTTTACAGCGGCCTCCCATAGGCCGCCGAAATGAGGAGCCCTGGGGGGAATGAATACAAAGTTGCACCCTTCTTCGGATGCGTAGCGACCAGACCATTTTCTCTTTTCGATTTACAGTTCTAAGAGTCATTGAAAAATTTCACTCATTTCGCAAAACGTAAGCTACAATAAAAATTGATTTTTTGGTTGCGTTAAATAATTTTAGAAAAATAATCTTCACTAAAAATTTGCCAATTGAAATTGATGTAACGTAATAGCTTAATCACTCTGAGCACATTTGAGAGGAACGCGTTGAATTGATGTGAGATGTGAAACTGCGATTCATACTGGCAACATCTTTCATCTGTCAGTTGTTGTGAATTTACAAATTGATTAAAAAAAAATAATAATAATGCATTTTGAAGAACAATTAGTTGTTGCTGTATCTATTGCGCAAAAACAGCAACTTGTAATGACAGATCTCTTCAATTACTCTTCGATTACTGAAGAGATCGAAGATGAAGACGAGCTGCTGACCTTCAGATGTATAAATTTCAATGTACCACGAAGTGTTTGGATGTTTGTAAGTGCTAGTAAATTGTTCCTTTTATACGTTCAACTACGTCACAAGTAATTATTGTATATTTAAGAAGCGTTTTGGCATGTTTTGGGAGAAGGACGTTCCAAACAACAATGAGCACTTCTTTAAAGAAAGTTTCAGGATGGAGCAATCCACCTTTTTAATGCTAGTAAGCAGGCTTGAAGTGTTGAGAAAGAAGGACACAAATTGCCGCAACGCCATTCCACTTGATAAACGTATTGTCATTGCTTTGTACACTCTAGGATCTTGTTCAGAGTACCGAACAATAGGTCGGCTCTTCGGTGTTGCACCCAACAGTGTTTGCAATATTCTCCACGAATTTAGCAGGGGACTGATAGTAGAGTTTGCAGAGGAGTATATGACATCCAATTATCTCACGGACGAAAAAATTTATGAAAGTATTCAAGGGTTCGAAGCCATAGGATTTCCGCAGTGTCTAGGAGCAATTGGTAAGCAAATAATAGTTCATCGGATGATACATATAAATATATCTAAAAATTCATATTACTTATTTATTAATTAAGATGGATGCCACATTGAAATAAAGCCAACAGCAGCAGAGGCAATCGACCATCATAATTATAAAGGCTGGTACTCGATTGTATTATTTGCTCTAGTTTATTTCGGGTAAGCTTTTCGCATTGCAATATCCATTTTTGTTAAGTCTTATATTAATTATTTAAATTGTAGTTACAGATTCATATATGTGAAAATTGGTTCCCCGGAGGACAAGGCCAAAGAAATATGCGGAGTTAAAGTGCCAGTGTTGCTGATTGGAGACTCCGCCTTTCGATTCTCACGAAATCTAATGAAGCCGTATCCATTTACGACAAATGCGTCCGTAGAGCAACGGACATTTAATTATAATTTGTCTAAGGCCAGACGAGTTGTTGAAAATGCATTTGGTCACTTAAAGGCACGGTTTCGACGTGTCGGAAAAGGACTTGACAGTCACCACAAAAACAACGCAAATATTGTCATGTGCTGCTGCATACTCCACAATATCTTAAATGTCCACAATAGCGCCATCAATGAAAATTGGAAACTTGCTACAAATGATCCTCGCGAGCAGCCAAATCAAGCTAATACTTCTGCTGATTATGCTTCTCGTGCTGAAGAAATAAGATCTGCTATTGCACGATTTGTTATTTTGAATGAAGAATAAAAAAGTATTACAATTCACAAATGGTTTTTATAGTTTTTGTATACCCTTGCAAAGGGTATATTAAAATTGGTGTGATGTTTGTAACACGAAGAAGTAAGCATCTCCTACCCCGTTAAGTATATATTTTCTTGATCAGCATCAATAGCCGAGTCGATCTAGCCTTGCCCGTCAGTCTGTCTGTTTCTATGCTATCTCCTGCCTCAGTTTTGATCAATTTTTGCAAAAAGTCTTTAAATACATGGGGCATTCTTTCTCAAACGTCCCAATCAAAAAATGAAAATTTTTGGATTGGATTCGTACTTTGGTGAATTGTTATCCTATATGAAGGTAATAAATTCCCAAAATATTAACTCATTAAAAAAAAATTGTAGAAGTTTTGACATTTTAAGTGACATTGGTATTTTTAAAATCGTATAACTATGACAAAACTTTATCGATTTGAAATTGTGAATATGTCATTTTAAAGCATTTTTCATGTACTTTTTGAAAAAATAACAAAAATAAAAAAAAAAAATAGAAGGCTAACATCGGCTACGCCGATGTTTTAAACACCTTGCAGTTTTTGAAAGTCACTACCATTGATAACAAAAAAGTTTTTCTCACTAGAACTAGTTTTTTTTACTGACCGTTTATATGGCAGCTATATGCTATAGTCATCCGATTTTGATCAATTTTTCCAGAATTGTGTGAAGGGGTATAAAACTAATATATACCAAGTTTGGTGACGATTCAATAGAAAACAAAAAAGTTTTTCTCACTAGAACTAGTTTTTTTACTGACCGTTTATATGGCAGCTATATGCTATAGTCATCCGATTTTGATCAATTTCTCCAGAATTGTGTCAAGGGGTATAAAACTAATATATACCAAGTTTGGTGACGATTCAATAGAAAACAAAAAAGTTTTTCTCACTAGAACTAGTTTTTTTACTGACCGTTTATATGGCAGCTATATGCTATAGTCATCCGATTTTGATCAATTTTTCCAGAATTGTGTGAAGGGGTATAAAACTAATATATACCAAGTTTGGTGACGATTCAATAGAAAACAAAAAAGTTTTTCTCACTAGAACTAGTTTATGGACCGATCGTTCCTATGGCAGCTATATGATATAGTCATCCGATCCGGCCGATTCCGACAAATGTGCAGCCTATGTGTATTTAAAGACTTTTTGCAAAGTTTGGTCAATATAGCTCTAAAACTGAGGGAGGAGATAGCATAGAAACAGACGGACGGACAGACGGACAGACGGACAAACGGAAATGAACTCAGCTCGTCATGCTGATCAAGAATATATATAGTTTATGGGGTCGGAGATGCTTCCTTCTATGCGTTACAAACATCGTGACAATTTTAATATACCCTCTGCAAGGGTATAATTAAAATTCACCCCCTATTTTACAAAATTAACCGTTATTTTTAAATTTTGTCCCAAATGGGTATGTTTAAAAAAAATTTTTAATTTTTTTTGAAAAGCTTAGGTCATTTCCTATAAAATGTGTAAATATGATAGTGGGCCAAAAATAACTTTAGGAAATATTGAATTAATAATAATAATCAAAAATATAAACGTTACCGATTTTAAATTGTGAATATGTCATTTAAAGCATTTTTCATGTACTTTTTGAAAATAACAACAAAATTTAAAAAAAAGTTAAAATTAACCCCCTATTTATTTTTAATTAACCCTTATTTTTAAATTTTGACCCAAATGGGTATTTTTAAAAAAAAAATTTTATTTTTTTGAAAAGCTTAGGTCATTTCCTATAAATTGTGTAAATATGATAGTGGGCCAAAAATAACTTTAGGAAATATTGAATTAATAATAATAATTAAAAAATTAAACTTTATCGATTTTAAATTTTAAATATGACATTTTAAAGCATTATTTATGTACTTTTTGAAAATAACAACAAAATTTAAAAAAAGTTTAAATTAACCCCCTATTTTTATACACTTGAAAAGTGTATATTAATTTTGCCCAGAAGTTTGACCCCATAAACTATATATATTCTTGATCAGGACGACGAGCTGAGTTCATTTCCGCTTGTCCGTCCGTCCGTCTGTCTGTCTGTCCGTCTGTCTGTCCGTCTGTCTGTCTGTTTCTACGCAAACTAGTCCCTCAGTTTTAAAGCTATCGAGCTGAAATTTTGCACAGAGTCTTCTTTTTACTGCACGCAACTAATATGTCGGAACCGGCCGGATCGGATGACTATATCATATAACTGCCATAGGACCGATCGGTCGAAAAATAAGTCTTTGTGACTAAGAAAACTTTTTTTTCTATGGTAGCGTCACCAATGTGGTGTATATTATCAATGATTTAAAATTCTTAAATATCGGATGTCTATAGCATATAGCTGTCCATATAAATCGGTCGGTCAAAAACTTCTTCATGTGTAAAAACTTCTTGTTTCCACAGCGTCTCGAAGTTAGCTTTATTAGCCTTCTCGTTAAAATATTTATCAAAAAATATTCGGATGACTATATCATATAGCTGCCATATAAGCGGTCGGCCAAGAACTACTTCTTGTGGAAAAAAAATTTTTTTTTCGGTCGTAGCGTCACCAATCTGGATATATACTAGATTTATATGCTTCCACACAATTTCGGAAAGTTTTATCAAAATCGGATAACTATAGCCTATAGCTGCTATTGGACCGATCGGTCGGAAAATGTGTTTTGCTAAGAAAAGTTTTTTTTTTATGGAAGCGTGATCAAATTTTGATTCTCAATGATTTTGAAATCTTAAATATCTGATATCTTTATCCTATATATATTTAACCGTTTAAATTTGTTGGAGTGAACTTTTTCAATTGTATTAAAACTTCGGCACAGTCGAAGTTAGCTTTGCCTTCTCGTTTTAAAAAAAAAAGAACAAAACGCAGTCACCTCGTTGGAAAATTTATCCAAGTTATAGACGGGTCAAATGCCGAGTGCACACTTTGCAAGAAAAAATTGGTCGAAGTATTCAGCAGCAACTCAAAGCGACACATGCAATCACTGCAAAAAGAAGAACATGACATGTATATGTCAGACGATCGGGATGAAATACCTGAAAAGGAATTCAAGATTAGAGTCACAAAGCGCCAAAGTGACGTGAAAAAATGCCTGCCTCAACGGAAAATGTATCTTTAAAATTTTTTTACAGCAAAGCATTCAAAATTTTAACTAGGCAATTATTTGAAGGAATGAGCATGTGTCCGATTACGTCGAAAAATATTATGCAGTTGGGAGAGGGACTCAGAACTCCGCCAAAAAATAAGAATTTGTCTAAGCAGCCGAGTTTTCTGCTTAAAAATTGATACGGCTACATTACATAATCGCAGCAAATTGGGGGTTAACGCACAATATTTTCATGGCGTAAAAAATTTAATATATACACTGGGAATGATTGAGTTAGATAAAAAACACACAGCGATTAACTTGGCAAGTGAAATCAGTGGCATATTGGATGCAATGGGTATTTCCAAAAATCAAATTTACTGCGTGACATCAGATAATGGACGCAATATGATCAAGGCGGTACAACATATTAATGAAGAGGGTTCTACCAATAATGATTATGACGGTTGTGGACCATATACAGATTGGTACAATCACCTCTGTTAAATGTTCTGCTCACACACTACAGCTTGCGGTGAAGGACTATCTTAAACACACAAAGCTGTTACCTGTTATTGTCAGAGCCGGTCAATTGGCTAAAACTTTGAGATGTACTTCAAAAAGGTAATAAAAGCTTAAAGTATAAATTTTTCAACTGAATTTAATCATAATTTTCAGGTATATGCTTTCTTATATTTGCCTGCCTCAGCCAGAGGTAGACACATCCACCCACTCTACATATTCCATGCTTAGGAAACTTTAACATTTTAAAAATGTTTACGCACTCTATAACTCTATAAAAAATAAATTTGGTGAACATTTTAGAGCCAGCTTATATTTGTACCTAAAATAGCAAAACGAGCAATTAACCTGGGGGATTTTTATAAGCTGTGGCTGCAACTTATGCTGACCGTAAGGGCAGTGAATTGTTCCGAAAGCGAAGTACTGGCCAAGTATTTAGAAAAGAGAGATGAAGCACTAATGGGCAATGACGTGATAATCTCTGCAATTTATTTGGACCCAAGAGTTCGCAGAGTATTACTTATAAAGACAGACATGATGACCGCAGCTCAAAATCATCTAAAGATGCTCGTTCGAAAATTTTTTAGCATCAATGTAAGTGTATCATATTATATTTCAATATAGACATACCTTTATTAAAAACAGAATATGTATTTTATCTACAGAATATTTCATTACAATGTAGCCAAATGCCATACTGTGCCTCTTTGTCGGAAATATTTGAAAAAGAATGTCTTGAGGATCCCAACAATCCGGACACATAATTGGACAATTTTTATACCCGTTACTCGTAGAGTAAAAAGGGTATACTAAGTTCGTGCAAATGTATGTAACAGGCAGAAGGAAGCATCTTCGACCCCATAAAGTATATATATTCTTGATCAGCATCAATAGCCGAGTCGATATAGACATGTCCTTCTGTCCGTCTGTCTGTCTGTTTGTATGAACACCTAGATCTCAGGGACTATAAGAGCTAGAGCTACAATTTTTTCAGTGTAGACTTGTATCTTCTTCACGCAGATCAAGTTTGTTTCAAATTTTTGCGACATTATTTCTTTCGATAATTTGTAAGTTTGAATTCAAATCTTTTCAGTTATTATAGAAATCTTTACATCCCCCCTCCAGGTGAATCGATACGAGATTCACAACTTAATTTTAGTATTATTAACTTTGATACTGGTCGACGCAAAGTCTTACTTGCAACTTTTACTTCAACATTACGTATTTGTCCATCTTTGGCCGTACAGGGTAACAGCATGGCCATTTTCATTTTGGAAGCAAAACGGCCCAATGACCGTTTTCGCACTAACGCCGCACCAAACTGTGACTTTTTCGTCATGAAGAGGCACTTCTTGAATCTCCTGAGGATTTTCAGTGGCGTAAATACGGCAATTTTGCTTATTTACGGTCCCATTCAATGTGAAATGGGCTTCATCGGACATGATAATTTTGTTCCAAAATTGCTCGTCATCTTCGGCCATTTCGATGACTCTTTGGGCCCATTCCAATCGACGAGGCTTGTCCGCAGGCAACAATCTTTGCGTCAATTGAATTTTGTACGGGAACAAATGCAAATCAACGCGAATAATCCGTTGTAAAGTGGACCGAGCCATGCCCAACTGCTGAGAACGGCGTTTTTGGGATGTTCTTGGGGACCTCTCAACACTGGCTCGTACGGCAGCGATATTCTCGGCCGATCGCCTTGGTCGACTTTTATTTGGCCTCTTCGGATTAGAAAGAGCCTCACCAGTTTTTCGTATAAACGCTTAATGGTGTTCTTAGAAGGCGCACTTTTCACATTTTTTAATTTTTTAAAAGCACGTTGAGTTTTCACAATTGACTTGTTCTGTTGAATGTAAATTTCAACTATTTCAGAGCGCTCGCGTGGCGTGTATTGTTCCATGGTAAAAATCTGCTTGGACTGACGCTTCAAACGCGGTATGTCATTAAGCGATCTGACATCTCTGTCAAAAGTTATGGCGTTGCCAGATGGGTCCGTCGAATATGGGCAACCCTGTATATGCTGGTCATATATAAGTTAAAGAAACTGCAAAGATATTAAATCAAGATGTTAGCTTTTTATTTTTGTTTTATATTTTAGTTATTTATTTTTATTATCTCTTAACAAGCTAAGTAACTCGGATTGAAAGGTAGCTTGACTCGCTGCCATGTCCCGAAGCATATCACGCTGTCCCAGTTGGTGCTCTCTTTGCATCTCCAACCGCTCCCGCGCTATGCTTACAAGCTCCGCTTGATAGTTTGGCTTGGAGCGTTTTGCTGGTGGCCTGCCATCGGTAAATGATATGTTGCTGCTGCAGTCAGACACCTCTGGGCTAAAATCAATAATATCTTCCGATATAAATTCAGTAACATCTGCAACAAGGGCAAAATATGTAAATCGTTTATATGATTCAGTTAATAATACATACTATGATTGTCCATCGTCTTTTCCTCGGAATTGTTTATTCGGAATGATCCCAATATTTCATTAATTTTTATGAAATGAGTCCATGTAGATGGCGCTCCACCACTGGGTCCTATTTTTTGCAAATGTGTTAAAATGTATCAATAATACAGTGAAATTAACATAAAATAAAACTCACATTTTTCTTTGCCAGACATTTCCAAATTAACTGTTTTTTGACATTAGTGGTGTACCAAAAACTGTTTGACATTAGTGGTGGACCAATAACATTTGGGAAAAAAACTGCTATAAATGGAATGAGATAGGAACAAACACA
This sequence comes from Lordiphosa mommai, assembly GCA_018904225.1. Taxonomy (NCBI): domain Eukaryota; kingdom Metazoa; phylum Arthropoda; class Insecta; order Diptera; family Drosophilidae; genus Lordiphosa; species Lordiphosa mommai. Next base: position 317,495 of record JAEIFT010000122.1, on the reverse strand, counting down.
GAAGATGTTGGAATGAAAATTTTGGCACGGCAAATGCTTAAAGCCAGGTAACATCACGACAGATAATAAAGCAAATAAAACGAGAAGTCAAAGCTAACTTCGACTGTGCCGAAGTTTTAATACACTTGAAAAACTTTACTCCAACTGATTTAACCGGCAAAATATATATAGGATATATATCAGATACTTAAAATTTTTAAATCATTGATAATAAAAATTTGATACCAAAAAAATTTGATACCAAAAAAAAAAAATAGAAGGCTAACATCGGCTACGCCGATATTTTAAATACCCTTGCAGTTTTTGAAAGGCGCTACCATAGATAACCAAAAAGTTTTTCTCATAAGAATTAGTTTTTAGACCGATCGTTCCTTTGGCAGCTATATGCTATAGTCATCCGATTTTGATAAATTTTTCCAGAATTGTGTCGAAGGATATAAAACCAATATATACCACGATTGGTGAAGCTACGATGAACAAGTAAGAAAGTCGGTCAAGCCCGACTGTAATATACTCTGTACCTGTTTGTACGAAACTAATAACTTTAAAGTGTGAGGTTTTTTCAAAATCTGAGGGTGGCAACTCTTTCAACCATCGTTCATCTGGTTGAAAAACGATTTATGGGGGCTACTACCTAGTACAAACCCGTAAAATTATAAAATTTGTATATAATTTCCTATTAACAAAAACGTATCTATATTAGTCACGCGGGAATCACGCGTGATTTCTGACCGCAGGCCATCTCAATTATATCGCTCCACTCATAGCAAGGTCCAATTGGGAAATTACCAGTTAGCTATTGCCTTCTCGCTCTCTCTTTCTCGTAAGTTCTACCAATGGCAACGGTGTTGTTGTTGGCGTTGGTTTTTATTTTCTTTTACATATAGCTCTAATATCGTTCATCTGATCGAAAAATGATGTATGGCGGGTCGATTCAAAATAAGTAGTAGAATATATGTCTAGAATGTTCGAACTATATATCTTGAAAATTGTGGGAGTTATTTCGTTTTTTTAAATTTGCGGGGGAGGCAGGGGGCGTGGCAAAAATAAAAACTAAACTTGATCTGCCTGCAAGTATAAGAAATATATGTTCCATACACTTCAAACCTCTATCTCTTACCATCTCTGAGATCTCTTCGTTCATACGGACAGACGGACAGACGGACATGGCTATATCGACTCGGCTGTTGATGCTGATCAAGAATATATATACTTTATGGGGTCGGAGATGCTTCCTTCTGGCTGTTACATACATTTGCACAAACCCAATATACTCTGTGTACCTTCGGTACAGAGTATAAAAACAAAAAAGTTTTTCTCACAAGAATTGGTTTTTGGACCGAACGTTTATATGGCAGCTATATGCTATAGTCATCAGATTTTGATAAATTTTTCCAGAATTGCGTGGACGCATATAAAACTAATGTATACCACGATTGGTGACGCTACGATGGAAAACAAAAAAGTTTTTCTCACTAGAAATAATTTTTGGACCGACCGTTTATATCGCAGCTATATGCTATGGTCATCCGATTTTAATAATTTTTTTTCAGAATTGTGTGGAAGCATATAAAACTAATATAAACCACGATTGGTGACGCTACGATAGAAAACAAAAAAGTTTTTTTCGCTAGAACTAGTTTTTGGACCGATCGTTCCTATGGCAGCTATATGATATAGTCATCCGATCCGGCCGATTCCGACAAATGTGCAGCGTATTTGTATTTAAAGACTTTTTGCAAAGTTTGGTCAAGATAGCTTTAAAACTGAGGGAGGAGATAGCATAGAAACAGACGGACAGACGGACGGACGGACGGACGGACAGACGGACGGACGGACAGACGGAAATGAACTCAGCTCGTCATGCTGATCAAGAATATATATACTTTATGTGGTCGGAGATGCTTCCTTCTATGCGTTACAAACATCGTGACAATTTTAATATACCCTCTGCAAGGGTATAAAAACTTTTCTTAGTCAAACACATTTTCCGACTGATCAGTCCTATGGCAGCTATATGCTATAGTCCTCCGATTTTGATAAATTTTTCCAAAATTGTGTGAAAGTATATGAAACTAATAAATACTACGATTGGTGACGCTACGATGGAAAACAAAAAATAGAAGTCTAACATCGGCTACGCCGATGTTTTAAATACCCTTGCAGTTTTTGAAAGGCGCTACCATTGATAACAAAAAAGTTTTTCTCACTAGAATTAGTTTTTAGACCGATCGTTCCTATGGCAGCTATATGCTACAGTCATCCGATTTCGAAAAAATTTTGCAGAATTGTGTGGAAGTATATGAAACTAGTATATACCACGATTGGTGATGCTACGATGAATAACAAAAAAATTTTTCCCACTAGAACTAGTTTTTGGACAGACCGTTTATATGGCAGCTATATGCTATAGTCATCCGATTTCGAAAAATTTTTCCAGAATTGTGTGGAAGTATATGAAACTAGTATATACCACGATTGGTGATGCTACGATGAAAAACAAAAAAGTTTTTCCCATTAGAACTAGTTTTTGGACCGATCGTTCCTATGGCAGCTATATGCTATAGTCATCCGATTTCGATCAATTTTTCCATAATTGTGTGGAAGTATATGAAACAAATATAAACTAAGATTGGTGATGCTTCGATCGAAAACAAAAAAGTTTTTCTCACAAGAACAAGTTTTTGAACCGACCGTTTATATGGCAGCTATATGCTATAGTAATCCGATTTTGATAAATTTTTCCAGAATTGTTTAGAAGCATATAAAACTTATATGTACCACGATTAGTGACGCTACGATTGAAAACAAAAAAGTTTTTCTCATTAGAACACGTTTTTGGACAGACCGTTTATATGGCAGCTATATGCTATAGTCATCCGATTTTGATCAATTTTTCCACAATTGTGTGGAAGCTTATAATACTAATATATACCACGATTGGTGACGCTACGATGGAAAACAAAGAAGTTTTTCTCATTAGAACTAGTTTTTGAACCGATCGTTCCTATGGCAGCTATATGATATAGTCATCCGATCCGGCCGATTCCGACAAATGTGCAGCGTATTTGTATTTAAAGACTTTTTGCAAAGTTTGGTCAAGATAGCTTTAAAACTGAGGGAGGAGATAGCATAGAAACAGACGGACAGACGGACAGACGGACAAACGGAAATGAACTCAGCTCGTCATGCTGATCAAGAATATATATACTTTATGTGGTCGGAAATGCTTCCTTCTATGCGTTACAAACATCGTGACAATTTTAATATACCCTCTGCAAGGGTATAAAAAATTAACAAAATAACTGTTCTTGTTCTAAAAATAAACACATGTGAACTGATGCTTATCAGTTGTCAAAAGAAATTACACACGTTTTCATAGCGGGAAAAGAATTTACACAATGCAAGTTTGTCTTTGGTTTGCTGTGACAAGTGAAGGTTCTAGTTGTTCTAGCTATCTTAATTAATTAACAGATAAATTAGTTTAATCATTTAACTATTACAATTAATTATTAAAATGCCACAAACAAAGCAGTTAACCGTTGAGCGCCGGGCTGAAATTGTTACTAGGCTTAAAACCGGTACCTCTGCAGTCGAATTTACTAAGTTGTATCAAATCTCTCGGAAAACGGTGTAAAATTTAGTTAAAAAGAAGGATAATTTAAATAATTAAATATTAAGTTGGAAGTTTACAAAATCTCTAAAAATCTGGCCGAAAACCTGTACTGCAAGTCCCGTTAAAATTGCCGCAGAGTCAAAAAACATAATTGGCAAACAAATAAGTGAAGCTACACTGCGTCGCAGGCTAAAGGTCGCGGATTTTAATACCTATGTTGTCCGTAAAGTGATTGACATCACACCAACCAACCAGACAAAACGACTTGCATTTGCGTTGGAGTATAGCAAGAAGCCTCCTGTCTTCTGGGTCTATGTTTTATGGACAGATGAGGCTGCATTTGAGTTCCAGGGGGTCCATATAGCAAGCATTTTATGCATTTAAAAAAAATCAAAAGCATTTGACAGCCCAGCCAATCAATAGGTTTGGTGGTGGCACAGTGATGTTCTGGGGATGCCTTTTCTACTATAGATTCGGAGACTTGGTACCGATAGTAGGAACATTAAACCAAAACGGATACCTCCATATCCTAAATGATCATGCTTTCAAATCAGGAAACAGACTTTTTCCAACGAATGACTGGATTTTACAGCAGGCAATGCTCCATGCCATACGGGTAGGGTACCAACCAAATTTTTGAAAGACCTAAATCAGGCGGTTCTTGCCTGGCCCCCACAAAGACCTGATCTGAATATCATTGAAAACGTTTGGGCTTTTGTTAAAAACAAGAGGACCATTGATAAAGATCGAAAACGCGAAGGAGCCATTGCTGAAATTGAGGAAATTTCGTCCAAATTGATCATTGAATTTGCACAAACTTTGGTAAGGTCAATACCCGCCAGGCTGCAAGCTGTCTGTAAAGAAATATTTAAATATTTGAAAATATTTGAATTCAAACTTACAAATTATCGAAAGAAATAATGTAATCAATTTGTAATCGATAAAATTGTTAGTGTTAATTTGGTATTATATTTAAGCATTATGTTGAGAAGAAGATTTGGTCATACTGGAAAAAGACGAGATCGAAATTGGTCGAACGCGGACAAAAAACGAAATTGAAACGCGGGCTTGAAGAACACTGTATATTTTAAATATTATTAATAAACTATAACTATAACTATATCTGAGCGTCGAAGAATTTTTACATTTTTCAATTTCGTGTTTTCAATTTGAGTTCCGCTGCCGGAGAAGTGTGTGTGCTTGGAGTTAATGAGACCGGACAAGCCGCGACGCGTCGATGGAAGTGACTCCGTTGGTGTTTACATAAATGGATTAAAAAGAATTTGAATAAAAACTGGCGAGAGGAGAATTATGTGTGACAAGTGGACATGAAAGTTAGTGTGAAGAATTTCTGAGAATCAAGTATATACGCAGAGGTCATCTGGTATATAATCGTAAAGATTCAAAGAGGTACATGGGAGAATCAAGTATATACGCAGAGGTCATCTGGTATATAATCGTAAAGATTCAAAAAGACATAGTAGAGGTACATGCACATTGTCAAACGCAAATCGCCGCCAAAGCCAGACACGCCAATGTAAGAGACGCCACACATATATACATATAGAATTGCTTGCGTGCATGTATGTGTGATCAAAGTGTAACATGGTATACATACGGAGTTAAAAGTGAAAAGACAGCATTGCCAGATGCAAATTAATAGTGTGTGCCAAAAAGAACTATAAAAAAAAGTGTTTAATTCGCAGTGTGACCACTTGACTATCCAATACGGCTGTGAGCAGGAGCATAGCTAGCCAACAGGCAAATAAATTACTCCCATCGGGTTGTCAATGGTACTTGCGAATTAGTAAACAGTAAATGAACTAGTTCCGCTGTGTTGATGCACAGGTACAATTTGAGGTCTAAAACAAACGATATGAGTTCTGACGACGAAAGTGAAATAACAATGGTAGACAAAAATAATAAAATGAGTGACGATATTGCTGCGATTTTAGTAGGCCTTAAAGAACTAACTTCGGCAGTAACTACAAATCAAAGAGACATAGCAAGTATAAGCCAACGATTTGTAAATGATGGCCAAGATGAACAGTCATGCCACTCAAGATCTATCAAACCGCCGATTCATGATACATCTGGGGAGGCTATTAGTAACGACAATACTAATTTTCCATCTTTTCAGGCAGTTACCAACTTCACCGAAGGTTCCGTCAAAATTTATGATTTACCAATGTTTTCTGGAGCAACAGAGCAATGGCCATTGTTCATCGCCAACTACAATGACACCACCAGGGAGTTTAAATATAACAACCGTCAAAATTTTATCCGTTTGCAAAAATGTTTGAGTGGAGAAGCAAAAGAGGCAGTAGAGGCCATGCTGATATACCCCGAGGATGTACCCAACGTTATAGATGAATTGAAGTTTCGATTTGGACGCCCAGAACTACTTGTTCGATCACAAATAAGGAAAATTCAAGAATTCCCAAAAATTTCGATCAACAGATTCGATCAGGTACTTAACTTGTCTACTAAAGTTCGTTGTGTCGTAGCCTTTTTGTCGTCAGCTGGCTGCAATCAACACCTGGAAAATCCAACACTCCTTGATGATATAGTGAGCAAGTTGCCAATAGATGCTCAAATAGATTGGATTCGTCATACAGATTCGTTGGAAGGGTATCCGTCACTAAGCGAATTTTCATTATGGTTGAGTAAATTTGCAAGGGTGGTTAGTCGACTACCCATATCTGAGAACCCATACAAGCAAAAGAGTATAAAATCAGTATTGGCTACCAATCAAATTAAGCCCAAATGCCTAATATGTAACAAAAATCATTCTGTCAGTCATTGCAAAGTATGGTGTGAAAACATGGACATTGCTGCTCGGTGGGACATAGTCAAGTCCAATCGACTATGTTTTTCATGCCTTTCAAAGGGACACGGTATAGCCAGTTGTGTAACAAAAACCAGATGTGGAATTGATGGCTATATAGGTACCCATCACAAGTCTCTGCACAACCAACCAAATGTACAGTCAAATTTATCGAAGAATCAAGGTCAAAATAATGAAAGAGCAACACCGATGCTCACTTGTGCTTCTACTGAAAAAGTAAATCATTTGTTTAAAATAATTCCAGTCATATTGTATGGCCCAAATGGTGGATATAAAACATTTGCTATGTTTGACGAAGGTAGTGCCAAAACTTTATTGGATGAAGAGATTGCAATAAAATTAGGTCTACGAGGAAATCAGCAACCTTTAATCTTGCAATGGTATGATGAAAAGGTTGTTACAGAAATTTCAAGAAAGGTATGTTTTGAAATAGCTGACAGTAAGAATACAGTTCGGTATAACCTGAAAGATACACAGACAGTTCGAAATTTGAACTTACCAGCTCAATGCTTTATTAAGAGTCAACATAAGCATTTGGAAAATCTGCCTATTACGGAGTACAGGGTTGCCCATACTCGACGGACCCATCTGGCAACGCCATAACTTTTGACAGAGATGTCAGATCGCTTAGTGACATACCGCGTTTGAAGCGTCAGTCCAAGCAGATTTTTACCATGGAACAATACACGCCACGCGAGCACTCTGAAATAGTTGAAATTTACATTCAACAGAACAAGTCAATTGTGAAAACAAAATTATCATGTCCGATGAAGCCCATTTCACATTGAATGGGACCGTAAATAAGCAAAATTGCCGTATTTACGCCACTGAAAATCCTCAGGAGATTCAAGAAGTGCCTCTTCATGACGAAAAAGTCACAGTTTGGTGCGGCGTTAGTGCGAAAACGGTCATTGGGCCGTTTTTCTTCCAAAATGAAAATGGCCATGCTGTTACCATCAACCAGGAGCGTTATCGCGACATGATGACCAATTTTGTGATGCCAATTATTCGTCGAAAGCGTATGAGGCAGTTCTGGTTTCAACAAGACGGCGCTCCACCGCACACAAGTCGCATAACAATCGATTTTCTAAAGAAATTGTTTCCGGGCCGTTTGATGTCGAAAAGTGGTGATTTGGACTGGCCACCGCGTTCGACCGATTTGACGCCGCCTGACTTCTTCTTGTGGGGATATTTGAAGTCAAAGGTTTACGTTAACAAGCCAAGGACCGTAGAAGAGCTCAAGGACAACATTCGTGAAGAAATAGCCGCTATTCCGGCCGAAATGTTGGCGAAAACGATGGAAAATGCTGCAAAAAGGGCACAATACGCCATCAACGCCAGAGGCGGCCATTTGAGAGATATCATATTCAAAAATTGATGTAAACAAATCTAATTGGAACAAATTAAATGATTAAGATTGCCAACCGCCAAATTTTTATTTTTTTCAAAAAAAACATGGGTCCGTCGAATATGGGCAACCCTGTATAAGAATACCAAACCAAGTTTATTAATTGGTCTAGACAATCTTCATTTGGGAATAACTAAGACCGTTATTGGAGATGGTATTACTCAATCAATTGCAATTCGGACAAAGCTGGGATGGTTGGCTTATGGTCCCACTACGGACAAATGTACGAAGTTTGCTGTAATGCATGTTAAGACAGATGGGCTACATGACTTGGTAAAAGAGTATTTTGCAACTGAACATTTTGGTACTAATGATTTGCCAGTAGTAGAATCTGATGGCGATGTCCGAGCTAGAAAAATCTTGTTAGAAACCACCATTCAGTTGACAGACCACTTTGAAATAGGTCTGCTCTGGAAAAAAAATGTATTTTTACCGAACAGTTACAATATGACAGAAAATCGACTGTTAGGAGTTGAGAAGAAAATGAGTCGCAACAAAGAATACGCTGAAAGATACGAAAGAGAGATGAATCAATATTTAGATAAGGGATATGCCCGAAAATTGACTTCAGACGAAATTGATGAGACTTCCCAGAAAATTTGGTATCTTCCCCATTTCTCGGTGCAGACTATACATAAGCCGGATAAAATGCGAATTGTTTTTGATGCTGCTGCAACAGTAGATGGAGTGGCACTGAATTCTACATTGCTTAAAGGTCCGGAGCAAACTAACCCGCTCATCGCAATATTGTTACATTTCAGAGAAGGCATAATCGGAGTTGCAGCTGATATAAAAGAGATGTTTTCACAGATAAAAATCCGACCTGAGGATCAACATGCACAACGATTTCTGTGGCGTGACGGAGATACTTCTCAACCCATTCAACACTTCGCGATGACATCACTGATATTCGGAGCAGTGTGTTCTCCATATTGTGCAGAATACATCAAAAATATAAATGCAGAAAAATTCAGGAACGAAATGCCAGAGGCTATGGAAGCTATTCATAAAAACCATTACGTAGATGACTTGGTTATAAGTTTCAACAGCGAAAGGAAAGCCATATCAATATGTGAGGAAATCGTCCAAATTCATCGAAGCGGCGGTTTTGAACTTCGGAATTTTGTTTCGAATTCAGATAGATTGCGGGAAATCATGAACGGTACTACAGGTGGTCAAAGTATTCTCAGCATGGAAGGCCCAGGAGCCAGTGATAAAGTCTTAGGAATGTATTGGAACACCACAGATGACACCTTCCAGTTTAAAACCAAATTCCATCGAATAGCCTTTGAAGTAATGCAAGGAACTCGCGTACCAACCAAGAGAGAACTACTTGGAATAGTTATGGCTGTTTATGACCCATTTGGTTTACTAGCGGACTTCCATATATATGCGAAAATTCTGATACAAAAAACAAGGAACCACCAGATGGAATGGGACGAAGTCCTGCCGCATGAGTTGCAGCAAGAATGGAATTGCTGGTGGATGGCCCTGCAAGAGATGAAAGATTTTCAAACACCACGTTGCTTTCCGCAGTGTTAGGTGTGCGTTTGTACAAGCTGCTCAAAAGGTATCTAAATATGGAACTGAGTAAAACGGTATTTTGGAGCGATTCTAAGACGATATTACAATGGATTCAGTCAAAAGAGCGGAAGTTCAAGCCATATGTGGCTCATCGGGTTACGGAAATATTAGCTAATACTGACGTAGAACAATGGAGGTGGGTACCATCTATCGAAAACCCAGCGGACGCTGCAACTCGTCAAGTGAATTTTCCAAAGATAAATCATAATAGTAAGTGGCTATCTGGACCAAAATTCTTGAATACATCCCCAAACGAATGGCCACAGATAAATATATTAATGTCTGCAACCCCACTGGAAGAGGAAGTCGTGGCAAAAACGGTTCTTAAATGTCATATATCTGTGCCGTTTATTGATATTGCAAAGTTTTCTTCCTTTTTGAGGCTTACACGTGTCGTTGCATGGTTACTTCGAGCTAGAAACATTTGGATGGGTCATACATTAGACAAGACGCCTCCACAGAATGGAGCTTTATTACCAATGGAATTGGAAGATGCGGAATACATGCTATGCAGAATGGTTCAAAATGAAATATTTACTGACGAAATTGCCTTGTTAAAGAACTACCATGCTATAACAAAAGAAAGTTCTATATATAAATTATCGCCGTATTTGGAAAAGGATGGATTGCTACGTTTATCTGGACGTCTCGATGAGGCCACTTGCCTACCCTTCAGTGCTCGACGACCGATTTTACTGCCAAAGGATCACGTGCTATCCTTCTTGGTGATACAACATTTTCATCGTAAGTTCCATCATCAGAACAGTGCTGTTATAATCAACGAAATTCGACAAAGGTATTGGATCCCAGATATCAAAACTATGTTAAAACGTGTACAAAGAAACTGTAATCAATGTATCGTGGACAGAAGTCAACCCTTGCCGCCACTTATGGGACAGCTTCCAGTGGACAGATTGACACCTTATGTTAGACCGTTTTCCTATTGTGGTGTAGACCTGTTTGGACCAATGAATGTCGCTGTTGGCCGTCGTCGCAAGAAACGATGGGCGGCAATATTCACTTGTTTGACGACCCGAGCCGCACATCTGGAGATCGTTGAAATATTATCCACAGATGCTTTTATTGTCTGCTTGAGAAACTTCGTAAATCGACGTGGAGTACCAATTGTCTTCAGAAGCGATAATGGGACAAATTTTTTACGTGCCCAAAAGGAGTTTGCATCAGAAGGAAATTTACTGAGCCGGGAGGCATTGGAAAACGAAGCTGCACGTCAGAAGATTAAGTGGATTTTCAACAGTCCATCGAACCCCAGCGCTGGAGGCTGTTGGAAAAGACTTATCCGAATTGTCAAATTGCTACTTGGGAAATCGTTGCGTGAGGTTACTCCACGGGTTGAGACTTTACGCTCTGCACTAATAGAAGCCGAAAATATATTGAACTCGCGTCCGTTGACGGAACTGCCACTTGGTCATGAAGACGATGAGCCTCTTACTGGGATGCTTATTAGGATGCGCTAACACAACTCAGACACCGTATCCACTGGAAAATGTATTATGCCTCAAGAAGCAATGGCGAATTGCTCAAGGAATTAAGGATCGCCTTTGGAAAAGATGGATAGTAGAATATCTCCCACAACTTATGTGTCGTAGTAAATGGCATGACAAGGCAGAACCAGTGAAATTGGGTGATTTGGTCATCATCATGGACGAGACTGCCCCTCGAGAGAAGTGGAAACGGGGACGAGTTGTCAAACTATATACAGGGTTGCCCATATTCGACGAACCCATCTGGCAACGCCATAACTTTTGACAGAGATGTCAGATCGCTTAGTGACATACCGCGTTTGAAGCGTCAGTCCAAGCAGATTTTTACCATGGAACAATACACGCCACGCGAGCGCTCTGAAATAGTTGAAATTTACATTCAACAGAACAAGTCAATTGTGAAAACTCAACGTGCTTTTAAAAAATTAAAAAATGTGAAAAGTGCGCCTTCTAAGAACACCATTAAGCGTTTATACGAAAAACTGGTGAGGCTCTTTCTAATCCGAAGAGGCCAAATAAAAGTCGACCAAGGCGATCGGCCGAGAATATCGCTGCCGTACGAGCCAGTGTTGAGAGGTCCCCAAGAACATCCCAAAAACGCCGTTCTCAGCAGTTGGGCATGGCTCGGTCCACTTTACAACGGATTATTCGCGTTGATTTGCATTTGTTCCCGTACAAAATTCAATTGACGCAAAGATTGTTGCCTGCGGACAAGCCTCGTCGATTGGAATGGGCCCAAAGAGTCATCGAAATGGCCGAAGATGACGAGCAATTTTGGAACAAAATTATCATGTCCGATGAAGCCCATTTCACATTGAATGGGACCGTAAATAAGCAAAATTGCCGTATTTACGCCACTGAAAATCCTCAGGAGATTCACGAAAAAGTAAGTGCCTCTTCTCAAATGAAAATGGCCAGTTACGAAACCAGGAGTCACAGATTTGGTGCGAAAGCGTATGAGGAGTGTCGAAAACGGCACAAAAAAAAAAAAAACTCGATTCTGAGAATGGCCGTTTTGATTCGAAAAGTGGTGATTGGCTACGCGTTCGCCGAAACCCCGAATTCTTTTGGGGATATTAAAAAAAATAAACAAAATAGAAGACAAGGAAAAGTGAAGAAATGGCCATGCTGTTACGCCTGTACGGCCAAAAGATGGACAAATACGTAATGATTAAGATTGCCAAGTAAAAAAAAACATGGTCCGCGAATAGGGCAGTAGGGAAAGGGAAAAAAAAAAAAGTGAAAAAAGTTGCAAGTAAGACTTTGCGTCGACCAGTATCAAAGTTAATAATACTAAAATTAAGTTGTGAATCTCGTATCGATTCACCTGGAGGGGGATGTAAAGATTTCTATAATAACTGAAAATATTTGAATTCAAACTTACAAATTATCGAAAGAAATAATGTCGCAAAATTTGAAACAAACTTGATCTGCGTGAAGAAGATACAAGTCTACACTGAAAAAATTGTAGCTCTAGCTCTTATAGTCCCTGAGATCTAGGTGTTCATACAAACAGACAGACAGACGGACAGAAGGACATGTCTATATCGACTCGGCTATTGATGCTGATCAAGAATATATATACTTTATGGGGTCGAAGATGCTTCCTTCTGCCTGTTACATACATTTGCACGAACTTAGTATACCCTTTTTACTCTACGAGTAACGGGTATAAAAATTGTCCAATTATGTGTCCGGATTGTTGGGATCCTCAAGACATTCTTTTTCAAATATTTCCGACAAAGAGGCACTGTATGGCATTTGGCTACATTGTAATGAAATATTCTGTAGATAAAATACATATTCTGTTTTAATAAAGGTATGTCTATATTGAAATATAATATGATACACTTACATTGATGCTAAAAAATTTTCGAACGAGCATCTTTAGATGATTTTGAGCTGCGGTCATCATGTCTGTCTTTATAAGTAATACTCTGCGAACTCTTGGGTCCAAATAAATTGCAGAGATTATCACGTCATTGCCCATTAGTGCTTCATCTCTCTTTTCTAAATACTTGGCCAGTACTTCGCTTTCGGAACAATTCACTGCCCTTACGGTCAGCATAAGTTGCAGCCACAGCTTATAAAAATCCCCCAGGTTAATTGCTCGTTTTGCTATTTTGGGTACAAATATAAGCTGGCTCTAAAATGTTCACCAAATTTATTTTTTATAGAGTTATAGAGTGCGTAAACATTTTTAAAATGTTAAAGTTTCCTAAGCATGGAATATGTAGAGTGGGTGGATGTGTCTACCTCTGGCTGAGGCAGGCAAATATAAGAAAGCATATACCTGAAAATTATGATTAAATTCAGTTGAAAAATTTATACTTTAAGCTTTTATTACCTTTTTGAAGTACATCTCAAAGTTTTAGCCAATTGACCGGCTCTGACAATAACAGGTAACAGCTTTGTGTGTTTAAGATAGTCCTTCACCGCAAGCTGTAGTGTGTGAGCAGAACATTTAACAGAGGTGATTGTACCAATCTGTATATGGTCCACAACCGTCATAATCATTATTGGTAGAACCCTCTTCATTAATATGTTGTACCGCCTTGATCATATTGCGTCCATTATCTGATGTCACGCAGTAAATTTGATTTTTGGAAATACCCATTGCATCCAATATGCCACTGATTTCACTTGCCAAGTTAATCGCTGTGTGTTTTTTATCTAACTCAATCATTCCCAGTGTATATATTAAATTTTTTACGCCATGAAAATATTGTGCGTTAACCCCCAATTTGCTGCGATTATGTAATGTAGCCGTATCAATTTTTAAGCAGAAAACTCGGCTGCTTAGACAAATTCTTATTTTTTGGCGGAGTTCTGAGTCCCTCTCCCAACTGCATAATATTTTTCGACGTAATCGGACACATGCTCATTCCTTCAAATAATTGCCTAGTTAAAATTTTGAATGCTTTGCTGTAAAAAAATTTTAAAGATACATTTTCCGTTGAGGCAGGCATTTTTCACGTCACTTTGGCGCTTTGTGACTCTAATCTTGAATTCCTTTTCAGGTATTTCATCCCGATCGTCTGACATATACATGTCATGTTCTTCTTTTTGCAGTGATTGCATGTGTCGCTTTGAGTTGCTGCTGAATACTTCGACCAATTTTTTCTTGCAAAGTGTGCACTCGGCATTTGACCCGTCTATAACTTGGATAAATTTTCCAACGAGGTGACTGCGTTTTTGTCCCATTTTGCTTTAATACGAGAAGGCAAAGCTAACTTCGACTGTGCCGAAGTTTTAATACAATTGCAAAAGTTCACTCCAACAAATTTAAACTGTAGAATATATATAGGATAAAGATATCAGATATTTAAGATTCAAAATCATTGAGAATCAAAATTTGATCACGCTTCCATAAAAAAAAAAAACTTTTCTTAGCAAAACACATTTTCCGACCGATCGGTCCAATAGCAGCTGTAGGCTATAGTTATCCGATTTTGATGAAACCTTCCTAAATTGTGTGGAAGCATATAAATCTAGTATATATCCAGATTGGTGACGCTACGACCGAAAAAAAATTTTTTTTCCACAAGAGGTAGTTCTTGGCCGACCGCTTATATGGCAGCTATATGATATAGTCATCCGATTTTGATAAATATTTTAACGAGAAGGCAAAGCTAACTTCGACTGTGCCGAAGTTTTAATACACTTGAAAAACTTTATTCCAACTGATTTAACTGGAAAAATATATATAGGATATAGATATCAGATATTTAAAATTTTTAAATCATTGATAATAAAAATTTGATACCATAAAAAAAAACTTTTCTTAGTAAAACACATTTTCCGACCGATCGGTCCTATGGCAGTTATATGCTATAGTCATCCGATTTTGATCATTTTTTTCAAAATTATGTGAAAGCATATAAAACTAATATATACCAAGATTGGGGACGCTACGATAGAAAACAAAAAAGTTTTTCTCACTAGAAGTAGTTTTTTGACCGACCGTTTATATGGCAGCTATATGCTATAGTCATCCGATTTTGATAAATTTTTTCAGAATTGTGTGGAAACATAGAAAACAAATATGTACTACGATTGGAGACGCTACGATGGAAATCAAAAACGTTTTTCTCACAAAGACTTATTTTTCGACCGATCGGTCCTATGGCAGCTATATGGTATGGCGATCCGATTTTGATAAATTTTTCCAGAATCATGTGGAAGCATATAAAACTAACATATACCAAGATTAGTGACGCTGCAATGGAAAACAAAAAAGTTTTTCTCACTAGAACTAGTTCTTAGACCGATCGTTCCTATGGCAGCTATATGATATAGTCATCCGATCCGGCCAATTCCGACATATTAGTTGCGTGCAGTAAAAAGAAGACTCTGTGCAAAAGCTCGATAGCTTTAATACTGAGAGACTAGTTCGCGTAGAAACAGACAGACAGACGGACAGACAGACGGACAGACGGACAGACAGACGGACGGACGGACAAGCGGAAATGAACTCAGCTCGTCGTCCTGATCAAGAATATATATAGTTTATGGGGACGGAAATGAATATTTCTATGCGTTACAAACTTCTGGGCAAAATTAATATACACTTTTCAAGTGTATAACAAGTAAGAAAGTCAGTCAAGCCCGACTGTAATATACTCTGTACCTGTTTGTACGAAACTAATAACTTTAAAGTGTGAGGTTTTTTCAAAATCTGGGGGTGGCAACTCTTTCGACTATCGTTCAGCTGGTTGAATTACCTAGTACATAACTCGTAAAATTATAAAATTTGTGTATAATTTCCTATTAACATTACGTATCTATATTAGTCCGCGGGAATCACGCGTGATTTCTGACCGGAGCCATCTCATTTACATCGCTCCTCTCATAGAAAGGTCCAATTGGGCAATTACCAGTTAGCTATTGCCTTCTCGCTCTCTCTTTCTCGTAAGTTGTCGTGTTGTTGTTGTCGTTGGTTTTTATTTTCTTTTACATATAGCTCTAATATCGTTCATCTGATCGAAAAACGATGTATGGCGGGTCGATTCAAAATAAGTAGTAGAATATATGTCTAGAATGTTCGAACTATCTATCTTGAAAATTGTGGGGAGTTATTTCGTTTTTTTAATTTGCGGGGGGAGGCGGGGGCGTGGCAAAAATTAAAACTAAACTTGATCTGCCTGCAAGTATAAGAAATATATGTTCCATACACCTCAAACCTCTATCTCTTACCATCTCTGAGATCTCTTCGTTCATACGGACAGACGGACAGACGGACAGACAGACGGACAGACGGACATGGCTATATCGACTCGGCTGTTGATGCTGATCAAGAATATATATACTTTATAGGGTCGGAGATGCCTCCTTCTGGCTGTTACATACATTTGCACAAACCCAATATACTCTGTGTACCTTCGGTACAGAGTATAAAAATTGTGTGGAAACATATAAAACTAACTAGCATATAACCCGGCGCGCTACGCTTCGCCACCATCAGTATAGCCGCCAAAATGATGAAAAAAAAACCCCACCCCCGCCCCCCATTTTCCGACCTTCAGAAATGAGAAAATTATTTTCCACCTATTTGTCCCATTGAGCGTACAAACCCTGAAACCACCCCCGACACCCATTATCCGACCTTGAGGGTGAGTATGCGCAAAGTTAAAAACTTTATCCTATTTAATTGGCCCATAGAGCTTTCAACCCAAATTTAATACATATCGGCTAAAAATCCACCCCCGCACCCATATTCCGACCATTGCAGTGAACTTCCCGAAATTAAAAAAACACGTGTTTCCATTTATTCGCTCCCTAGAGCTTACAACACGAATTTTATTCAGATCGGCTCACAAATAGCCATTGTCACTGAAACGAAATACGCCCACCATTATTCTTGCCTGTGGGCGGAAATTCCACCACCGAGAAATCAAATGTCTAATTATTTTCTATAATGTGTTCACAAACCGATTTTGAAGCCAATCGGATTAAAATTGGGGTTACAGTATATAGAATTTTCCAGGCATTTCCCCACTCTTGGGGCGAATTTTCCAACATCGGAAAATCTCATGTTAACTTATTTTGTATACTATCGTTACAAACCGAGTTTAAAGTCAATCGGATGAAAAATAGTTTGTTCCACATAGAATTTTCCGGCCATTTTCCTTGTGGGTGGATTTTCAACAATCAAAAAATCACATGTCTAATTATTTTGCTTACTATGCTTGCAAACCGAATTTGAAGAAAATCGGATGAAAAATAGATTTTTCCATATCGAATTTTCCGGTCATTTTCCTTGTGGGTGGAGTTTTCACCAACAAAAAATCACATGCCTATTTATTTAGCATACTATCCTTACAAAACGAGTTTGAACCAAGAAAAATTTTCCCTCCCGGGGGGGAGAATAAAAAAATCCCCAATTTTTTTACCCCGGGAAGAAAGGATTTCCGACCACAAAAGTTATTATTCTTGATCAGCTGTCTTCTGTCCGTTGTCGTTGTTTCTATGCTATCTCCTCCCTCAGTTTTGAAGCTAAAAGTCTTTAAATACAAATACGCTGCACATGTCGGAACGGCGGATCGGATGAATACTATGCTGCCATAGGAACGATCGGTCCAAAAACTAGTTCTAATGAGAAAAACTTTTTTGTTTTCCATCGTAGCGTCACCAATCCTAGTATATATTAGTTCTATATGCTTTCACACAATTTTGGAAAAATTTATCAAAATCGGATGACTATAGCATATAGCTGCCATATAAACGGTCTGTCCAAAAACTAGTTCTAGTGAGAAAAACTTTTTTGTTTTCCATCGTAGCGGTACCAATCTTGGTATATATTAGTTTTATATGCTTTCACACAATTTTGGAAAAATTTATCAAAATCGGATGACTATAGCATATAGCTGCCATATAAAAGGTCTGTCAAAAAACGAGTTCTAGTGAGAAAAACTTTTTGTTTTCCATCGTAGCGTCACCAATCTTGGTATATTTAGTTTTATATGCTTTCACATAATTTTGGAAAAATTTATCAAAATCGGATGACTATAGCATATAGCTGCCATATAAACGGTCTGTAAAAACTAGTTCTAGTGAGAAATCCTTTTTGTTATCAATGGTAGCGTTTTTATAAAACTGCAAGATTTAAAACATCGGCGTAGCCGATGTTAGCCCTTTTTTTTTTTGATATAGAATTTTCCGGTAATTTCCCGACTTCGTGGGCGGATTTTCCAACATCGGAAAATCTCAAGTTTAATTATCCTGCTTACCATCCTCACAAACCGAATTTGAAGTCAATCGGATGAAAAATAGTGTTTTCCATATAGAATTTTCCGGCCCTTTTTCCTTGTGGGTGGATTTTCTACAATCGAAAAATCACATGTCTAATTATTTTGCATACTATGCTTGCAAACCGAGTTTGAAGCCAATCGGATGAAAAATAGTTTTTTCCATATGGAATTTTTCGGGAATTTCCCGACTTTGCAGCAAAAAGAAGACTCTGTGCAAAATTTCAGCTCGATAGCTTTAAAACTGAGGGACTAGTTCGCGTAGAAACAGACAGACAGACAGACGGACGGACGGACAGACGGAATTGAACTCAGCTCGTCGTCCTGATGAAGAATATATATAGTTTATGGGGTCGGAAATGAATATTTCAGTGCGTTACAAACTTCTGGGCAAAATTAATATACACTTTCCATAAACTTTATATATTCTTGATCAGGACGACGAGCTGAGTTCATTTCCGCTTGTCCGTCTGTCCGTCTGTCTGTCTGTCTGATTCTACGCGAACTAGTCCCTCAGTTTTAAAGCTATCGAGCTGAAATTTTGCACAGAGTCTTCTTTTTGCTGCTCGCAACTAATATGTCGTAACCGGCCGGATCGGATGACTATATCATATAGCTGCCATAGGAATGATCGGTCTAGGAACTAGTTCTAGTTAGAAAAACTTTTTTGTTTTCCATCGTAGCGTCACTAATCTTGGTATATGTTAGTTTTATAAGCTTCCACATAATTCTGGAAAAATGTATCGAAATCGGATCACTATAGCATATAGCTGCCATAGGAACGATCGGTCGAAAAATAAGTCTTTGTGAGAAAAAATTTTTTGATTTCCATCGTAGCGTTTCCAATCGTAGTATATATTTGTTTTATATGTTTCCACACAATTCTGAAAAAATCTATCAAAATCGGATCACTATAGCATATAGCTGCCATAGGAACGATTGGTCAAAAAACTAGTTCTAGTGCGAAAAACGTTTTTGTTTTCCAACGTAGCATCACCAGTCGTGGTATATATTAGTTTTATATGCTTCCACACAATTCTGGAAAAATCTATCAAAATCGGATGACTATAGCATATAGCTGCCATATAAACGGTCGGTCAAAAAATTACTTCTAGTGAGAAAAACTTTTTTGTTTTTTATCGTAGCGTTCCCAATCTTGGTATATATTAGTTTTATATGATTTCACAAAATTTTGAAAAAACGAGAGCGTAAGTTGAAGTCGGCCCTGCTCGACTTCGATATACCCGTTACTCAGGGTAAGGTTTATTTCAGAATATTTTATTAGATCACAACATGCCCAAATTGTGTTTTTTTCCCAAATTGCGGGGGTGGCAACTCTACTATAACTCATCTGATCGGGAAACTATGTATGGTGGATCGATAAGTAATGATGATTAAAATATATGTCTAAAAAGTTTGATTAATCTATTTTCGAAATTGTGGGAGATATAAGGCTTTTTTAAAATTGCGGGGCGGGAACTTTTCTATCGTTCATCTGATCAGGAAATGATATATGGCGGATCGATAGGTAATGATGATTGAAAAATATTTCTAGAAGGTTCGAACAATCTATGATCAAAATTGTGGGAGATATGCGGTATTTTCCAAATTGCGTGGGTGGCAACTCTTCTATCGTTCATCTGATCAGGAAACGATGTATGACAGATCGATAGGTAATGATGATTAAAATATATGTCTAGAAGGATTTACTAATGTATTTTCAAAATTGTGGAAGATATGAGGTATTTTTCAAATTGCGGGGGCGGTAACTCTACTATGGTTCATCTGATCGAAAAATGATGTATGGCGGATCGATAGGTAATTATGATTAAAGTATATGTCTAAAAGGTTCGAACAATCTATTTTCAAAATTGTGGGAGATATGAGGTTTTGTTCATATTGCGGTGGCGGGAGGGGGTGTGACAAAAATTTGAAACAAACTTGATCTGCGTGCAGACAATACAAGTCTACACTGAAAAAATGGTAGCTCTAGCTCTTATAGTCCCTGAGATCTAGGTGTTCATACAGACGGACGGACAGACGGACAGACGGACATGGCTATATCGACTCGGCTATTGATGCTGATCAAGAATATATATACTTTATGGGGTCGGAAATGTTTCCTTCTGCCTGTTACATACATTTGCACGAACTTAGTATACCCTTTTTACTCTACGAGTAACGGGTATAAAAATGATCAAAATGACCGATCGGTCGGAAAATGTGTTTTACTAAGAAAATTTGTATTATCAATGATTTAAAAATTTTAAATATTTGATATCTATATCCTATATATATTTTTCCAGTTAAATCAGTTGGAGTAAAGTTTTTCAAGTGTATTAAAACTTCGGCACAGTCGAAGTTCGCTTTGCCTTCTCGTTATCACTGATTTAATAATTTTAAATATTTGATATCTATATCCTACATATATTTTTCCAGTTAAATTAGTTGTAGTAAAGTTTTTAAAGTGTATTAAAAATTCGGCACAGTCGAAGTTAGCTTTGCCTTTTCGTTATTTTCTTGTTGGACCAAAATATTTCTACAAAATGGAGCTTTCTGAGCAAGTTCAAATTTTATCACTTAACCGAGTCGAACAACCAGATAAGTAAACATCGCTTAAAATGAAACCCTAGAAGATCGTCCTATGACAGCAATACGATACAGTCAACCGACTTTCACCAAATTTTGCAAAACAGTTTGAAGTCATATTTAATATAATTTCCTCGCTGATCCCAATTTCTAAACACTTAAAAAACTTTACTCCAACTGATTTAACTATAAAAATATATATAGGATATAGTTATCAGATATTTAAAATTTTTAAATCATTGATAATAAAAATTTGATACCATAAAAAAAACTTTTCTTAGTAAAACATATTTTCCGACCGATCGGTCCTTTGACAGCTATATGCTATAGTCATCCGATTTTGATAATTGATAATAACTAATATATACCAAGATTGGCGCCGCTACGATAAAAAACCAAAAAGTTTTTCTCACTAGAAGTAGTTTTTTACCCGACCGTTTATATGGCAGCCATATGCTATAGTCATCCGATTTTGATAAAATTTTTTAGAATTGTGTGGGAACATATAAAACAAATATATACTACGATTGGAGACGCTACGATGGAAATCAAAAAAATTTTTCTCACAATGACTTATTTTTCGACCGATCGTTCCAATGGCAGCTATATGCTATAGTCATCCGATTTTAATAAATTTTTCCACAATTGTGTGGAAGCATATAAAACTAATATATACCACGATTGGTGACGCTACTATGGAAAACAACAAAGTTTTTTTCACTAGAACTAGTTTTTGGACGGATCGTTCCTATGGCAGCTATATGATATAGTCATCCGATCCGGCCGATTCCGACAAATGTGCAGCGTATTTGTATTTAAAGACTTTTTGCAAAGTTTGGTCAAGATAGCTTTAAAACTGAGGGAGGAGATAGCATAGAAACAGGCGGACGGACGGACAGACGGACAAACGGAAATGAACTCAGCTCGTCATGCTGATCAAGAATATATATACTTTATGTGGTCGGAAATGCTTCCTTCACTGCGTTACAAACATCGTGACAATTTTAATATACCCTCTGCAAGGGTATAAATAACATGTACGCGCAAAAGAGATAGCATGATCGCCAAATTGCCCAAATTGTGGGAGATATGAGGATTTTTCAAAATTGGGGGGGGCGGCAGCTCTACTATGGCTCATCTGATCGGGAAATTATGTAAGGCTGGTCGATAAGTAATGATGTTTAAAATATATGACTAGAAGGTTCGAACAATCTTTCTTCAAAATAGTGGGAGATATGAGGTATTTTTCAAATTGTGGGGGTGGCAACTCTGCTATCGTTCATCTGATCGGAAAACGATGTATGGGGGTTCGATAAGTAATGATGAGAAAAATAAATGTCTGAAGGTTTAAACTATCTATCTCCAAAATTGTGGGAGTTTTGAGGAGTTTTTCAAATTGTGGGGGTGGCAGGGGGTCTGGCAAAAATTAAAACTAAACTTGATCTGCCTGCAAGTATAAGAAGCTTATGTTTTATACACTTCAAAGCTCTATCTCTTACCATCTCTGACTCGGCTGTTGATGCTGATCAAGAATTTATATAGTTTTTAGGGTCGGAGATGCTTCCTTCTGCCTGTTAGATACATTTGCACAAACTTAATATACTCTTTGTACCTTCGGTACAGAATAAAACAAGTAAGAAAGTCAGTCAAGCCCGACTGTAATATACTCTGTACCTGTTTGTACGAAACTAATAACTTTAAAGTGTGAGGTTTTTTCAAAATCTGGGGGTGGCAACTCTTTCGACTATCGTTCAGCTGGTTGAATTACCTAGTACATAACTCGTAAAATTATAAAATTTGTGAAAATTCCATTACATATACGTATCTATATTGTCACGCGGGAATCCGCGTGTTTCTGACCCCATCTATTTACATCGTCTCATAGAAGGTCCATTGGGCAATTACCAGTTAGCTATTCCTTCTCGCTCTCTTTCTCGTAAGTTGTCGTGTTGTTGTTGTCGTTGGTTTTTATTTTTTACATATGCTCTAATATCGTTCATCTGATCGAAAAACGATGTATGGCGGGTCGATTCAAAATAAGTAGTAGAATATATGTCTAGAATGTTCGAACTATCTATCTTGAAAA
This sequence comes from Lordiphosa mommai, assembly GCA_018904225.1. Taxonomy (NCBI): domain Eukaryota; kingdom Metazoa; phylum Arthropoda; class Insecta; order Diptera; family Drosophilidae; genus Lordiphosa; species Lordiphosa mommai. The sequence continues at coordinate 294,612 of JAEIFT010000122.1, read as the reverse complement.
TTGTGGGAGTTATTTCGTTTTTTTAATTTGCGGGGGAGGCAGGGGCGTGGCAAAAATTAAAACTAAACTGATCTGCCTGCAAGTATAAGAAAATATGTTCCATACACCTCAAACCTCTATCTCTTACCATCTCTGAGATCTCTTCGTTCATACGGACAACGGACGACGACAGAAGACGAAGAGGACACTATATCGACTCGGCTGTTGATGCTGATCAAGAATATATATACTTTATAGGGTCGGAGATGCCTCCTTCTGGCTGTTACATACATTTGCACAAACCCAATATACTCTGTGTACCTTCGGTACAGAGTATAAAAACGAGCAGCTAAGCAAATGAGATTCTTTAAATGTATTGGTCCTTACTCGCTGGCTTACTTTAATTGGGCACCCCTGCTTTATGGGGTCGAAAATTCTTCCTTCTGCCTGTAAAATACACTTGCTCGAATTTTGTACACCCTCTTTACTTTACGAGTAACGGATAAAACAATAATTGATGATATGATGATGATGATGATTGAGATTGAGCTGTAACAAATTATAGTGCACGAATTTCAATTAGCATTCTTAAATTTCTCTTGGAGCTCATCTCATTAAATATGCATAAGTATTCAGTAGAGGACGAATAGGGGCCACGCCTCTCCATTCGCACGAAAGCAGGCAAAGCAATTACCAATGTTAAGCGACTGTTTCGAATTTGTGTGCGTATAATCTATTATTCTGCTAAAAGTGGTGATTCCGGTCAGTAAATAACACACACGCCTTCAATTCGAAGTTTCAGTTCCAATGCCAAAAGGAACGACGTCGTCGTCAGGTCGATTAGATTTTAAGCCACCAAAACACCAGACAACAGACAACGAACAAGAAACGTAAGCGCCAACCGTCTATAATTCCTGTGCAAAAGCCCATAAATCTATGGAGGGGCTGCTTACATATGCGCCATTTCACACTGCTGCCGTTACTGTTAGACACACACGCACACACATTTACATACGCCTATAAGCCCCAACTATGGCCAGTTATCGATGAAAATGGCGTACGCCTTTCAGCGAAATTGCTTTCCGCCTTTCGTTTGATGAATATTAAATTTTTAGCAATATTTTTCTGCTCGCCAGGCAAAATATTAAACACCAATTTATTGCTTGATTAACTTTTACCCAGGCGTAGTGGTTTTTTAAATATTTTGTAATTTCATTAAAATTGAATTTAATTAAAAAGACAAAAAAATAATGCTTTATTGCGCGGCATGTGGGAAATTTGTTGATTGCTTAACAGGCGTATTATGAATATGCGGGAAAAGCGGCTTTAACACACAGCGAGAGTGTGAGTGCTCGAAATGAAATTAATCACCAATGCGGCAGAGTTTGAAAATTTTTAATTGTAAAAGTGACATTTCAAAACATTTTCACTTGTTTTGTTTTGTGCCCAGGCGGATACTTTTAGAACTATTACCCTACCCCGGATCGAATTATAGCCTTACCACGGTAGGAGACGATGCCGTGGCGGACCGTCTTTCGCCCCACACCCAAATAAAACTAATCATCAAAATGACACAATTTAGTCATCAATTTGAAACTATTTAGTATCGAATTATCCTTAATAGTCAAAGTATCAAGTTGATAATTCGATAGTATCGAAATAATATTTTCGATGTTATCAAAATGATACTTATTTGTATCAGTATGACATTTTTTTGTATTAATTTTTTAAGTAGCAATTTGATACTTTTTTGTATCATTTTGATACTAGCCTTTAACAATTTGAGAATAATAAATAAAAAATATCGTACCATAATTTTTCTGAAGTTTTCTTGCGATAATTTGCGGAAAGGCCTATTCTCAGATGCGCGAAAACCAAATTTTTATGACGAACTCCATATAAAAACGAGAGCGTAAGTTAAAGTCGGCCCTGCTCGACTTCGATATACCCGTTACTCAGGATATCAACATGTCCAAATTGTGGGAGATATGAGTTTTTTTCCAATTTGCGGGGGAGGCAACTCCACTATAGCTCATCTGATCAGGAAATGATGTATGGCTGATCGATAGGTAATAATTATTAAAATAAATGTATAGAGGTTTCAAACAATCTATTTTCAAAATTGTGGGAGATATGAGGTATTTTTTAAATTGCGGGGGCGTGAACTTTTCTATCGTTCATCTGATCAGGAAACGATGTAGGGCGGATCGATAGGTAGTGATGATTAAAATATATGTCTAGAGGGTTCGAATAATCTATCTTAAAAATTCTGGGAGATATGAGGTATTATCCAAATTGCGTGGGTGGCAACTTTACTACCGTACATCTGACAGGGAATCGAAGTATGGCGGATCGATAGGTAATGCGGATTAAGATATATGCCTAGAAGGTTTGAACAGTTTATTTTCAAAATTGTGGAAGATATGAGGTTTTTTTCAAATTGCGGGGGCGGGAGGGGGCGTGGCAAAAATTTGACACAAACTTGATCTGCGTGCAGACAATACAAGTCTACACTGAAAATTTGGTAGCTCTAGCTCTTATAGTCTCTGAGATCTAGGTGTTCATACAGACGGACGGACAGACGGACGGACGGACGGACAGACGGACAGACGGACATGTCTATATCGACTCGGCTATTGATGCTGATCAAGAATATATATACTTTATGGGGTCGGAAATGCTTCCTTCTGCCTGTTACATACATTTGCACGAACTTAGTATACCCTTTTTACTCTACGAGTAGCGGGTATAAAAACAGTCGCGGAAACTTTCCGCCGCTGAGTTTATTTTCTGTGTTCTGAGACACGATAATAAATACACAATTGGTCTATCGATAGTTGGCATATCGATGACGGTGTGGATCGTGAGTGGATGGACAAACGGCTGCTGCACGATAATTAATAAAGAGCAGCTTCTTATTTTTCCGTCATAAATTCAAAAATAAAGTGAAAATTAGAACAACAAACGTCGAAAATGTATTGATTTCCATTTACTGAATTTTCAAAAACCATAAGGAATTTCATTTTGTTTTTTTAAAGGAGCAAATATAGCTTAATTTTTATACTCTGTACCGAAGGTACACAGAGTATATTGGGTTTGTGCAAATGTATGTAACAGCATAAAGTATATATATTCTTGATCAGCATCAACAGCCGAGTCGATATAGCCATGTCCGTCTGTCCGTCTGTCTGTCCGTCTGTCCGTATAAACGAAGAGATCTCAGAGATGGTAAGAGATAGAGGTTTGAGGTGTATGGAACATATATTTCTTATACTTGCAGGCAGATCAAGTTTAGTTTTGATTTTTGCCACGCCCCCTGCCTCCCCCGCAAATTGAAAAAAACTTAATATCTTCCACAATTTTGGAGTTAGGTTGTTCAAACCTTCTAGACATATATTCTACTCATCATTTCTTATCAAGCCCCCATACATCGTTTTCCGATCAGATGAACAATAGTGGCGCTATATGTAAATGAAAATTTAATGCAACGACAACAACAACACGCAGCCACTTACGAGAAAGAGAGAGCGAGAGGGCAATAGTAATTTCCCAATTGGAATTGGCTTGACGGCATTAGCGCCGCTTTCAGTTTCCCCCCCCTTCTTTCCAATAGATATTTGTGTAAGGAGGCAAAGACCAAGTATGATAGGAGCGATGCAATTGAGATGGCCTGCGGTCAGAAATCACGCGTGATTCCCGCGTGACTAATATAAATATGTTTATGTTAATAGGAAATTATATACAAATTTTATAATTTTACGAGTTATGTACTAGGGTAATTCTACTCATCATTACTTATCGAGCCCGTACATCCTTTTTTCAACCAGATGAACGATAGTCGAAAGAGTTGCCACCCCCAGATTTTGAAAAACCCTCACACTTTAAAGTTATCAGTTACATACAAACAGGTACAGAGTATATTACAGTCGGGCTTGACCGACTTTCTTACTTGTTTTCTTTATATTAGTTGTTTGCTTTCAAGCTGGTTGATAAAAAAAATAAGAAATAATTATACTCTGTACCGAAGGTACAAAGAGTATATTGGGTTTGTGCAAATGTGTGTAACAGCCAGAAGGAAGCATCTCCGACCCTATAAAGTATACATATTCTTGATCAGCATCAACAGCCGAGTCGATATAGACATGTCCGTCTGTCCGTCTGTCCGTATGAACGCTGAGATCTCAGAGATGGTAAGAGATAGAGGTTTGAGGTGTTTGGAACATAGATTTCTTTTACTTGCAGGCAGATCAAGTTTAGTTTTTTTTTTTGCCACGCCCCCTGCCTCCCCCGCAAATCGAAAAAACCGTATATCTTCTACAATTTTGGAGTTAGGTTGTTCGAACCTTCTAGACATATATTCTACTCATAATTTCTTATCGAGCCCCCATACATTGTTTTCCGATCAGATAAACGATAGTAGAGTTGCCACCCCCGCAATTGGAAAAACACCTCAAATATCCCGCAATTTTGGAGTTAGGTTGTTCGAACCTTCTAGGCATATATTCTACTCATCAATACTTATCGAGCTCCCATACATCGTTTTCCGATCAGATGAACGATAGTAGAGTTGCCACCCCCGCAGTTTCAAAAACATCTCAAATATCCCGCAACTTTGGAGTTAGGTTGTTCGAAGCTTCTAGGCATATATTCTACTCATCATTACTCATCGAGCTCCTATACATCGTTTTCCTATCAGATGAGCGATAGCAGAGTTGCCACCCCCGCAATTTGAAAAACACCTCAAATATCCCGCATTTTTGGAGTTAGGTTGTTCGAACCTTTTAGACATATATTCTACTCATCATTACTTATCGAACCCCCATACATTGTTTTCCGATCAGATAAACGATAGTAGAGTTGCCACCCCCGCAATTGGAAAAACACCTCAAATATCCCGCAATTTTGGAGTTAGGTTGTTCGAACCTTCTAGGCATATATTCTACTCATCAATACTTATCGAGCTCCCATACATCGTTTTCCGATCAGATGAACGATAGTAGAGTTGCCACCCCCGCAATTTGAAAAACACCTCAAATATCCCGCAATTTTAGAGTTAGGTGTTTCGAACCTTTAAGGCATATATTCTACTCATCAATACTTATCGAGCTCCCATACATCGTTTTCCGATCAGATAAACGATAGTAGAGTTGCCACCCCCGCAATTGGAAAAACACCTCAAATATCCCGCAATTTTGGAGTTAGGTTGTTCGAACCTTCTAGGCATATATTCTACTCATCAATACTTATCGAGCTCCCATACATCGTTTTCCGATCAGATGAGCGATATTAGAGTTGCCACCCCCGCAATTTGAAAAACACCTCAAATATCCCGCATTTTTGGAGTTAGGTTGCTCGAACCTTTTAGACATATATTCTACTCATCAATACTTATCGAGCTCCCATACATCGTTTTCCGATCAGATAAACGATAGTAGAGTTGCCACCCCCGCAATTTGAAAAACACCGCAAATATCCCGCAATTTTAGAGTTAGGTTGTTCGAACCTTCTGGGCATATATTCTACTCATCATTACTTATCGAGCTCCCATACATCGTTTTCCGATCAGATGAACGATAGTAGAGTTGCCACCCCCGCAATTTAATGTTTAAATATATAAATTCTATAAACACTCGACCTCGTAATTCGAGTGCCGTTATGTAAGTGGGGTGAAGGAAAAAACACCGCAAATATCCCGCAATTTTAGAGTTATGTGTTTCGAACCTTCTAGGCATATATTCTACTCATCATTACTTATCGAACCGCAATACAGGTACAAACAGGTACAGAGTATATTACAGTCGGGCTTGACCGACTTTCTTACTTGTTTTAATTTTGCGACCCCTAGGTGCCTGTCGAAAGATTCGCAGGTCTGGCGGATGAAGCCTTATCAGCCCTCGATTTCTGCGTGGCCAGATGATTAGTGTGGGATAGCAAACGTTCCCCCAACACGTAATGGAAGGGTAGGCCGCTTTCCGGCCGGAGAAGGCAATCCATCTTCCAAAGTTTGAAGCGGAAGTCAAGTGTAACACCTAGCATGAGCAATCTTAACCCGTCCAGGGTGAGCTGAGATGCTATTTGCGAAGTGAAAAAGAAGCATTAGCGCCTTTACTCTAGCAGTAGGCCGAACATTCAAATTTATCTATAAATGTCAGCTCACGCTTACATGCAGACCTGGAGCTGGTACTTGTAGCCAGAAACCCAGTGTTATGCGCATATATGGCATTAAGTGAACCTCTGATGTCAATGGTGGGAAGATCAGCCTTATACACTGTGTACAAAACAGGGCCTTGCACACTTCCTTGTGGAACACCAGCACGAATAGAATGTAGAAGTGTTAATAGGCGATTTTTTATCAGTTAATCCCAGTTTCTGTTACTTTGTTTTCTTGAAAGCAAAACAAATAAATTTTTTTTTTAAATAGAAAACACGGCTGACCACCAGTATGACCGTTGCCATATTTGGCCTCTTTAGCAGATAAAAGGTCACACTGGACGTTTATGTGGATGATAAATTTATTATGAGCAATTTAGCATCATAAATTTTCCGCGGATCTGAGAATAGGCCTTAAGACGGTAAAAATTTGTAAGATACACAAATTGTTTCAAGTTTGCCTTATCTCTCATTAAACTCCTTCTTGCTGCTGCGCATTTGTCGCTCACTATCAAGTGCCCTATTTATATCATCAATGAGCTGAATAACAACTTGAGAATTACAAGTGTCAGCATTTATTCAAGTTGCTTTGCTATAGAGAATCGAGTATGACAGTTGGAATTTTCTATCTAATACTCGATAACATCGAAATGTTACAGATAGATACTTTTACGTAATATCGAAGTTACACAGGGCGCATCATTGTCGAAGATTCGAAAAAATGATGCAGCCGTTTAGACCGCAGCCGCATCATTGAAACAGCTGTTCCCCATGCCAAACGTAAACAAACCGAATTAGTAAGAAGAAGAGAACAAATGTAATTTATTAAAATAGAGACAATTATAAGCGATAATATTTTAAATGTGGCACGCAGTGTATTTGGCAACGGCACTCCGTTAACCAAAATGGAAATGGGGCTTGCACTTGCATATAATTTATTTTTTTAAATTACGCGGTCCAATTATGTTGTAGTTGCTTATCGAAATTCGATGGCAAAATCAGCTATTCGCAATCGATGCCGTGAAACAATACTCGATACTCGGCAATATACGGTCACTCTTTCCGCATCATTGCCGGACCCCTTGCGCCCCGGCGATATGAAAAATCCTAATATCCCCCATTATTTTGGAGTTTCGGACATTGTCGAAGATGCGAAAAAATGCTGCAGGCGTTTAGACCGCAGCCGCATCATTGAAACAGCTGTTCGCTGTTGCCAAACGTAAACAAATCAAATTAGTAAGAAGAAGAGAACAAATGTAGTTTATTGAAATATAAACATTTGTGAGCGATAATATGTCACTCCGTTAACAAATTATCGAAATTCGATGTCAAAACCAGAAGTTCGCAATCAATGCCGTGAAACAATACTCGATACTCGTCAATATACGGGCACTCTTTCCGCATCATTAAACATGCGGCTCTTCTTCTATCCACAGGTTTCGTATGGGAAACAATTCCGCACCTTCCGTGTAACGGAAATTTTCAATGATGCGGCTGGTGTAAGCCTCATATAAGGAAATAAGACTCCTAATAATATGGTTTCTTTTCCTAAGCTTTTGTAGTGACAGATGACAATTAAACAACACTGTTGTTTTGTACAGTCGGTGACTCGATGGTATTTCTTTTTGGTGTAATTCATAAATCTGTGGCTCTCATTTGATCAAAATTACATATGTCTCCTATCTACATAAACTAACAGGAACTGCAGGGTTGCTATGACAAATTTTGTATTCAAATTTTTGTTCGAACAGCAATTTTGGTTCTTTACCCACTGAGCAATAATTTATTCCATCATATAAAATCACACTAACATCTTTTTAAAATACCTTATTCAACACCATAAAATCGAGACTATTAACAGCAAGTAAACAAAAAAATGAGCTAAAGTGCCATTTTGAGCAACTCAATCAAAATATTTATGGTCAACTCTTAATATAACCACAAAACTGCAGCAGACAAAGGCCATAGCATACTTTTGTGCTGACGACGGCATGTTAATGATTGGAAAACTTGTGCTTGAATAGAGCCAGGCAAAGTCTGCTGACGAAACCGCAAACAAAATAAAAAAAAAACGATGAAATGAAAACATATTTTTTATATGTGGCAAGTGACAGAATGCAATTAAGATGACCAGAAAGGAGAAGTAATTGAAAAACTATAAATAAAAATATATTAAAATGTCAATTATGTGGCCCAAGAGTACTTGATCTCTTCACAAATTGACACGCACACACACGCAAAGGGCTGGTTCTGGCACGTACGGCAGGTCATAAATTTTTGTGCCAAATCCACTGAAATTTGTACACCTGTCCCCCTAAGTGTTATTGATAAGCATAAAGCTCACGCGCGTGTCCAAAATGTTCACTCAATAGAACGCGTTACGTGTATTCCATACGCATAGGTGTAAGATGATGACTGGTAATGCGTATCCTTCGCATTAGGATGAGCGTAATTACAGTTCCAGATTGCCGAAAAAGACCAGGCCACAATTGTTATAAACTCGTTAGCACACGCACAACGCAGCCACACTCGCAGAATGGATGGCAACAGCTTTAAGCTGCGCTTTACAAAATGTTGCTTTCATCAAGCAGTTAACCTCAGTAACCAGAGCGAAGCCACAGCTAGGGGGAGGGGGGCTGAGTGGGAACGAGAGATTCAGCCAAGCCAGACGCAGACACAAAAGCGAGTAGCAAACACAAAAAACGAAATAAAATACTAAGGAAAACACCAACGGCAAATTCTACTTTGTAATAACAGTTTTTACCCACACACAGGCACCGCCTCACATACTCTCACATACGCACACAAAGCAATTGTGTGCCGGGTGTTGCGATGAAAGTTCCTATCCAGGCGACAAAGTTTTCCTCCACGATTTTGCATTTCAAATCGTAGGATAATGCGTTTATAATTCCTCATCATATCGTATTTCACATTTTAGCACAAAATGCTGTCAAAATGTTATTTTCGATTTCACAATCAATACAAGCATTAAGGGGTTTTTTACCTTTCCAACTCTTTTAAACTCCTTTAATCCCCCTAAAATGATTTTAAACGAGAGCTTAAGTTGAAGTCGGCCCTGCTCGACTTCGATATACCCGTTACTCAGGATAAGGTTTATTTAAGAATATGTTATTAGATAACAGAACGCCCAAATTGTGGGAGATATGAGGTTTTTTTTTCAAACTGCGGGGGTGGCAACTCTACTATAGCTCATCTGATCGGGAAATGATGCATGGCGAATCGATAAGTAATGATGATTAAAATATATGTCTAGAAGGTTCGAACAATCTATTTTCAAAATTGTGGGAGATATGAGGTATTTTCCAAATTGCGTGGGTGGCAACTCTTCTATCGTTTATCTGATCAAGAAATGATGTATGGCGGATCGGAAGGTAATGATGATTAAAATATATGTCTAGAAGGTTTGAACAGTCTATTTTCAACATTGTGGGAGATATGAGTTTTTTTTCAAATTGCGGGGGCGGCAACTTTTCTATCGTTCATCTGATCAGGAAATGATGTATGGCTGATCGATAGGTAATAATTATTAAAATATATGTCTAGAGGGTTTAAACAATCTATTTTCAAAATTGTGGGAGATATGAGGTATTTTCCAAATTGCGTGGGTGGCAACTCTTCTATCGTTCATCTGATCGAAAAATGATGTATGGCGGATCGATAGGTAATGATGATTAAAATATATGTCTAGAAGGTTTGAACAGTCTATTTTCAAAATTGTGGGAGATATGAGGTTTTTTTCAAATTGCGGGGGCGGGAGGGGGCGTGGCAAAAATTTGAAACAAACTTGATCTGCGTGCAGAAGATACAAGTCTACACTGAAAATATGGTAGTTCTAGCTCTTATAGTCTCTGAGATCTAGGTGTTCATACAGACAGACGGACAGACGGACATGTCTATATCGACTCGGCTATTGATGCTGATCAAGAATATATATACTTTATGGGGTCGGAAATGCTTCCTTCTGCCTGTTACATACATTTGCACGAACTTAGTATACCCTTTTTACTCTACGAGTAACGGGTATAAAAATTCAAAATATTTTAGCAGATATAGCCATTTTAGTAGAGCAATGTTCTTGCTAAACTGAGTATTATATACGTTGCCTTAAACTCTTAACGCGCTTTTCTCGAACCATGTTTTTTGACTTGGAAGTTTAGACATTTTAGGTGACATTGGTATTTTTAAAATCGTATTACTATGACAAAACCTTACCGATTTTAAATATATCATTTTAAAGCATTTTTCATGTACTATTATAAAATAACAAAAAATTAAATATTAACCCCCTAGTTTTCAAAATTAACCCATATTTTTGAATTTTGACCCAAATGGGTATTTTTTTTTTTAAATATTTATTTTTAGCAAAAAGCTGAAATTATTTCCTATAAAATATGTAAATATGATAGTGGGACAGCAATAACCTTAGGAAATATTGAATTAATTGTAATAATTCAAAAATTAAACTTTATGGATTTTAAATTTTAAATATGTAATTTTAAAGCATTTTCCATTTACTTTTTGAAAACAACAACAAAAATTCAAAAAAATAAAAATTAACGCACTTTTTATACCCGTTACTCGTAGAGTAAAAAGGGTATACTAAGTTCGTGCAAATGTATGTAACAGGCAGAAGGAAGCATTTCCGATATTCTTATATATTCTTGATCAGCATCAATAGCCGAGTCGATATAGACATGTCAGTCTGTCCGTATGAACACCTAGATCTCAGAGACTATAGGAGCTAGAGCTGCCAAATTTTCAGTGTAGACTTGTATTATCTGCAGGCAGATCAAGTTTGTTTCAAATTTTTGCCACGCCCCCTCCCGCTCCCGCAATTTGAAAAAAACCTCATATCTCCCACAATTTTTAAAATAGACTGTTCAAACCTTCTAGACATATATCTTAATCATTATTATCTATCGATCAGCCATACATCATTTTTCGATCAGATGAACGATAGTAGAGCTGCCGCCCCCGCAATTTGAAAAATACCTCATATGACCCACAATTTTGAAAATAGATTGTTTGAACCTTCTAGACATATATTTTAATAATTATTACCTATCGATCAGCCATACATCATTTGCTGATCAGATGTACGATAGAAAAGTTGCCGTCCCCGCAATTTGAAAAAAAACTCATATCTTCCACAATTTTGAAAATAGACTGTTCAAACCTTCTAGACATATATCTTAATCCTCATTACCTTTCGATCCGCATACATCATTTTTCGATCAGATGAAGGATAGTAGAGTTGCCGCCCCCGCAATTTGAAAAATACCTCATATCTCCCACAATTTTGAAAATAGATTATTGGAACCCTCTATACATATATTTGAATCATCACTACATATCGATCCGCCATACATCGTTTCCTGATCAGATGAACGATAGAAAAGTTCACTCCCCCGCAATTTAAAAAATACCCATATCGCCCACAATTTTGAAAATAGATTGTTTGAACCCTCTAGACATATATCGACTGTGCCGAAGTTTTAATACACTTGAAAAAGTTTACTCCAACTGATTTAACCGGTAAAATATATATAGGAAATAGATATCAAATATTTAAAAATTTTAAATCATTGATAATAAAAATTTTATACCATAAAAAAAACTTTTCTTAGTAAAACACATTTTTCGACCGATCGGTCCTATGGTAGCTATATGCTATAGTCATCCGATTTTGATAAATTTTTCGGAATTATTTCACTAATTATAAAAAAATATAAATATAAAACTAATATATACCAAGATTGGAGACGCTATGATAGAAAACAAAAAAGTTTTTCTCACTAGAAGTAGTTTTTTGTCCGACCGTTTCTATGGCAGCTATATGCTATAGTCACCCGATTTTGATAAATTTTTTCGAAATTATGTGAAAGCATATAAAACTAATATATACCAAGATTGGAGACGCTACGATGGAAAACAAAAAAGTTTTTCTCACTAGAAGTAGTTTTTTGACCGACCGTTTCTATGGCAGCTATATGCTAAAGTCATCAGATTTTTATAAATTTTTTTCGAATGGTGTGGAAACATGTTAAACTAATATATACTACGATTGGTGACGCTACGATGGAAATCAAAAAAGTTTTTCTCACAAAGACTTATTTTTCGACCGATCGTTCCTATGACAGCTATATGATATAGTCGTCCGATTCGGCCGGTTCCGACTTATTAGTTGCGTGCAGTAAAAAGAAGACTCTGTGCAAAATTTTAAAACTGAGGGACTAGTTTGCGTAGAAACAGACAGACAGACAGACGGACGGACGGACAAGCGGAAATGAACTCAGCTCGTCGTCCTGATCAAGAATATATATAGTTTATGGGGTCGGAAATGAATATTTCTATGCGTTACAAACTTCTGGGCAAAATTAATATACACCTTTCAAGTGTATAATGATTTATGGCGGATCGATAGGTAATGATGATTAGAATATATGTCAAGAAGGTTTGAACAATCTATTTTCAAAATTGTGGGAGATATTTGATGTTAATTTAATGTACAATTTCAACAACGTTAAAACGAAGTGCTCGATACTTTGCCTGGAAATAGTTAAATCGAACTTTGCTTATATTAAACTTTAAAACTTTTTATATTCAAATCAAACTTTAAATAACTTAAATTTTAAGTAGCGGTGCCCTGCACTCATGCAAACATACATAAACAGAAAAAACGAGAGCGTAAGTTAAAGTCGGCCCTGCTCGACTTCGATATACCCGTTACTCAGGATATCAACATGTCCAAATTGTGGGAGATATGAGTTTTTTTCCAATTTGCGGGGGAGGCAACTCTACTATAGCTCATCTGATCAGGAATTGATGTATGGCTGATCGATAGGTAATAATTATTAAAATATATGTCTAGAGGGTTCAAACAATCTATTTTCAAAATTGTGGGTGATACGAGGGATTTTTTAAATTGAGGGGGCGTGAACTTTTCTATCGTTCATTTGATCAGGAAACGATGTATGGCGGAACGATAGGTAGTGATGATTAAAATATATGTCTAGGGGGTTCGAATAATCTATCTTCAAAATTCTGGGAGATATTAGGTATTTTCCAAATTGCGTGGGTGGCAACTTTACTACCGTACATCTGATCGGGAATTGATGTATGGCGGATCGATATGTAATGAGGATTCAGATATATGTCTAGAAGGTTTGAACAGTCTATTTTCAAAATTGTGGAAGATATGAGGTATTTTTCAAATTGCGGGGGCGCAACTCTTCTATCGTTCATCTGATCGAAAAATGATGTATGGCGGATCGATAGGTAATAATGATTAAGATATATGTCTAGAAGGCTTGAACAGTCTATTTTCAAAATTGTGGGAGATATGAGGTTTTTTTCAAATTGCGGGGGCGGGAGGGGGCGTGGCAAAAATTTCAAACAAACTTGATCTGCGTGCAGACAATACAAGTCTACACTGAAAATTTGGTAGCTCTAGCTCTTATAGTCTCTGAGATCTAGGTGTTCATACAGACGGACGGACGGACGGACAGACGGACATGTCTATATCGACTCGGCTATTGATGCTGATCAAGAATATATATACTTTATGGGGTCGGAAATGCTTCCTTCTGCCTGTTACATACATTTGCACGAACTTAGTATACCCTTTTTACTCTACGAGTAACGGGTATAAAAATGCCGGGATATTTTTAAGACTAAAAAGCTTGATTTGAACCCGCCGGAAGGATTGAAATTTTAAGCCCGTTTAGGATTGATTATCCGTGATTGATCCCTTTTGGGATTGTTTTTAAGCCGATTCGGGCTTAAATGTCGAGTGAGAGAGCGAACAAGCTGAGAGCAATAGCAAATTTGCTCTCTTGGCTTCTCTCTTTTGTCGTCTGGAGCAAACGCTCTTGTATGTCATTGGGCGCCTAGTCTGGCAAGCGAGTTACCGTACCGGTCTCACCTACACTCATACCACCAGCAAAACCATCAAGACTAGCAACTCCTAAATTTATTAACTAAAAAAATGTTTTCACCCATCGTACAACAAACCGCACATTGTGGCACTTTGTTGCATTGTAGACTCAGCAAGCGGATATCGTATTCCACTTAGAGATTTGATGCATAAACATAAATCCGTTCACACCCATATCCGACGCGTAAGCATAAACGTATAAACATACTTACCCATACACTCAAGTGTCACCCGAGTCGCTTAGGAACATATATGCATGTACACAAATATTTTTTGTAAACATTTAGCTTAAGTCAGGCCAACTCTGTCAATAAAGAATTACTCTAGATTTGAAACCGAAACACACCAGACGTATTGTAGGCTTTATTTAATTAAAATCAAAACACAATTGGCTGACTGAGAAGACGATTCCAGGACGACCCGACCAGGAAGAGAAGATTCCTAAAGACGTTCCCTACAACTTAGGTAACTAGCGCGCTGTGGTCGAGTGCGCTGAGACGCAGACGTTCTTGTGCTTCAGTCCCCGAGGTCCCGAGTTCGATTCCCAGACAAGGCAAGTTAAAGTAAGTATTTATAAATTTATATATATTTGTTCATATTAAAGAAGACTTAAGTGAATCCAAATAAACAATTATTAATATAAATATATAATAATATATATGCGCAAATAGTAGTTATAAGAAAAAACAAGTAAGAAAGTCGGTCAAGCCCGACTGTAATATACTCTGTACCTGTTTGTACGAAACTAATAACTTTAAAGTGTGAGGTTTTTTCAAAATCTGAGGGTGGCAACTCTTTCAACCATCGTTCATCTGGTTGAAAAACGATGTATGGGGGCTAGTACCTAGTACAAACCCGTAAAATTATAAAATTTGTATATAATTTCCTATTAACAAAAACGTATCTATATTAGTCACGCGGGAATCACGCGTGATTTCTGACCGCAGGCCATCTCAATTATATCGCTCCACTCATAGCAAGGTCCAATTGGGAAATTACCAGTTAGCTATTGCCTTCTCGCTCTCTCTTTCTCGTAAGTTCTACCAATGGCAACGGTGTTGTTGTTGGCGTTGGTTTTTATTTTCTTTTACATATAGCTCTAATATCGTTCATCTGATCGAAAAATGATGTATGGCGGGTCGATTCAAAATAAGTAGTAGAATATATGTCTAGAATGTTCGAAATATCTATCTTGAAAATTGTGGGAGTTATTTCGTTTTTTTAAATTTGCGGGGGAGGCAGGGGGCGTGGCAAAAATCAAAACTAAACTTGATCTGCCTGCAAGTATAAGAAATATATGTTCCATACACTTCAAACCTCTATCTCTTACCATCTCTGAGATCTCTTCGTTCATACGGACAGACGGACAGACAGACGGACAGACGGACAGACGGACATGGCTATATCGACTCGGCTGTTGATGCTGATCAAGAATATATATACTTTATGGGGTCGGAGATGCTTCCTTCTGGCTGTTACATACATTTGCACAAACCCAATATACTCTGTGTACCTTCGGTACAGAGTATAAAAAATATCTCTCGTTCTCAGTTTTAAGCCATTCCGAGATCAACCCATTATTGAGCCCGTTTGGTGTTGAGTTGAGCCCGAATGGCACAGATTTTTTTTTCTGTGTATGTTTGCGTAACATACTGCGAATGTGTGTGAGTCAAGAACAATCGAAATGACTGCAAAGCAGTATAATTTGATTTTAATATGAAACATATTTATATGTAATGTGATATAACTTTAAAACCAATATTAAACATACTAATATTAAAGTTAACAATAATTAAATTAACTATGGCAGTGTAAGCATTTCACTATGAATCATAGTTTAAGTGAATATGCTTAAACATTTATTTAAATATGCCACCACATTATCAACTATGGGCATATTAAATGAGAGTTTTAAGTTGACACACTTTATATTTAATAAAACACACTGTGGTGCAATATTATTGGTAAAAATATTTGAATCTAAGTGTAAATAGTGTGATTTACGTTGTTTTGTTTTTGTGTGTGCAATAAGCATTTACAGGCAAATACATAGGTATATTAAAACGGAGCGAAACTTTTTTTCCGTTACGTGGTTTTTGGCTTCTTTCATTGTGACATATTTTTAAATTGAAAAAAAATCAGGGTGTCAAACCGGAACCCGAACCGGAACTGTATACCGAAAAGAACCGATTGAAACTCAGAACCAGAACCGTAACCGAAATGACCGAAAAGATTGTACCTGTACAGTTTCGGTTCTGAGTTTTTTTTTGCTATTTTATTTTTATTGCTTCAATCAGGGATTTCTTCAGGGTAAAACGCAGGGTAAACGTAAGCAAAAACTTACAAATGTAAAGTTAAGGGACCATCTGGGATATACTGAAATTTTCAATAAAAATAACAATTTCATCTTATTTCGTTGCATATATTTTGGTTCAATAAATTCCAAATATTATTAATTTATGAATTTATGAATGAATTAATAATTGGCCCAAATGGACTTAACCTAATAGCAGGGTTAAATTGTGATCGGTAACGTTATCTGAAAACAGTGTATTTAACATTTCATCAGATATCAAAAGATCTTTTTGCTCTTCTATTATTAGGACATTTTTTTTTAGGTACAGTTTATTATGTTTAATTTTCCTTCTTAATAACTACTTTTTGCTGTGTAGGTTGCTACCATTTCTATTATATCTTCGAATTAAAGGATTTTTAAATTATACCGGTTCATACCGGTACGTACCAGTACGTACCGGTATACCGAAATAAAAACCAAGGTACCGGTACGGAACCGAATACCGAAATAAACAAGAACCTAAACAGAACCTTTCACCGAAACATTAGTTTCAGTACGTACCAGAACCGGAACCGGAACCAAAATTCGATTCGGTTTGATTCCCTGAAAAAAATCCATCGCGACGAGACCGAAAAATCGAAAAGAGTATGATAGTATGTACTAAAAAAACCCTGGCTAAGATCAGACAAGTTAGCTATGGTTTTTATACACTTGAAAAGTGTATATTAATTTTGCCCAGAAGTTTGTAACGCATAGAAATATTCAGTTCCGACCACATAAACTATATATATTCTTGATCAGGACCGTCTGTCTATATATTTTTTACCGGTTCAATCAGTTGGAGAAATGTTTTTCAAGTTTATTAAAACTTCGGCACAGTCAAAGTTAGCTTTGCCTTTTCGTTTTTTCTAATTCCGAAGTTCTTAGCTTCTGATTTAGTTTTAGAACTTCGAATCTTGTTAACTATAATGAATTTTACATTTATTTCTTTAGCGAAGTAACTCTTCATTTTTAAGCCGTCAGCCGTCAGGTATACAGAGGGATCAACGTGCATCGTTGATGCAGCGTAGGGACTCCTGAATCAACTTCTGAACAGTGCATGCACTTGTCCAGATGTTTGGTCCCGATCCACGCGCGGCATCAAATATGTATGGCCGTAACTGTATACACCGTCGGAAGTGTGACTATACTCGCACTCGCGTGGAGAGTTGGAAACAGACCTTTGGTACGGTCATGTCTCTGCCAAGGGTGTTGGCGAATGGTAGTCAGGCGAGAGAGACAACTCTTAAAAACCCTCAAATCTAAGGTGGAACAGCATATGCCGAATGATGAATGGCCGAGGGGGCGTCTCTGGTCTTAAGTATGCGGACTCTGGATACCTGCCGACCTCCAGTTTTATTTAGGCTTCCCACGGCAATGCGGGCTATGTCGTGGGTGACATTCATTCCCGCCTACTCGTGGGACTTCAAAATGAACTCAATTACCAAATTTAAAGGGGAGCCCGGTCCTTCCCAAAACAAACCGGAAGGGAATATTATTCCCTCAAAACCTGGAGGCAGCCAGCCTGTCACCAGTCAAGCGCCGACGAAGGATAATGCTAATGAGCCGATCCTTCGTCACGAGACGGAAGGTGTTGGAAGTGGGGAGCCGGTGAATGCACCGACTTCCTCCCTATCAGGAAATACCCGGGATACACCACCATCGAGATGGAACACCACCTGCAAACGTGCATCTGGGACTACGCTCGGTGTTGGGGTATCCAGGGGGCATTCTGCCAACGCTCCTGTCTCCAAGCTAACAACAGGATCAAAGCCGACGTTCAAGGAGAAACGTCGGGCGGCCTTTATCCTGGGCAGAAACCTCCACGGAGACCCAGACACATCTCCGGAGGGGCTGCAGCTGATGGAGTGGGCAAAGAGCGTGCTCCCAGACTACCAGCCAAGCAAGCCACGCACCCAAGTGGCCCCACAATCGGCGAAGCGGCAGCGATCACCTGAGGAGACTGCGAGGACGAAGCCCAAACGTCCGAAAACGCAGCAGGCGAACCGTTCGTTCGCGGAGGTCGCGAGGGGGAAGATCATCGTTGGTGTCCTTGACAAAGGCAACCAGGATGGTCAGATCCCTAGCGAAAAATGGAGCGTCGTAGAAACAGAGCTACAGAAGCGGTTTCTGAAGGACGCAAAGGCGTGCGGGGGGGCTCCACACTCTTGTGAGGACGCCGGGTGGCATCAAAGCTTCGTGAAAGTTATCGCGTGCGATGATGCCCGCTCGGCCGAAATCTTCAAGGGTGTGATTGCTTCCCTTGGAGAGGTCTACCCGGGCGCCCAACTAGTCGCTGTCGACTGGAAGGATATCCCGGTTAGACCTCGCACACGAGTCTGGGTGTCGGCGCAGCCGGAGAGCAAAGGAGAGATCCTAGAGATGCTCCAGCTCTGCAACCCTCACTTACCCACGAGCAACTGGCGTGTGGTAAAAGTGGAAGAGGCGTTAGGCAATTCACGCCAGATCATCCTTGTCCTCAACAAGGATCTGCTAAAGCAGACGGACGGTACAGTCAAGTACGGTTACCGAAGGGTAAAAGTACGAGTGTATCGTTCGGATGCATCAGCAGAAAAATCGACTACCGAGGAGCCTGATCTGGAGATGGATGTCGACGTCTCGGACGGTGAGGAGGAGCTGGACACGGACCTGGACGTGGTCCTCTCGGATGTTGGTGAAGAGGAGGAAAACTCCTTAATTGGAGACCCCTTCGCCGACTCAAGCAGCACGACGGTGGTGGCGGTTTCTGGAACTGTTCTTCCGGATCCTCCAGATCAACCTCCACCACAGTAAAGCAGCAGCAGCTGCTCTCCTGCTTCGTCTAGCCAAGGACGAGGCAGACATAGTCCTGATTCAGGAACCCTGGGTAAGCGGAGGCAGGGTTCTAGGACAAACAGAGAGTCTTGTCAGTCAGTTACTAATATGTAGGACAGTCAAGGCATCACTGGGGACGTCAACATGCAGCAGATTCGTCAGTAGAGGTACCCCACAAGGGGGGGTACTCTCGCCTCTTCTATGGAACGTAGCTGCGAATGCGCTACTGCGTTCAATGGAAGGGGGTGGCTGCAAAGTGATTGCGTACGCGGATGATGTTGCTATCGTCTTTTCGGGAAAGTTCCCTCAAACATTATGCGATCGCATTTTTTTTTTTTTTTAAGTTTTTTTGGTATTTATTGAATCTTCTCTTAATGAGACTAACAATAATTTTGCAAATCTTAATCTAAAAAACTATTTATAAGAAAACTATCTCCAATTGGATGTAGTTTTGTGTTCAGCGGCCCTTTAGTACAATCGCTGGGTTGGGAGGTCTTTTCTTCGGAGTCGGGTATGCGTTGCTTGCAGGGTGAGAGATTGGGCAAGTTGATTAGGGTGGGCATGGAGCTTCTCGATATATTTGCGTTTTATTTGGGCTATTTCAGTATCGACCAATGGGATGTTGAGATCGTTGTGTATACACTCGTTTCGAATGTATAATGGCGCTCCAGTGAGGATTCTAAGAATTCGTGATTGTGCTCTTTGGAGGATGTCCACGCTGCTCGCACAGGCATTTCCCCATAGCTGGGAGCCATACGTCCAAACAGGCTTTATGATGGTTTTATACAGTAAGACTTTATATTCCAGTTTTAATGGGGAACGGGAGTTAATAAGCCAGTGGAGGCTATTGGTCTTCAGCTTTATTTGAAGTTTTTTCGAATCTATGTGTTTGCGCCAAGTTAGCCTTCTATCAAGGTGAATACCAAGGTATACAACATCACTTGATTGTGGGATCAAGGTCCCGTTTAGGTATAGTGGGGGACAGGTGCTTCTGTTGAATGTGAACGTGACATGTTTACACTTTTGCTCGTTAATCCTTATACGCCAATTGGCCAGCCACTCTTCTACTTCAGCTAGGTGGCTTGCCAAAAGTCTTGTTGCGTTAATTGGACATCGTGATCTGCTTAGAATTGCCGTATCATCCGCAAATGTGGATATTGTAAGTCAAGGGTCTGTTGGGATGTCAGCAGTGTATAATACATAAAGAAAAGGGCCAAGAACGCTACCCTGTGGCACTCCAGCTCCAATGGTGAACTCTTGCGTAGTGTACTCGTTATGACGTATAGAAAATACTCTGTTACTGACGTAGCATTCGAGGAGTTTATGTGTGTTCGGCGGAAGCAATGTCTTAATTTTGAAGATAAGACCTTCCAGCCAGACACGGTCAAATGCTTGGGCAACATCTAGGAAAATTGCGGAGCAGTATTCGTGGTGCTCAAACGCCGTCCGAATATCTGAAGTTAGGCGGTTGACTTGTTCAATGGTCCCGTGTTTTGCCCGGAACCCAAATTGGTGAGATGGAATGATATTTTGTGCATGAGAATCAATTTTGCGGAGTAAGATCTTCTCGAATAATTTTGATAAACAAGGTAGCAGACTAATGGGTCTATAAGACGACGCTTGTGTTTTATCCTTTCCTAGTTTGTGAATCATTATGATTGTGGACTTTTTCCAGTTATTTGGAAAGTATCCACATCGCAGAACAGCATTGAAAAGTCTGGAGATATAGTTAATGGCTGGAATTGGAAGTTCCATAATCATTTTTGGCGTAATGAGATCATGTCCTGGTGCTTTTCTCGGATTAAGTTCTCTTATTAGGTTTCTTATTTCAGACGAGTGAACTTTGATTGGGTCAGCTTGTGCGGCAGTTGAAATTGATGGGAGTGCAAATCCATTTGTTGGTGGATTAGGCATGAAAACATTTTTAAGGTGAAGTGCAAATACATTTGCCTTTTCTTCGTCACTACGGGCCCATCTTCCTCTCTCATCCCTCAAAGGCGTGTCTATCTTTGCAGGTGGCTTTATGCTCTCGTGTGCTCTCCATAAAGGAAATTTTGTGCTTGTAGGCGACAACTTATCTATGTAACGCCTTTGGGCTTTTTGTTCTTCAGTTTTGAGGGCTCTGCTAAGTTTGCGTTCTGCTTCTCTCAGCCGATTCTTTGCAGCAGGTGACCTATTGCTCTGCCATTCTCTTCTTGCACGGCGTTTCTCAGTGACGAGCCGCTCTATGTAGCTGTTGGTTAATCTACTACCTTCCTTCGATGTTGTTGTTTTTGCTGTTTGAGGGTTCGAGTGATAAGCTGCAGCTGTAATGATGGAGTTAAGTGTTTGGACGGAATTTTCGATGTCTTCTTCGCTGTTGATGGTTGGGCTCAGTTCGATGTGACTGCTAATATATTTTTTGTATTTAAGCCAGTTCGTCTTGTGGGATGTCAGGCGCCGAGGATATTCGATGATCAGAGGGCTCTCCAGAAGGGTAAAAATAATTGGGGAATGGTCTGACGACAAATCTGCCAATGCTTCTGCAGTAACCAAGTTACGTGGAATTTTTCTTGTTATGGCAAAGTCTATAAGGTCGGGCATTTTTTTTGGATCTGCTGGCCAATATGTACGCCTACCCGGTGATACATAGTCGAGTTTGTTTGATGCTCGCGTGAGTGCGTTGTATAGTTGCTTTCCTTTGGGGTTAGTTAGTCTAGAGCCCCAGTGGGGATGTTTGGAATTATAGTCACCTGCAGCTAGGAAGCGTTGACCCAGTGTATTGAAGAAGTCTATAAATTGATTTTCCGATATTGCGAAACGTGGGGGACAATAAACAGCCGACACAGTAATATTTCCTCGCTTTGATTCCACGCATATCGATGTAGCTTGCATGTAGTTTTCCGCAAATCCAGGTAGTTGGTAATGTTTAATGCGGTTTCTGACTAGGATGACAGTTCCGCCATGAGCTTTACCATCTGGGTGATTTGTGCCGTAAAAGGCATACCCCGATAATTGAAAATTGTATCTTTCCGTAAGATGAGTTTCTGCAAGCAGCATTATGTCGATTTCATTGTCTTGTAGGAACTTTAAAAGCTCCAGTTTGTGGCGATCGCATGACCGCATCCCTTCAAACCCTAACCAACTGGGCAAGGAAAAGTGGGTTGAGCGTTAACCCATCCAAAACGCAGCTTGTACTCTTCACTAGGAAGTATAAAATCCCCCTTGTTGTCCCTCCAAAGCTCAGTGGAGAAACTCTTAAACTCAGTAACAGCGCCAAATACCTAGGCCTCACATTAGATAGGAAGCTTGATTGGAACCTGAACTCCGATGAACGGGTCAGGAAAGCCACCGTCGCCCTCTACGCGTGTAGGAAAACTATCGGACTTAAATGGGGTATGACCCCAAACATAGTTCGATGGATCTACACGGCAATCGTTAGACCGGTCTTACTGTACGGAGTAACAGTATGGTGGCCGGTCCTAGAAAAGACAGCCCAGCAGCGCAGATTCTCCAAGGTTCAGCGCATGGCTGAAATATGCATCACTGGTGCACTCCGCACCACTCCTAGTGACGCTCTCGATGCTATCCTGAACATATCCCCTATTGAGCAGATGGGATACAGAGTAGCTACCCTTTCTGCTCTTCGCTTGAGAGAATCGAAACAATGGCGCACAGCCAACTTCGGTCACTCTAGCATCCTTCAGGGAAACTCCCTCCTTCCTACAGTCACTGACTACTGTATCCCAACAGAACACCTCTCCACCCCCTTCCACATCTTCATCTTTTCTAGAGAAGAGTGGAATCATGGTCCGCCAGGACCGTAGAAATCAATACATATATATACTGATGGCTCGAAACTCGATAATAGAGTGGGTGGCGGTGTATACTCCGATGTACTCGGCATCAGTCATTCTTTCAGACTACCAGACCACTGTAGTGTCTTTCAGGCCGAAATCCTTGCGATCAAGGAAGCCTTAATATGTGCACAGTACTCAGCTCAGACGCTGAGTACAATAAGCATCTACTCTGACAGCCAAGCCGCCATTAAAGTACTTGGCTCAATATCCACCAACTCGGTATCGGTTAGCGACTGTCGCAGATCTCTCCAGGAGATGGCAGAACAGTCCTATATAAGCCTTATCTGGGTCCCAGGTCACAGGGACATAGAGGGCAATTGCAAAGCAGACGAACTCGCGAGACAAGGGACTACCACCGACCTCCTTCCTGATAAGGAAAATGTGGGTATGCCCATGGCTACGTGTAGGCTCATCATTAAAGAACTATTCGAGCAGAAAGCTACTCAAAATGGCAGTCAGTCAGTACCTGCAGGACAGCGCGACTGACTTGGCCAGACCGCAGCGAAAAACGCTCATTGGACCTATGCAAGCTCGGCAGAGCAAACTGCGCAGCAGATGTCAGGTCCATCACCGGACACTGGCTGGTCGGAACACATGCCGCTAGACTAGGTGCCCCCCACAACGACTTCTGCAGAAGCTGTAGGGACGAGGAAGAAGTGGAATCTTCCTCACACTTTTTCTGCTCGTGCCCTGCTCTAAGTCGTCGAAGAAAGAAATTCCTAGGTTCATACTTCCTAACCGATATTTCCGAACTCTCGGTCATATCCCCAAGACAAATCTCAGGATTCATAAAGGCATCAGGATGGACCTAGCCCCATAATATGTTCCTACAATAATGGAACTACATATAAATAAGTTGTAAAAAATTTTAGGCCCCACAAATAGGAGGAATGGATGAGGAGAGAGTCCGCAAGCGGCGTCACAATGGGCCTACTCAATGGCCTAAGTGTGTTGAAGGGTCTCCCCCCCCCTTCAGCAACCGCCCTAACCTAACCTAACCTAACCTAACTCTTTATTTGGCCAACAACTCATTCGCATGTTAAAAACGAAAGCGTAAGTTGAAGTCGGCCCTGCTCGACTTCGATATACCCGTTACTCAGGGTAAGAATTATTTAATAATATTTTATTACATCACAACATGCCCAAATTGTGTTTTTTTTTCCAAATTGCGGGGGTGGCAACTCTACTATAGCTCATCTGATCGGGAAATTATGTATGGCGAATCAATAGGTAATGATGATTAACCTACCCTAGTACCCTAGTACATAACTCGTAAAATTATAAAAATTGTATATAATTTCCTATTAACATAAACGTATCTATATTAGTCACGCGGGAATCACGCGTGATTTCTGACCGCAGGCCATCTCAATTGCATCGCTCCTCTCATAATTGGACTTTGCCTCCTTCACAAATATCTATTGGAAAGAAGGGAGGGGGAAACTGAAAGCTGCGCAGTCCAGTTAGCTAATGCCGTCAAGCCAATTCCAATTGGGAAATTACCAGTAAGCTATTGCCCTCTTGCTCTCTCTTTCTCGTAAGTTCTACCATTGTCTGCGGTGTTGCTGTTGTCGTTGCATTAAATGTTCTTTTACATATAGCGCCACTATTGTTCATCTGATCGGAAAACGATGTATGGGGGCTGTTGGGTCAATTAATGTTAAATAGATTTAAGTGTCAATAATTGAAGTTAAAATAACATGAATTGTACCACGGTAAATTATCTAGTTTTAAATCTATGTTAAGTCTCTCATTCCGCTCTCTTATCTTTAACTGTATTAGCATCTAAGTTAGCATTTAATGTCAGCAGCCTAGCGCTTAGCTTTGCCGCCAATAAGGAGTCTAAAATTTGTTACCATTGGAGAAGGACGGATGTTCTATTTTGTCAAGCGCAGCAGCCACCCACAATCTTTCGTCTTTTCGCCAGGTCCAACCAATTACTTATTGCAAACAATTGGTTTGCAAGTAAAATTTATTTGTAAAAATTACATGGCGCCCGAGCAGGGACTTCGAAAAGGTTTCGTTTCGGTCTTCAAGTAAGAAGACATTTCAAGATTGGCTGGCTGCTCGCTTTGAACAAAGTCGTTTGACCTTTGGCTTCGAGGGAGTTGTGAACATCGCCTGGACACATATATACATTAGGGCGGGTCGATTTATTTTTTGAATAGGCGTATAGCAGAATCGCAATCTATGGACAATTCTAAGAACATTTGCCCAAGAAACCATAGGTCTAAAATAAAAACTTAGCCGCCGCATTTCAACCTTTAGGTTCATAAATAACACAGGCCAAAAAAATGACCAACATTGTGTTGTCCAGCCTTGCTGGTATATAAATATGATAAAGTTATCTGCCCAGATTCCAAAACTGGCTTCGGTTTAGCTCCATCGGTTGTTGGTCGCAAGAAATGGCGGAAAAACAAATTTAATGCTCTTTTTTCTTAATATTGGCCCTACTTGGCATTAATTTCTGAACTTGTGGAGTCTATACGACAGATTACATATCAATGGAAAATAATTATAGCCGATAGGGTCAGAATTGGACCTAAAAACCAGACTATTCACGATTTATAGTAATATTTTAAAACAAATAATTTACTTTAGGCCAGTGTGGTTGTTTGATTTGTATTTGAACATCCTTAGCATATGGCCGAACTTTTTCTCTTTGCATTTAAATCAGCTTATTTGGCCAAGTTTTGGCCTGTTTAAGCCAAAGCAAATATTAAAATTTATGGGAGGATAACTAGATTAATACACAAAATTTGTATAGGAACTGTTAAAAGGCTGCTTGGTTCAAAATAGAATTTAGATAAAACTAAACCAGACCTAAATAACTAATGGGAAATCAAGTAGCCTTTTTATATTTCCTATAAAAAATTTGTGTATAAATCTAGTTGTCCTCCCATAAATTTTAAAAAATTTTATTTAGCTTAAACTGGCCAAAACTTGGCCCAATGAGCTCATATAAATGCAACAAAATTTACATAATTAGATAACAAATTTGGCCATATGGTAAGGATGTTAAAATACAAATCAAACAACCATACTGGCCTAAAGTAAATTATTTGTTTTAAAATATTACTATAAATCGTGAATTGTCCGACTTTAAAGTCCAATTCTGACTCTTTTGGCTATAATTATTTTCGATTGATATTGATATTGAATCTGTCGTATAGAGGTAGGGCCAATATTAAGAAAAAAGAGCATTAAATTTTTTGTTCCGCCAAATCTTGCGACCAACAACCGATGGAGCTAAACCGAAGCCAGTTTTGGAATCTGGGCAGATAACTTTATCATATTTATATACCAGCAAGGCTGGACAACACAATGTTGGTCATTTTTTTGACCTGTGTTATTTATAAACCTAAAGGTTGAAATGCGGCGGCTAAGTTTTTATTTTAGACCTATGGTTTCTTGGGCAAATGTTCTTAGAATTGTCCATAGATTGCGATTCTGCTATACGCCTATTTCATTTTTTTTGCCCCATACAAATCGACCCGCCCTAATATACATATATCACATATATACATGGAGAACAGGGAAGTGAGCGACGACTCATCCGACAACCAGGTAACAGTGCCAAATGTATGCAGAACTGTGTGATAAGCAGTAATAAATATAATAAATTAAAATACATTGTGAGCTGCATACAGTATTGACCGTGCATATGCAATATTTAAACACACAAATATAAGCATACATACACCCAGAGAAATCTAGCACGATTCGGCAAGACTGAAATCTGCTTCAATTTAGTTTTTTTTCGTCTTGAATTTTCAAGAAGAAATCTGCTTGAAATCGAGAAAACTTTGTGTGTTTGGTGGCAAGGGAGGTGAGACAAAAAAATAGAGCTTGAAAATTCATGCTTGATTTCAGTATTTTCTTCTTGAATCCAAGAAAATTCTGTCTTGCCGAACTTCTGACACGAAATCTGCTTGATATCAAGCACGATCTGCTCGATTTTTTCTCTGAGTGTAAGTATACATATACATGCATATGGGGCATTCTTTCTCAAACGTCCCAGTCAAAAAATAAACATTTTTGGATTGGCTTCATACTTTGGTGAATTGTTATCCTATATAAAGGTAATAAATTCCCAAAGTATTAACTCATTTAAAAAAGCATTGTAGAAATTGGGGGGGGGTGGAAGTTTTGACATTTTAAGTGACATTGGTATTTTTGAAAATCGTATAACTATGACAAAACTTTATCGATTTAAAATTGTGAATATGTCATTTTAAAGCATTTTTCATGTACTTTTGAAAAAAATAAAAAAATTAAAATTCACCCCTATTTTCCAAAATTAACCGTTATTTTTCAATTTTGTCCCAAATGGGTATTTAAAAAAAAAAAATTATTTTTTTTGATAAGCTAAGGTTATTTCCTATAAAATGTGTAAATATGATAGTGGGACAATCATAACTTTAGGAGAAATGTAATTACAAAATAAATAATGTCCTTATGTCCGCCTTGACCAATCTTTCCAAAATGTCTTTAAATACAATTACGCTGCACATTTGTCGGAACCGGCCGGATCGGATGACTATAGCATATAGCTGCGATAGGAACGATCGGTCAAAAAACTAGTTCTACTGAGAAAAACTTTTTGTTCTTTCATCGTAGCGTTAGCAAACTTTGTATGTATAAGTTTTATAGGATTTCACACAATCATGATAAAATGTATCAAAATCGGATGACTTTAGCGTATAGCTGCCATAGGAATTTTTTAATAATATACAAATACTGCAGGGTATTTCCTAAACTTATTGTTGTCCCACTATCATATTTACACATTTTATTGAAAATAACTTAAGCTTTTCAAAAAAAATAAAATTTTTTTTTAAATACCCATTTGGGACAAAATTAAAAAATAACGGTTAATTTTGGAAAATGGGGGTGAATTTTAATTTTTTTTTAAATTTTGTTATTTTTTCCAAAAAGTACATGAAAAAATGCTTTAAAATGCCTTATTCACAATTTTAAGTCGATAAAGTTTTGTCATAGTTATACGATTTTAAAAATACCAATGTCACTTAAAATGTCAAAACTTCCACCACCTCTAATTTCTACAACTTTTTTTTAAATGAGTTAATATTTTGGGAATTTATTACCTTTATATAGGACTAGCATATAACCCGGCGCGCTTCGCTTCGCCACCATCAGTAAAGCCGCCAAAATGATGAAAAAAAAAACGTTTGGCAATGATCCCACCCCCGCCCCCATTTTCCGAACTTCAGAACTGAGAAAATTATTTTCCACCTATTTGGTCCATTGAGCGTACAAACCCTTCAACCACTCCCGCAACCCATTATCCGACCTTGAGGGTAAGTGCGGGCAAAGCTAAGAACTTTATCCTATTTAACTGGCCCATAGAGCTTTTACACCAAAATTATTACATATTCTGACCTTTGCAGTGAACTTCCCGAAATAAAAAAACACGTGTTTCCATTTATTCTGACCCTAGAGCTTACAAAAAGAATTTTATTCAGATCGGCTCACAAATAGCCATTGTCACTGAATCGAAATACGCCCACCATTATTCCTGCCTGTGGGCGGAAATTCCACCACCAAGAAATCAAATGTCTAATTATATTCTATAATGTTTTCACAAACCGATTTTGAAGCCAATCGGATTAAAAGTAGGTTTTACCATATGGAATTTTCCGGGAATTTCCCGACTTTTCGTGCGGATTTCCAACATTGGAAAATCTCATGTCTAATTATTTTGCATACTATCCTTACAAACCGAGTTTGAAGTCAATCGGAAGAAAAATAGTGTTTTCCATATAGAATTTTCCTTGTGGGTGGATTTTCCACAATCGAAAAATTTCATGTCTAATTATTTTGCATACTGTGCTTGCAAACCGAGTTTGAAGTCAATCGGATGAAAAATAGTTTTTCATATAGAATTTTCCGGGAATTTCCCGACTTTTCGGGCGGATTTTTCAAAATCAGAAAATCTTATGTGTAATTATTTTGCATATTGTCCTTGGAAACCGAGTTTGAAGTCAATCGGATCAAAAATAGTTTTTCATATAGAATTTTCAGGGTATTTTCTTTGTGGGCGGATTTTCCAACATTTAAAAATCACATGTTCAATTACTTAGCATACTATTCTTACAAACCGAGTTTGAAGCCAATCGGATGAAAAATAGTTATTTCCTTGTGGAATTTTCCGGGAATTTCCCGACTTTTCGGGCGGATTTTCCATCATCGGAAAATCTCAAGTTTAATTATTCTGCTTACCGTCCTCACAAACCAAGTTTGTAGTCAATCAGATGAAAAATAGTTTTTTCCATAAAGAATTTTCCGGCCATTTTCCTTGTGGGCGGATTTTCCGGAATCGGGGAAACAGGTGTCCAATTATTTCGCTTACTTTAGTTACAAACCAAATTTCAAGTCAATCGGATGAAAAACAAAATTTCCCCCATAGTAGCTTTTCCGGGAGTTTTCCACCCCTTAGGAATGGAATTTTCCAAAACCCCGCCTTAGTGCTCACTTTCAACTCATAAGGAAACTTCTATCTCTTACCGTTCAGGCTCTACGTTGATTGCCAATCAGTCAGTCAGTCAGGACAAACTCTTTTATATATATAGAGATAACAATTCACCAAAGTATGAAGCAAATCAAAAAATTTTCATTTTTTGACTGGGACGTTTGAGAAAGAAAACCCCATATGTGCATACAGTTTGGCATTGGTCTAACAATTAATACATTTGAACAATTGAAGCAACACATACCAAAAACATAAAAGTGAAATTATTAAATAAAAATAGAAAGCTAACATCGGCTACGCCGACGTTTTAAATACCCTTGCAGTTTATGAAAGGCGCTACCATTGATAACGAAAAAGTTTTTCTAGAATTAGTTTTTAGACCGATCGTTCCTATGGCAGCTATATGCTATAGTCATCCGATTTCGATCAATTTTTCCAGAATTGTCTGGAAGTATATAAAAATAATATATACCAAGATTGGTTATGCTACGATGGAAAAAAAAAGTTTTATTCACAAGAACTATTTTTTTGACCGACCGTTTATATGGCAGCTATATGCTATAGTCATCCGATTTAGATAAATTTTTCTAGAATTGTGTGGAATCATATAAAACTAATATATACTTCGATTGGTGACGCTACGATGGAAAACAAAAAAGTTTTTCCCACTAGAACTTGTTTTTGGACCGACCGTTTATATGGCAGCTATATGCTATATTCATCCGATTTTTATAATTTTTTTCTGAATTGTTTTAAAGCATATAAAACTAATAAATACTATGATTGGTGATGCTACGATGGAAAACAAAGAAGTTTTTCTCACTAGAACTAGTTTTTGGGCCGACCGTTTATATGCCAGCTATATGCTATATTCATCCGATTTTTATAAATTTTTTCAGAATTGTGTGGAAGTATATAAAAATAAATATACCACGATTGGTTATGCTACGATGGAAAAAAAAGTTTTATTCACAAGAACTATTTTTTGACCGACCGTTTATTGCTTGCTATAGCTATAAGCATATAAAACTAATAAATACTATGATTGGTGATGCTACGATGGAAAACAAAGAAGTTTTTCTCACTAGAACTAGTTTTTGGGCCGACCGTTTATATGCCAGCTATATGCTATATTCATCCGATTTTTATAAATTTTTTCAGAATTGTGTGGAAGTATATAAAAATAATATATACCACGATTGGTTATGCTACGATGGAAAAAAAAAAGTTTTATTCACAAGAACTATTTTTTTGACCGACCGTTTATATGGCAGCTATATGCTATAGTCATCCGATTTTGATAAATTTTTCTAGAATTGTGTGGAATCATATAAAACTAATATATACTTCGATTGGTGACGCTACGATGGAAAACAAAAAAGTTTTTCCCACTAGAACTTGTTTTTGGACCGACCGTTTATATGGCAGCTATATGCTATATTCATCCGATTTTTATAAATTTTTTCAGAATTGTGTTAAAGTATATAAAACTAAAAAATACCAAGATTGGTGAAGCTACGATAGAAAACAAAAAAGTTTTTCTCACCAGAACTTGTTTTTGGACCGATCGTTCCTATGGCAGCTATATGATATAGTCATCCGATCCGGCCGATTCCGACAAATGTGCAGCCAATGTGTATTTAAAGACTTTTTGCAAAGTTTGGTCAAGATTGCTTTAAAACTGAGGGTGGAGATAGCATAGAAACAGACGGACCGACGGACAGACGGACATTGCTATATAGACTCAGCTCGTCATGCTGATCAAGAATATATATAGTTTATGGGGTCGAAGATGCTTCCTTCTATGCGTTACAAACATCGTGACAATTTTAATATACCCTCTGCAAGGGTATAAAAAGTTGGTGACACCCCTCGAAAGTCACATACACATACACATTCGTTCTATTCTTTTGCACATACATACATACATACCAGGGTAAAAAAAAAAAAAAAAAAAAAAAAAAAAAAAAAAAAAAAACAAGAAAAAAGGAAACAGATATTTAAAATTATTAAAATAATTATACCAAAAAAAAAATTTTCTTAGTAAAACACTTTTTCTGAACGATCCGTCTCTATGGCAGCTATATGCAATAGTCATCCGATTCTGATCAATTTTTCAAAAATTATCGCATATAAAATAATATACAAGTCTTATTTTCGTTTGGCAGCTATTGCTTAGTCATCCGATTTTGATAAATTTGTTCAGAATTTTGGGGGAAACATATGAAACAAATATATACCCACGATTGGAGACGCTACGATGGGAATCAAAAAAGTTTTTCTCACAAAGACTTATTTTTCGGACGATCGTTCCTATGGCAGCTATATGCTATAGTGGTCCGATTTGGATACTTTTTCCAGAATTATGTGGAAGCATATAAAACTAACATATACCAAGATTAGTGACGCTTCGATGGAAAACAAAAAAGTTTTTCTAACTAGAACTTGTTCTTAGACCGATTGTTCCTATGGCAGCTATATGATATAGTCATCCGATCCGGCCGGTTCCGACATATTAGTTGCGTGCAGTAAAAAGAAGACTCTGCGCAAAATTTCAGCTCGATAGTTGTAAAACTGAGAGACTAGTTCGCGTAGAAACAGACAGACGGACAGACGGACAGACAGACGGACAGACAGACGGACAGACGGACGGACGGACAAGCGGAAATGAACTCAGCTCGTCGTCCTGATCAAGAATATATATAGTTTATGGGGTCGGAAATGAATATTTCTATGCGTTACAAACTTCTGGGCAAAATTAATATACACTTTTCAAGTGTATAAATATACAAGCTGAAAAAAATAATAATTTTCAGACATGAATATAAAATAATTTACATATGGCAAAAATTATTTTATTCATGTAACTAACACGCTCATTTTTGTCACGCCTGTATTATACTTGTGTGTGAATTATTTTTTCTGCCAAATGTAAGCAAAAAAAAATAAGAAAAGATGCTTGTCACAAAATTTTTCACGCCCATGTGAGAAATAATGTGAAGTTCGCATATATATTATTCATTGCATTTGTATTGGTGTGTATGTGGGAGTCGCTTGTGCGCGGCCGTCAACGGTGGTGGAAAAAATAGAATACGTCACGACGAGTCGCGATCGTCGTCCCTTTTTTATGAGGGCCATACAATTTGACTACCTGCTGTTTTCGCAATGACCTGCTGACCAATGATCAAATTGCAAATCAAAGTAGGTAAGAGTTAACCCCTTTAATGAAGGATAAAAGTGTATATATTAAGATAGGTCAATAGCAAAACACCAGGGCATTAAAATATACGGCAGGTCAATAGAAAAGGAGCACCCATAAATTCGCATATGTACCTGCAGAATATACATTTATTCTTCATTAAAGGGGTTAACTCTAACCTAATTCGATTTGCAGTTTGATAACTAGTCTGCAGGTCATTGCGAAAACAGCGGGTAGTCAAATTTTATGGCCCTCATAAAAAAGGGACGACGATCGCGACTCGTCGTGACGTATTCTATTTTTTCCACCACCGTTGA
Organism: Lordiphosa mommai; assembly: GCA_018904225.1. Classification (NCBI taxonomy): domain Eukaryota; kingdom Metazoa; phylum Arthropoda; class Insecta; order Diptera; family Drosophilidae; genus Lordiphosa; species Lordiphosa mommai. The sequence continues at coordinate 261,529 of JAEIFT010000122.1, read as the reverse complement.
CGGCCGCGCACAAGCGACTCTCACATACGCACCAATACAAATGCAATGAATAATATAAATGCGAACTTCACATTATTTCTCACATGGGCGTGAAAAATTTTGTGACAAGTATCTTTTCTTATTTTTGCTTACATTTGGCAGAAAAAATAATTCACACACAAGTATAATACAGGCGTGACAAAAATGAGCGTGTTAGTTACATGAATAAAATAATTTTTGCCATATGTAAATTATTTTATATTCATGTCTGAAAATTATTATTTTTAGCATTGATGTTATTTATCATGGCATGAAAATAATTTTTGTGCATTTTACGAACCCTGATACATACAGATCATTGCAGCTGCAATTGCTCCCAGTTATTCTTTCGTTTTCTCGCTTTCGTTTAACCGTTGCCTCTGCTTAAGCATAAGCAGTGGCTGTGTTCAGTGGGCTCTTTTACAACAGTTGTGTGTCTCTCTCTCGCTCGTTGGCGGTTCTCTTGTGGTTGTTGTGATTGGGAACTGAATTTGAAGTTAATTCTCGCTGAGTACTCTTAGCTTAAGTCTTGCGTATCACCTTTTAATCGAGTTGTGTTCTCTTCGCTTAAACCAAATTAGCTTAGTGTTTTATTGGGAACAGTTTATACGCGTACTTCAACATATAAAAGAAAATCACAAACGTACATAAAAATGGCTCCAACGAAACATAATCCAAACGATACTGTGATCGAAGCTGGTGATTGCCAAAGTGGTAATTTAACAAAATTTGTTTGCTAAATTAGGAAAAGTTAAGGAATACATAGATCGGATGAAAACTGCATTTTTGAATAAAACCATTTCTTTAAACAACAAAATTGAAATTAAATGTCGGTTAGAATTTTTGAACACCTATTTAACAAAAACCATGGATTTACAATCTGAAATAGATTTTGTAGACCCGGATAATAATAATCGTGCGTCTCTTGAAGAAATGTGTATTATCACAAAGTCGCTGTATTTATCGGTGTTAGAAGAACCTCAGGCAGCTGACAATTCGCATGCATCTAGTCATCGGTCACATTTGCCGACAATGAAATTGCCTAAATTCAGTGGAAAGCATGCGGATTATAACGTTTTATCAGTTTGTTTGAGAGCTTGGTGGATTCGGATCGATCTTTATCAAATATCGAAAAGTTTAATCACTTAATATCGTGCTTGTCGGACGAGGCTTTAGGAACCATTAAGGCATTCCAGGTTTCCAACGATAACTATTCTAAAGCGTTGGCTAGTTTAAAGCGCGTTTACGATAATAAGTGTTTAATTTTCTTTGATACGCTTGCCCAGTTGTTCGATATAGCTCCAATGAGCAAGACCTCAGCATCCGGTTTAAGATCAATTATTGATACACTCAGAAAAAAAACCGAGAACTTTGGGGGGTGTGGGGGGGTCACTGAAGTCTTCTTTTCTCTGAAACATATAATAAATTTATAAATTAACTAGCATAGGACCCGGCGCGCTTCGCTTCGCCATAGCTTTGTATAGCCGAACTGAAAAATTATTTGCAGCTTATTATATCAATATTCGTCTCAAATAGAACGGATTACTCCAAAATCCCTCCTAAAGGTGAAAAAATCAGCTTTGACATTAAACCTCCCGTTTTCCGAACTTGGCTGGATATTATGATATTAAAATTTTTATTTATTTGGCCCGTAGAGCAAAGAAAATAAATTTTATTCATTTTGGTGTGCATTTTCTATTTTCAGTTCGGTTTACAAATAAAAATTGGCTTTTAAACTACCCTGACACCCATTACCCGTTTGCGCAAAGCTAAAAAAAAATCCTATTTAATTGACCCATAGAACTTTCAAACTAAATTAAATACAGAACAGCTGAAATATAACGGTTTGCCATGAACCCGCACTCATATTCCGACCTTTACAATAAATTTTCGCAAAATAAAAAATTATTCCATTATTCGTTAAATAAAGCCAGCAAAACGAATATCATTTCAACCGGCTCACAAATAACCATTATCGATGAACTTAACCACTCCCTCCATTTTCCGAACCGGGGGCAGAAATTCCACCACCGAATAATCATATGTCTAATTACACAGGTTTACAAATAAAATCCAACTTTTGGACCAGAACAGATAGCATTCGTTTCCTATGTATTTTCAAGCGCTGAATTCAAATCAATTATCCGTTTTCCCCTGGTACCTCTTGTTCAGAAGATATTTAAATAAACGTGTATTATACGAGGTATGCTTACATTTTTAATTCTTGTGGCCACATTAATTAACCTATTCCAACCATATTTTTTTAATGTGAACTAAGATGAATAACGATACAGAAAAAAACACATGACGTTTTTATTTTGTTCTTAAGATACCGATCTATTGATTTTAAAATGAAAAAATACCTTTTTTTTAGTGAAACTCCCTTTTTTCCCAAGTTCAAATAATTCTTACAAATGTTCTACAAATCCAAAAAAATCTAGTTTTAAATTTTCAATAGACCTTTGTGTCCTCTTATTGACTACGTTCACAGTTTTTCGATATCATCGCGCTTTTGAAAGTTATGTCCCAAAAACTATAAAGCTGTACTACATTTTGATTCAAAGTACTTACTACCAAAATTACTTTCAATTAGAAAAACAAAGTTGGCGTTTTAAAACAAAAAGTTTGACATTAGAAAAATTATGGCAAAACAAAATGAATCGGAATACGTGCAAGGTTGGCACTCAACACTTTTGCTACGTTTGTGGCCGGTACATCCTTGGAAAGAGTGGCCGGAACATAACGCAATCGTTAAGAGATGCGTATTATCAATATTGTCATGTCATCAAAGTATTTTATTTATTTTAACTTTGGGTGTAGATAAATAATCCCTTGTATGTCGAGGAACTGGCGTGGAAACTGAAGAAAGTCTTGGGTACTTCAATGTTCTGTAGGTTTTAGAACTTATGCCTGTCACGTCTGTTAGGCAAAAATAACAGTCATTGGCGTGGTCTTGCGGTTCTCTCCAAAGCGTTGGCACAGAAAATGAAAAATATATCTTTTCTCCCAGTGACCACTTGTACAGCGTAACGCGGCATGAGTTGCAAAACTTGTCTGGCGTCCATGGCTTTTCGGTATTCCGAACATGCAATCCAAAATATTGATAATACGCATCTCTTAACGATTGCGTTATGTTCCGGCCACTCTTTCCAAGGATGTACCGGCCACAAACATAGCAAAAGTGTTGAGTGCCAACCTTGCACGTATTCCGATTCACTTTGTTTTGCCATAATTTTTCTAATGTCAAACTTTTTGTTTTAAAACGCCAACTTTGTTTTCTAATTGAAAGTAATTTTGGTAGTAAGTACTTTGAATCAAAATGTAGTACAGCTTTATAGTTTTTGGGACATAACTTTCAAAAGCGCGATGATATCGAAAAACTGTGAACGTAGTCAATAAGAGGACACTATTGAAAATTTAAAACTAGATTTTTTTGGATTTGTAGAACATTTGTAAGAATTATTTGAACTTGGGAAAAAGGGAGTTTCACTAAAAAAAAAGGTATTTTTTTCATTTTAAAATCAATAGATCGGTATCTTAAGAACAAAATAAAAACGTCATGTTTTTTTTCTGTATCGTTATTCATCTTAGTTCACATTAAAAAAATATGGTTGGAATAGGTTAATTAATGTGGCCACAAGATTTAAAAATGTAAGCATACCTCGTATAATACACGTTTATTTAAATATCTTCTGAACAAGAGGTACCAGAGGAAAACGGATAATTGATTTGAATTCAGCGCTTGAAAATACATAGGAAACGAATGCTATCTGCTCTGGTCCAAAACCTTGTATACGTGTGTTATTTTCCATAATGTGTTATTGTATTGTATGTATTTTCCGAGTTTGAAATCAATCGGAAAAAAAACAGTTTTTTCCATATATCATTTTCCGGCTATTTTCCGGATTTCCACACTGAGAAAAACGCGTAGATATAATTTTTTGCAATTTAGAGCTTGCCAATAAGCTTGGAGCTAATCAATTGATAAACATTTGAGCTTTGAACAACAACACTTTTCCGGCCATTTTCCGGTAGGTTTTTCCAAAAGTCATATTCGTGAATGTGTAGTTTTGAAACTAAATTTGGAGCTAATAGTTTGGAAAGTATACTTTCGGCCAATTAATTGATTTTTAACACATGGGGGTGTCGTGGGTTAATTTTGCGGAAAACTGATATGTAGTTGTTGATGAATTTTTATTGCGGTTTTTTTAATTATATAACTAGTTTGGAGCTGATCGGATGATAAACAAAAAAGTTTCATACAAAAGTTTTCTGCGTATTTTCCACATTTCCCGGCGGAATTTTCCAAGACCCCGCCTTAGTACTCACTTTCGGAGTAAGATGAAACTACAGTAAAAAATTCAGCTTGCTATCTCTTACGGTTTGGGCTGTGCGACGGTCACCAATCAGTCAGGTTAAACTCTTTTATATGTAGAGAGATAATAGCTTACTTTACCTTTCCTTGTCTGGGACTGAAGCACAAGAACGGCTGCGTCTTAGCGCACTTGACCGCGTCGCGCTTGCGAGACTAGGCGCCAAATTACTTACAAGTACGTTTGCTCCAGACGGCAAAACGAAACTCAAAGAGAGAAGCCAAGAGAGCCAATTTGCTTTTGCTCTCAGCTTGTGAGCGCTCTCACTCGACACCCATGAACGAATCATACTTATTTTAAGTACAAATCGGTATTGAGTACAAAAATTCTTGATTTAAGAATTTCGTACTTGATTTAAGAATTTTGTTCTCATTTTAGGAACATTTTGGGTAAATTTTAAACTTAAGACTGATTCGTACTTACTTTAAGTACAATCAAGTACGAATTATACTTGAAATTTGAAATACGAAACGGTATAAATTCAATCCCGTTCGTTCTAGAATGCTGGCAGCCGTTTTTTTCTGAGTGTACTGTATCTGCAATTTTTGAGTCGCTATTGTCGCTAGGAGATGAACGTGATATTGTCAATGCCATTTTAATACATATAGTTATGTCGAAAGTAGACCATAGTACCAAATCCAAGTATGAACAGCAACTGGACTATGATTGTCTGCCTAACTGGTCGGATTGTGTTGCAGTACTAAATCGGCGGTATCAACATATTTCGGCCGAAGAAAGTTCTAAGTCAAGACCGACTCACAAGTCTGATCCGGCACCTAGACGCAGTTCGAATAGCAAGTCATCGTTTACATGTTGAAAGGTTGGAGGCCCAAATGAGCCTAAGTGTCAGTTTTGCAACACAAATCATCATATTGGAAATTGTCAGGGATTTAGTGCATTGCCAGTTTCAGAACGATTTGAGTTCGTGAAAAGCAATCAATTATGCATAAATTGCCTGCACCCAGGACATAGAGTGTCCAAGTGTACAGCTTCAAAGTGCAGAGTATGATCTCGCCTACATAACACATTGCTTCACAGGTATGCAACTCAAGGAAATAGCCAAAGTCAAGATCAGACTTCGGAGTCTATGCCTCAAGCGCAATCTTCATCACATGCACAAGTCAATCACGTTGCAAGCGAAGTCGATCACGTTATTCTCGCAACAGCGGTCGTTAAAATTCGAGATCGTTTTGGTCAAATTCACCTCGCAAGAGCTTTACTTGATTCTGGCTCTCAAGTCAATTTTATGACTGAGGATTTGGCTCAGTCCCTTATACTTTCGAGAGCCAAGAAATGTCTGACAGTTACGTCAGTTGGCCAATCAAGTTTTATCGCTAAAAGTGAAGTTTCGGCAACTGTGTACTCTCGAGTGAACGCGCATAACTTTAGCGCAGATTTTTTGGTACTCAGTTCAATATCTAAAAGGCAACCAGATTGTACACTTCCCATTGAACAGTGGAAAATTCCCGCAAATCTGGAATTGGCCGATCCAGAGTTCCATAAACCTCAGCGCATTGATTTGCTTTTAGGAGCAGACTCCTTTTTCGATTTATTGTGTACGGGTCAAATTAGACTTGCTGATGGGGCACCATTGGTGCAGAAAACTCTCCTAGGTTGGGTAGTATCTGGAAGATGCAAACGTCTTCGCACTCGGAACCCTTCATGTTGTGCTGCTATGTATTCAGCTGGAGACAATAAGCTGGAGGCACTTGTTGAGCGTTTCTGGGAATTGGAAAAAGTTCCTGAGGCTGGAGAGTTAACAAAATTATCAGCTGAGCAACTGGCCTGTGAACAAGACTTCGTAAACAGGGTACGCATCTTACCTTCAGGTCGATTTGAAGTCAGTTTACCCTTCAAGACTGACCCTCAAGTATTAGGCTCATCTTTTGATGTAGCTAAACGTCGTTTTCTCGCTCTTGAACGCAGACTATCGAAAGATCCTATTCTAGCTGATATGTACATTAAATTTATGCAATATATGGAACTCGGACACATGTCAGCCATAGACACTAAAATTCCACCAGGACCACATTATTTCATACCTCATCAGTGCGTCCTGAGGCCTGATAGTAGCTTCGAGCCAAGCTTCGAGCCGTTTTTGATGCTTCCTGCAAAACGACTTCATCACAATCTCTTAACGATATTCTCATGGTGGGACCAACTATTCAGAGGGAATTATTCTTATCGCTAATTCGTTTTCGCATAAACCGTTTTGCCCTCACGGCAGATATAACGAAGATGTATCGCCAAGTGGTGTTTGCTGAAAATGATCGATGTTTTCAACTCATCGTTTGGCGAAAAAAGCCTTCATATGAGCTACAAGTCTTTCGCTTGAATACGGTCACATATGGCACAGCTTCAGGACCCTTTCTGGCAATACGATGCCTGCATGAAGTTGGTGTTCGTCATAAAGAAACCCACCCGGTTGGCGCTGAAGTAGTGTGCAACGACTTTTATGTCGACGATATGCTCACTGGAGCAGACGATACTGCCACATTAAAAGTTATTTGCGATGAAGTGTCTAAAATTCTAAGCACAGCAGGTTTTCAGCTGGCAAAATAGTTTTCAAACCACCCAAATTTGGCTGAGGAAAGTGAATCTGAAAAGGTTCTTAACTTTAATGATTCCGATTAGACTAAGACATTAGGCATGCGGTGGACTCCAACTACAGATGTGTTTCGATATCAGTTGGACAATAGCTTCACAGAACTTAGCATCACGAAACGCAATATTTTATCAGTTACCGCACGTATGTTTGATCCACTTGGGCTGTTAAGTCCCATTGGCATAAAAGCCAAAATCCTATTGCAGGAATTATGGAAAATTCAGCTGGCATGGGATGAAACAATTCCAATGTCTTTGCATATTAGGTGGGAAATATTCAAACAAGATTTGTTGGAGCTTCACCTGATCTCAATTCCTAGATATGCACATGCCAGCGGGTGCTCAAACATACAAATACATGGATTTGCTGATGCGTCCAGTCAAGCATATGGCTGTTGTATATATATTCGAGCCGAACACGACAACGAGGTGTTCTGCCGTTTGCTAACTGCAAAAGCAAAGGTTGCACCATTAAAAACTAAGTCGATTCCTAGGCTCGAATTATGCGCAGCACACCTGTTGGCCCAATTGTGGTCACATGTCAAACAGGTACTTCAAAAATGTCGAATCGAGAGTGTGCATTTCTGGACAGATTCTGAAGTCACACTACATTGGATAAACATGTCGCCTTCAATGCTCACAACGTTCGTAGCGAACAGAGTTGCGGGAATCCAAGAAATGTCCCAAGATGCAACTTGGCAACATGTGCCTTCGTTGATGAACCCCGCAGACATTGCATCACGAGGCTGCGACGTTCAAGAGCTCATACAATCAATTTGGCTAGAAGGACCAACATTTTTACAGGAAGACAATATGAACTGGCCCCAAAATCCTCATTTTATTTTACCTGCTGACATTATCAACAGTGAGTCAAAAAAGTCTGCTCAAGTTCGTTTAGCTGCCAGTCCAGATTTTCTATCCACTTTCATTTCTCGATTTTCGTCATATCGCAAATTAACTCGAATTTTTGCATATGTGTACAGGTTTATTAACCATTCGAAACTTCAAGAACGTACGGCTGAATTAAGTCCACAAGAACTAAACTTTGCGTTCCTTAAAATTTTAGAAATTGTTCAGCGTACGGAGTTTAGAGAGGAATTCGCAAGGCTTAAAAAGGGACAGATACTCCAATCAAGTTTGCAGTCGCTTTCTTCATTCATTCAAAAATTTTCGGAGTGTGGCAGAGACGTTTTACTAATTCGTGTAGGAGGCCGGCTATCAAATGCTCCAATAGAATACGACGCTAAGTTTCCTGTTTTGATGCCAAAAAATTCTCATTTTGTGGGCATGTATTTGCGAGATCTACATATTAGGAATTGTCCCGCAGGTGTTAAGACCATGATATCATTGCTTAGACAGCGAATTTGGCTCGTAAATGCTAGAAGAGAAAGCACCCAAGTTGTTCGCAGATGCGTGCATTGTTTTCGATACCGACCCAAGCTTATGGAACAAGTAATGGGAAATCTACCTTCTGATCGCGTGACGGCCATGCGACCAATTTTAATTTGTGGAGTAGATTTTTGCGGGCCCATTAATGTATCTTTGCGGATCCGAGGTCGTCCGCCGGTTAAAATGTATATTGCTGTGTTTGTGCGCTTTGCTTCAAAAGCAGTTTATTTGGAACTTGTTGCAGACCTATCCACTAATTGTTTCATTTTATGTCTTAAAAGCTTCATCGCAAGACGTGGCCTCCCCGAACGGATGTATTCGAACAACGCAACCAATTTCGTAGGGACCAACAATTTGCTGAAAGAGCTCCAGACGGAGTTCAACAAGCAGCAAGCCAGTCTGCAGTCGTTCGCAGCGGAACAAGGGATGGAGTGGAGTTTATACCTCCTCGAGCACCTCACTTCGGAGGCCTATGGGAGGCAGCCGTGAAATCGGCCAAGCATCTGCTGGTGCGTCAAATCGCAAACGCGTCGCTGGTGGAAAGTGAAGTCAGATGTCATCTGGCAGAGGTCGAGGCAATCCTCAACTCTCGGCCGCTGACTCCACTCAGCGCCGATTCGAACGATGGCGAAGCCCTAACTCCAGGCCATCTCCTAATAGGCCAGCACCTTCGTTCGCTGCCGCAAGGATCCGAGCCGGACAAATCAGGCAGCGCAATTACATATATGCGCAGGTGGCAGCTGCTGTCCACGCTCAGACAGCGGTTCTGGCAAGCGTGGTCCAAGGATTACATCCACACACTCCAAATGCGCACCAAGTGGCAGGCACCTCAAACCAATCTGGAGGAAGGAATGCTGGTGGTGATACACGAGGACAACACACCACCTCAGCGCTGGATAATAGGCAGGATCGTGGAAGGCGTAACCGGAGCGGACGGAAAAATTCGATTGGCAGGCGTCAAAACGGCAACGGGTATTGTTAAACGCCCAATACAAAAGCTAGCGGTGTTACCAATTTTTTAAAGGTCCAAGTGTGGTCCTCCAACGTGGCCGGAATGTTGGGTAAATTAATGTTAAATAGATTTAAGTGTCAATAATTGAAGTTAAAATAACATTAATTGTACCACGGTAAATTATCTAGTTTTAAATCTATGTTAAGTCTCTCATTCCGCTCTCTTATCTTTAACTGTATTAGCATCTAAGTTAGCATTTAATGTCAGCAGCCTAGCGCTTAGCTTTGCCGCCAATAAGGAGTCTAAAATTTGTTACCATTGGAGAAGGACGGATGTTCTATTTTGTCAAGCGCAGCAGCCACCCACAATCTTTCGCCTTTTCGCCAGGTCCAACCAATTACTTATTGCAAACAATTGGTTTGCAAGTAAAATTTATTTGTAAAAATTACAGGGTAGGGCGGGTCGATTTGTATGGGGCAAAAAAAATGAAATAGGCGTATAGCAGAATCGCAATCTATGGACAATTCTAAGAACATTTGCCCAAGAAACCATAGGTCTAAAATAAAAACTTAGCCGCCGCATTTCAACCTTTAGGTTCATAAATAACACAGGTCAAAAAAATTACGAACATTGTGTTGTCCAGTCTTGCTGGTATATAAATATGATAAAGTTATCCGCCCAGATTCCAAAACTGACTTCGGTTTAGATCCATCGGTTCTTGGTCGCAAGATTTGGCGGAAAAACAAATTTAATGCTCTTTTTACTTATTAGTGGCTCTACTTGGCATTCATTTCTGAACTTGTGGTGTCTATGCGACAGATTATATACCAATGAAAAATATTTATATCCAAGAGGGTCAGAATTGGACTTTTAAGTCGGACTATTCACGATTTATAGTAATATTTTAAAACAAATAATTTACTTTAGGCCAGTGTGGTTGTTTGATTTGTATTTGAACATCCTTAGCATATGGCCGAACTTTTTCTCTAATTATGTAAATTTTTTTGCATTTAAATCAGCTCATTTGGCCAAGTTTTTGCCTGTTTAAGCCCAAAGCAAATAGGATAAGGATAACTAGATTAATACTCTAAATTTGTATAGGAACTATAAAAAGGCTACTTGATTTCCCATCAGTTATTTACGTCTGGTTTAGTTTTTTATAAATTCTATTTTGAACCAAGCAGCCTTTTAACAGTTCCTATACAAATTTTGTGTATTAATCTAGTTATCCTCCCATAAATTTTAATATTTGCGTTCGGCTTAAACAGGCCAAAACTTGGCCAAATAAGCTGAATGCATTAAAATTTACATAATTAGAGAAAAAGTTCGGCCATATGCTAAGGATGTTCAAATACAAATCAAACGAGAAGGCAAAGCTAACTTCGACTGTGCCGAAGTTCTAATACACTTGAAAAACTTTACTCCAACTGATTTAACCTGTAAAATATATATAGGATATAGATATTAGATATTAAAAAATTTTAGATCATTGATAATAAAAATTTGATACCATAAAAAAAACTTTTCTTAGTAAAACACATTTTTCGACCGATCGGTCCTATGGCAGCTATATGCTATAGTCATCCGATTTTGATAAAATCTTCCAGAATTGTGTTAACGAATATAAAACTAATATATACCAAGATTGGTGACGCTACGATGGAAAATAAAAAAGTTTTTCCCACTAGAACTAGTTTTTTGACCGACCGTTTATATGGCAGCTATATGCTATATTCATCCGATTTTGATAAATTTTTCCACAAATATGTAAAATCATCTAAAACTAATATATACCAAGATTGGTGACGCTACAATAGAAAATAAAAAAGTTTTTCTCACTAAGACTTGTTTTCCGACCGATCGTTCCTATGGCAGCTATAAGATACAGTCATCCGATCCGGCCGGTTCCGACATATTAGTTGCGTGCAGAAAAAAGAAGACTCTGTGCAAAATTTCAGCTCGATAGCTTTAAAACTGAGGGACTAGTTCGCGTAGAAACAGACAGACAGACGGACAGACGGACAGACAGACGGACGGACGGACAAGCGGAAATGAACTCGGCTCGTCGTCCTGATCAAGAATATATATAGTTTATGGGGTCGGAAATGAATATTTCTATGCGTTACAAACTTCTGGGCAAAATTAATATACACTTTTCAAGTGTATAAAAACCACACTGGCCTAAAGTAAATTATTTGTTCTAAAATATTACTATAAATCGTGAATAGTCTGGTTTTTAGGTCCAATTCTGACCCTATCGGCTATAATTATATTCCATTGATATGTGCTCTGTCGTATAAACACCACAATTTCACAAACTATTGCCAAGTAGGGCCACTAATACGTTAAAAGAGCATTAAATTAGTTTTTCCGCCATTTCTTGCGACCAACAACCGATGGAGCTAAACCGAAGCCAGTTTTGGAATCTGCTGCAGTTTATAAGGCAATGCAATCTGGAACCCGAACCGTAACCTCGGTTCTCAATTTAAAGGGAACCGGTTGTGGAACCGAACCCCTAGCGTAGGGTAAGGTTCGAACCCCGAACCGAACCCCTGTCGAAATTGGAGGGGTTTGCAGCCCTGCTAGAAGGTTCGAGCAACCTAACTCCAAAATTGTGGAAGATATTAAGACAGACAGACGGACAGACAGACAGACGGACAGACGGACATGGCTATATCGACTCGGCTGTTGATGCTGATCAAGAATATATATACTTTATAGGGTCGGAGATGCTTCCTTCTGGCTGTTACATACATTTGCACAAACCCAATATACTCCGTGTTCCTTCGGTATAGAGTATAAACGAGAAGGCAAAGCTAACTTCGACTGTGCCGAAGTTTTAATACACTTGAAAAACTTTACTCCAACTGATTTTACTGGAAAAATATATATTAGATATAGATATCAGACATTTAAAAATTTTTAAATCATTGATAATAAAAATTTGATACCATAAAAAAACTTTTCTTAGTTAAACACATTTTCCGACCGATCGGTCCTATGGCATCTATATGCTATAGTCAACCGATTTTGATAATTTTTTTCAAAATTATGTGAAAGCATATAAAACTAATATATACCAAGATTGGGGACGCTACGATAAAAAACAAAAAAGTGTTTCTCACTAGAAGTAGTTTTTTGACCGACCGTTTATATGGCAGCTATATGCTATAGTCATCTGATTTTGATAAATTTTTTCAGAATTGTTTGGAAACATATAAAACAAATATATACTACGATTCGAGACGCTACGATGGAAATAAAAAAGTTTTTCCCACAAAGACTTATTTTTCGACCGATCGTTCCTATGGCAGCTATATGCTATAGTGATCCGATTTCGATACATTTTTCCAGAATTATGTGGAAGCTTATAAAACTAACATATACCAAGTTTAGTGACGCTACGATGGAAAACAAAAAAGTTTTTCTAACTAGAACTAGTTCTTAGACCGATCGTTCCTATGGCAGCTATATGATATAGTCATCCGATCCGGCCGGTTCCGACATATTAGTTGCGTGCAGTAAAAAGAAGACTCTGTGCAAAAGTTCAGCTCGATAGCTTTAAAACTGAGGGACTAGTTCGCGTAGAAACAGACAGACAGACGGACAGACAGACGGACAGACGGACGGACGGACAGACGGAAATGAACTCGGCTCGTCGTCCTGATCAAGAATATATATAGTTTATGTGGTCGAAAATGAATATTTCTATGCGTTACAAACTTCTGGGCAAAATTAATATACACTTTTCAAGTGTATAAAAACGGCTATCGTTCTATTACAGCAGTTTTGCAGAGTCTGTTAAGAATCTGCAATATAACAACATTTTCGCGTGGAAATTTCAGAGTCGAGTGGACACAGTCCTTTAAATAAAAACTTTGGCACATACAGAGAAAAATATTGTCGAGCTTACTGAATACGGGAATACTGAAATTAATTTGGCTAGTCAACTAAGAGGAGTCAATTTTAACCATTTATTAGTTTGTGAACAAAAACCAACCCAAGCATAGCTCTTGGATTAATTGAGGATGGAAGATCTTCAAATACATTTTCGTCTACTTAGCGGACCTCAGGATTCCGTTTAAAAAAATTAATTTTTTCATTTGGTTACTGTGTACAAAAACTGTTTTAGAAATTTCAGGAAAATTGTCCCGCCGCACTCGTCACCTGCACCAACTCATATGCTCTGACTTTTTTGCGTCTCTCTCCCTAGTAATTGTGCATTCCGCAGTACGGCTGGCAATTTATATTCCAACTACTACTTCAACTGCTACCTACTACTATAAATACAATAAAGAGCTGTACAAAATAAAATGAAAATAAAATAAGATAGAAATAAAATACAAATGCAAAAAATGTATGTACGAAAATGGCGCATGGCCGCAAAACTTTGTGTGCATCTGGCAGGCTAATAAATCTGGCAAATATTTAAGCAAAAATGGCTAAAGAAGGAGAGAGAAACCCGTTTATATTGTTGTCATGTAAACGAATTGTTTACCCCCTTGCCACGCCCCCAATCTTCGGACAATGTCAATTTGCAAGACAATATACAAAAGTTGGGTCTCTCTCGTTAGGAGCAGCGTCAATGCATTTGATTGCACTATCCTTCATTGGCTACTTGTTCACTTGTTATCATATTTTCTTTACTTTTCACTTTTGTGTGTATGTTCCACTTTGCATTGTCCTTTGTGGCAGTTTGGCATAACCTGCTTGGGCTTTTGCTTTCAAACTTAACTGAAAACTGCCAACTTTGTATGCCCAACTTTATTTTATTGGCTCTGCAAATTCGAATTGGTATAAAAATTGCGGATGAAATGACAAATTACAAAGCAAATTTAACCGCTTCTGGATGTGTAATTGTATCAATATTGTAATGTGTGATGAGTGAGCGTCCCCTTTGTGAATTTAATGGCGACCATTGCGTTGCACTTTTTTTCATCATTATTTATTATGGACATATTGGCAAATGGCAAATTTGATTTAAATTAGTTTAGTTTGATTGCAACAAATATTCAAATAAATATGTAGCACAAACATGCAGATACAGTTTTACTAGTGGAAGTCGAGCGTTTGCACGGCATTTTATGCCATTTAACCGCAATTTGTAATTAAAAGCGTATTATTTGTGGAGCATGGGGAATCCTACACTGTGCAATTAGTCACGTTCCCAAAACTGTCGTACATTGAGAATTGTCTAAGCTTGTCTGAAACATCAATTTATCCGAATGATGTTTCCCTCCAATTCTGAAACCATAAAATGTATACATTCATTCAGAAATGCTTGCATATTTTGTAAATGCTTTGTTAATGAAAGTTTAGAACGAAACGATTTCAACGCTTGACAGGGCCGGCCAGAGCAGCGATGGGCATCACTGGCGCCCCACTTAAAAGATATCAGTTATCTACAAACTTTGTCAGGTACAATGTATATTACAGTCGGGCTTTTCTTGTAAGGGATAGCAGTCGCAAAATCACAAGTTATCAAGGCTTAATTTCCGATTCGACAACATTCCCATATGAGTGTTTCATCAAGAAAATTTGTGATTTGGTTCTTCAAATGTCATTTACTATATTCACCATGTATGTATGTGTATGCGTATGAAAACACACAAGATCAAGGGTACAGGTAAATGGACTTTTAGATCGTTTTTAAATTTAATAAACTCGACGGATTTAAAAAACTTCCTTGCTGCAATATACTACTTTTCCATAAACAGTTTATATTTACTGTCAATACATCAGGCAGACTGGTCGATTTGTTCATCTTAGTCTGCCTCTCTCAAAGCATGTTTACACTTGACTCGGTCTGTAGATGTCCTTGTCCTGTTCTCATTTTAAATTGAATAAATTATACATAGCTGCAGTCATTTGATATGAACTTATATATGCATTTAAATGATCCAAAGTGTGTTTGTCCTGGCACTCAACTGTTTTCAAGTGCAAATGTCTGCACTTAACTGGCTGACCAAAAAATTTACATTACGTATACGCAGCGTGTGCCCAACATAGAGCCCTAGTTTATGGGCAGCCTTTTGTGCTGAGGAAAATAATTAGACACTCAGTATTATTTGTCGGCCATCAAAATTAATTTAGTGCTGGCCAAAAGACCGGGCGTGGACCACACACATACGCACAAGCGTGAAGGAAATTCGTTGACTTCTAGTTTTGTAGGCCGTTAATTCTCATCACGTTTAATGTAATGGCTGCACGTTAACTTTGAAGCGCAAAATTGGAATTCAATATGTTCGCTCTCTTCTTACTCCTGCCACTCATGGGAAAACTTTTTCGTTTTGGTTATAGACAAAAGTGAAAGTCCTTTGAATTATGAGATGGGAAAAATCGAAATAAAGAAAGTCGCGTCTGTGTCTACGTCTGCATGTGGAAGCTATCCGTAAGCCAAACTTCCAACTTTCTGCAGACTTTTTTCTTCATGTAGATTTTTATATAAATATTTTATATAACTTCCTTTCGAATGAAATGTAGGTATTGAAAATAGCACACAGAACAAATGTAGTCAATTTTGTGCCATTTTTATACTCTGTACCGAAGGTACACAGAGTATATTGGGTTTGTGCAAATGTATGTAACAGCCAGAAGGAAGCATCTCCGACCCCATAAAGTATATATATTCTTGATCAGCATCAACAGCCGAGTCGATATAGCCAAGTCCGTCTGTCCGTCTGTCTGTCCGTCTGTCTGTCCGTCTGTCCGTATGAACGAAGAGATCTCAGAGATGGTAAGATATAGAGGTTTGAAGTGTATGGAACATATATTTCTTATACTTGCAGGCAGATCAAGTTTAGTTTTGATTTTTGCCACGCCCCCTGCCTCCCCCGCAAATTTAAAAAAACGAAATAACTCCCACAATTTTCAAGATAGATAGTTCGAACATTCTAGACATATATTCTACTACTTATTTTGAATCGACCCGCCATACATCATTTTTCGATCAGATGAACGATATTAGAGCTATATGTAAAAGAAAATAAAAACCAACGCCAACAACAACACCGTTGCCATTGGTAGAACTTACGAGAAAGAGAGAGCGAGAAGGCAATAGCTAACTGGTAATTTCCCAATTGGACCTTGCTATGAGTGGAGCGATATAATTGAGATGGCCTGCGGTCAGAAATCACGCGTGATTCCCGCGTGACTAATATAGATACGTTTTTGTTAATAGGAAATCATATACAAATTTTATAATTTTACGGGTTTGTACTAGGTACTAGCCCCCATACATCGTTTTTCAACCAGATGAACGATGGTTGAAAGAGTTGCCACCCTCAGATTTTGAAAAAACCTCACACTTTAAAGTTATTAGTTTCGTACAAACAGGTACAGAGTATATTACAGTCGGGCTTGACCGACTTTCTTACTTGTTTAATACCCGTTACTCGTAGAGTGAAAAGGGTATACTAAGTTAGTGCAAATGTATGTAACAAGCAAAAGGAAGCATGTGCGAGCAACTGGAAGCAACTACAAGAATATAAGTATCCTTGATCAGCATCAATAGCCGAGTCGATATAGACAAGTCCGTCTGTCCCGTCGTCTGTATGAACACCTAGATCTCAAAGACTATAAGAGATAGAGCTAACATTTTTTCCAGTATACACTTGTATCGACTGCACGCAGATCAAGTTTGTTTCAAATCTGTGTTAAATACACTTGAAAAAGTTTACTCCAACTGATTTAACCGGTAAAAAATATTTAGAATATAGATATCAAATATTTTAAACTTTTTAATATTTAATAATAATAATGATACCATAAAAAAACTTTTCTTAGTAAAACACATTTTCCGACCGATCGGTTCTATGGCAGCTATATGCTATAGTCATTCGATTTTGATAAATTTTTTCGAACTTATGTAAAAAAATATAAAAACGAGAAGGCAAAGCTAACTTCGACTGCGCCGAAGTTTTAATACACTTGAAAAACTTTACTCCAACTGATTTAACTGGAAAAATATATATAAGATATAGATATCAGATATTTAAAATTTTTAAATCATTGATAAAAAAATTAATAATAAAAAAAAAAATGTTCTTAGTAAAACACATTTTCCGACCGATCGGTCCTATGGCAGCTATATGCTATAGTCCTCCGATTTTGATAATTTTTTTCAAAATTATGTGAATGCATATAAAACTAATATATACCAAGATTGGGGACGCTACGATAAAAAACAAAAAAGTTTTTCTCACTAGAAGTAGTTTTTTGACCGTCCGTTTATATGGCAGCTATATGCTATAGTCATCCGATTTTGATAAATTTTTCCAGAACTGTGTGGAAACAGTGTGGCCTTGTGTGGCTCAGTGGGTAGCGTGTGTGCCTACTGTGCGGGAGGCTGTGGGTTCGATCCCGCCTCGGAACATCTAATTGAAAAAGTTTTTCTTTAAAAACTTTTACGCACAAGGTCACCTTTACAGCTGTTGGCGCCAGTTGTGGAGTATGTAGCCATGAAAAAGCTTCTCAAAAACTTTGCCGTTCGGATTCGGCGTTAAACTGTAGGTCCCTTTCTCTTGAGCGAAAATTTAAAGACACACGAGCTAAGAGATTGAGAGAAGCTCGGCTTGGCCCCGATGGGGGCTGTAACAGCCAATTTTAACTTTTTTAACTGTGTGGAAACATATAAAACAAATATATACTACGATTGGAGACGCTACGATGGAAATCAAAAAAGTTTTTTTCACAAAGACTTATTTTTCGACCGATCGTTCCTAGGCAGCTATATGCTTGTGATCCGATTTTGATACATTTTTCCAGAATTATGTGGAAGCATATAAAACTAACATATACCAAGATTAGTGACGCTACGATGGAAAACAAAAAAGTTTTTCTCACTAGAACTAGTTCTTAGACCGATCGTTCCTATGGCAGCTATATGATATAGTCATCCGATCCGGCCGGTTCCGACATATTAGTTGCGTGCAGTAAAAAGAAGACTCTGTGCAAAATTTCAGCTCGATAGCTTTAAAACTGAGAGACTAGTTCGCGTAGAAACAGACAGACGGACAGACAGACGGACGGACGGACAAGCGGAAATGAACTCGGCTCGTCGTCCTGATCAAGAATATATATAGTTTATGGGGTCGGAAATGAATATTTCTATGCGTTACAAACTTCTGGGCAAAATTAATATACACTTTTCAAGTGTATAATGATATATACCAAGATTGGAGACGCTGCGATAGAAAACAAAAAAGTTTTTCTCACTAGAACTAGTTTTTGGACCGATCGTTCCTATGGCAGCTATATGATATAGTCTTCCGATCCGGCCGATTCCGACAAATGTGCAGCGTATTTGTATTTAAAGACCTTTTGCAAAGTTTGGTCAAGAAAGCTTCAAAACTGAGGGAGGAGATAGCATAGAAACAGACGGACAGACGGACGGACGGACAGACGGAAATGAACTCAGCTCGTCATGCTGATCAAGAATATATATACTTTATGTGGTCGGAAATGCTTCCTTCTATGCGTTACAAACATCGTGACAATTTTAATATACCCTCTGCAAGGGTATAAAAATAATGGCTTCAATGGGTCTTTTTCGCTGTAAACTAGTGTAATTGGCAATGTTGATCGAAGCCTTTTAACAGGGATTTTGGTAAGCATAATTTCCTTTCCTTTCCTCTTTACTTTGGACATTTTCAACATTACTGTCCATAAATGATACAGTATCAGCATCCTCCAACGCAGTGGTCAGAGCTTCTAACCAGGGCTGCAAACCGGTCCGGAACCGAACCCTTCAGAACCGGTTCGGTTCAGGTTCTGGTGATGCCTGAACCGAACCGGGAACCGAACCCCATTGAAAATAATCACGAGAACCCGAACCCGAACCTAACCCTGTTTTCTTATCGATGGGGTTCGGTTCTAAAAATTATTATGAAGAAAAATGTATCCATTCATATGCCCATGTACGGATGGCGACACTTTTTCCCATCCGCAACAAAAGACTGGACTGTGTTATTTTACACAATCTCAAGCAAGGGAATTCAATTTGTATCTGAAACCATATTCTGTGTACACATCACAAATAAAGTTCTTTTAACATTTCACTCTCACAATATGCCAGTCAAAGCCGTGCTGTGGCGGTCCCATGTGTAGAAAAAATAATTTGACTGAATTCTCGGAAATGTATGTACGTGTGTGTGTGGCTGAACTCTTTAAGTTAGGGATGAGACAACCCGGCATGTCTGTGATTAAGTCCCGGTCACTGGCAATCATTAAATCACACAGTGACTGCATATTTGAAGTAACAGTGTGATTTGATGACTGCCAGTCACTGTGACTTAATCACAGTTACGCCGATATGGTCAATCACAGATACTAAATCACGGGTACGCAGATAAAGCTCATCTCTTATTTTTAGGCCAAAAGTGGCCGTGTTTTTTGCAGGTTTCATAGCCACAAAAATCATAGAGTAAAGAGAGATAGAGGGGAAGATTGAGACGGCTCTCAAAATGAGGCGCTGTTAAGTAACAGTACGAGTTGAGATACTTTTAAAATGTTGCCAGCGATTTCAACATGTTGCTAAGGTCTTATAACACAGATAGGAAAACACGGTGGTTAGAGCGAGACGGACATTGTCTTGACTGTACTCAGAGAGCGATAATAACAAAAAACAGCTGATTATTTCGCTGTTAAGTTTGTTGTGAGAGCGACAATAACAAAGAACAGCTGATTATTTCGCTGTTGAGTTTGTGGCGGCAGAGCAATCTTTTCCTCTAGAAATATTTACTCTATGCAAAAATCACACCAGATTCAGCAATCCCACTACCATAGAGTAAAGAGAGATAGAGGTAGAGATTGAGACGGCTCTCAAAATGAGGCGCTGTTAAGTAACAGTACGAGTTGAGATACTTTTAAAATGTTGCCAGCGATTTCAACATGTTGCTAAGGTCTTTTAACACAGATTGTAAAACACGGTGGTTAGAGCGAGACGGACATTGTCTTGACTGTACTCAGAGAGCAATAATAACAAAAAACAGCTGATTATTTCGCTGTTAAGTTTGTTGCGAGACAAAACAAAGAACATTTATTTCGCTGTTAAGTTTGTGGCGGCAGAGCAATCTTTCCCTCTAGAAATATTTACTCTATGCCACTACAGTGAAGGAGAAATGACTTTCGCTGTGAGTGCAAGTTGGCAGAATCGCTTAACTCTTCTAAACATACATACAATCAATCAATCAAGACAGATCACTTATGTGCTTGACTTCCTAGCCATCAAGAGGCAGATTATATGGCATCTCGTCTTCAAATTCTATTAAATTACTTATTTTGTACATAAATATATAAAATGCTATCTGGAACCCGAACCCGAACCGGAACCCCGGTTCTCAATTTGAAGGGAACCGGTTGTGGAACCGAACCCCCAGAGTAGGGTAAGGGTTCGAACCCCGAACCGAACCCCAGTCAAAATTAAAGGGGTTTGCAGCCCTGCTTCTAACACATTAAAGTCATCGTCCTCGTCGTCACTTGATATGTTTGATACTTCCTCATCCGACGGTACTGACTCAAGCAAATCCAGCAACTGTTCATCAGTCAAGACTGACAACTTGTAACGAACACGCTCTGCCATTTCTTCGAATGTTTCAAGATCTATTAAATAAAATCATACAATAAACAAAATCCAGCACAAAATTTGCAAGTACTTGTGAATCAGCTGCTGGTAACAAAAGTTGACGTGCAGCCCCAAAAGTGTCTCTAGGCACTTATTACTATTTCACTGCTCCAAGAAAATTTTTTTATATATTTGCATATCTTTAAATTAATTTTAATAGTAAATAAACATACCTTTCACGAAAAAATGTATGAGCTGGATTGGTTTTATACATTTACTTTTGTTAGCACAACAAAACACAACATGCAGCAGGTCAAACTTCACGCGCAAAAAAACACATGTTCAGTGCATATGAAAGTAAAAAGTACCGTTAAAAAATTCTGATAGCTTTCAAAGCTTCTGCACATAATTTGGGTTTTGTTTATAACAGCCAAAAAATATTTAAATGATGTAAAAGCTATTACTTTTTTTTTAACGTTAATAATATAATAAGTGTCTTGAGACACTCTTACGTGTTAGAGGGTTAATTAATATTTAAAACGAAGCGTAAGTTGAAGTCGGCCCTGCTCGACTTCGATATACCCGTTACTCAGGGTAAGGTATATTTAAGAATATTTTATTAGATCACAACATGATCAAATTGTGGGAGATATGAGGTTTTTTCCAAATTGCGGGGGTGGTAACTCTACTATAGCTCATCTGATCAGGAAATGATGTATGTCGGATCGATAGGTAATGATGATTATAATATACTAGCATAGGACCCGGCGCGCTTTGCTTCGCCATAGCTTTGTATAGCCGAACTGGAAAATTATTTGCAGCTTATTATATCAATATTAGTCTCAAATAGAACGGATTACTCCAAAATCCCTCCTAGAGGTGAAAAAATCAGCTTTGACATTAAACCTCCCGTTTTCCGAACTTGGGTGTATAGTATGATATTAAAATTTTTATTTATTTGGCCCGTAGAGCTAAGAAAATAAATTTTATTCATTTTGGTGTGCATTTTCTATTTTCAGTTCGGTTTACAAATAAAAATTGGCTTTTAAACTACCCAGACACCCATTACCCGACTTAGAGGGTGCATTTGCGCAAAGCTAAAAAAAATCCTATTTAATTGACCCATAGAACTTTCAAACTAAATTAAATACAGAACAGCTGAAATATAACGGTTTGCCATGAACCCGCACTCATATTCCGACCTTTGCAATAAATTTTCGCAAAATAAAAAATTATTCCATTATTCGGTAAATAAAGCCAGCAAAACGAATATCATTTCAACCGGCTCACAAATAACCATTGTCGATGAACTTAACCACTCCCTCCATTTTCCGAACCGGGGGCAGAAATTCCACCACCGAATAATCATATGTCTCATTATTTTCCGGTAGGTTTTTCCAAAATGTAAAAGTCATATTCGTGAATGTGTAGTTTTGAAAATAAATTTGGAGCTAATCGTTTGGAAAGTATACTTTCGGCCAATTAATTGATTTTTAACACATGGGGGTGTCGTGGGTTAATTTTGCGGAAAAATGGTATGCAGTTGTTGATGAATTTTGATTGCGGTTTTTTTAATTATATAATTAGTTTGGAGCTGATCGGATGATAAACAAAAAAGTTTCATACAAAAGTTTTCTGCGTATTTTCCACATTCCACACTTTCGGAGTAAGATGAAACTACAGTAAAAAATTCAGCTTGCTATCTCTTACGGTTTGGGCTGTGCGACGGTCACCAATCAGTCAGGTTGAACTCTTTTATATATATAGATGCCTAAAAAGTTCGAACCATCAATCTTTAAAATTGTGGGAGATATGAGGTATTTTTCAAATTGCGGGGGCGGGAACTTTTCTCTCGTTCATCTGATCGAAAAATTATGTATGGCGGATCGATAGGTAATGATGATCTAAATATAAGTCTAGAAGGTTCGAACAATCTATTTTCAAAATTTTGGGAGATATGAGGTTTTTATACGAAAGGTATATAATTTTGCCCAGAGTTTGTAACGCAGAATATTCTTCCGACCCCAAAACTATATATTTTGATCAGGACGACGAGCCGAGTTCTTTCGCTGTCCGTCGTCGTGTCCGTGTCTGCCGTCGTCCGTTGTCTGTTTCTACGCAAACTAGTCTCTGTTTTAAAGCTACGAGTGAATTTGCCAGAGTTTTTTTTACGAGCACTAAATTGGAACCGGCCGGATCGGATGACTATATCTATAGTGCCATGGAACGATCGGTCTAAGAACTAGTTCTAGTGAGAAAAACTTTTTGTTTTCATCGTAGCGTCATAATCTTGGTATATGTTAGTTTATGTTCCACATAATTCGGAAAAATGTATCAAAACGGATCACTATAGCTATACAAGGAACGATCGGTCGACAAAAGTCTTTGTGAGAAAAACTTTTTGTTTCACGTAGCGTTTCATCGTAGTATATTCTGTTTATATGTTCCACACAATTCTGGAGAAATTTATCAAACGATGACTATAGCTATAGCTGCCATATAAACGGTCGGTCAAAAAACTACTTTAGGGAAAAACTTTTGTTTTCCATGTAGCGTCAATCTTGGTATATGTTAGTTTATCTTTCACTAATTCTGGAAAAATTTATCAAATTGGATAACTATAGCTATAGCGCCATATAAACGGTCGGTCAAAAACAATTCTAGTGAGAAAAACTTTTTTTTTCCATCGTAGTATAATCTTGGTATATGTTAGTTTTATTGCTTACATAATGAAAATTTATCAAAATCGATGACTATAGCATATAGCGCATAGGACCGATCGGTGGAAAATGTGATTTACTAAGAAAGTTTTTTTATGGTATCAAATTTTTATTATCAGATTTTAAAATTTTAAATATCGATATCTATATCCTATATATTTTACCGGTTAAATCAGTTGGAGTAAAGTTTTTCAAGTGTATTAAAACTTCGGCACAGTCGAAGTTAGCTTTGCCTTCTCGTTTCATATTGCGGGGGCGGGAGTGGGCGTGTCAAAAATATGAAACAAACTTGATCTGCGTGCAGAAGATACAAGTCTACACTGAAAATTGTAGCTCTAGCTCTTATAGTCCCTGAGATCTAGGTGTTCATACAGACGGACGGACAGACAGACGGACATGTCTTAATCGACTCGGCTATTGAAGCTGATCAAGAATATATACACTTTATGGGGTCGGAGATGTTTCCTTCTGCCTGTTACATACATTTGCATACCCTTTTACTCTACGAGTAACGGTTATAAAAAGATACTGATTGTAGTTTCAATTTGAGACAACGCTTATCAAATTGATATTGATACGAATTTTTTTGGGTGTAGGACGCTCCAAGATTGGGGACGCTACGATAGAAAACCAAAGTCGTGTTTTGACCGACCGTTTCTATGGGAGCTATATAATATAGATCCGATTTTGATACATTTTTCCAGAATTATGTGGAAGCATATAAAATTAACTAATACCAAAATTAGTGACGCTACGATGGAAAACAAAAAAGTTTTTATACCCGTTACTCGTAGAGAAAAAAAAATATACTAAGTTCGTGCAAATGTATGTAACAGGTACACAGAGAAAAAAAAAGCTCAAGATCAATTTAATCTTTGCTAGTTAGAAATGATCTTTTAAAAATATCTATTTTTCATACTTAATATAAATAGTTTCTTAGAAGTCTTCTCATAAATGTGTGCCTGGCTGACTGCGTTGAGACGTCAAGCAAGGTCTCGAGTTCGATCCCCAGACAAGTCAATTTTTTTTTATAGAAAATATCGTATTGATATTTTTTTATCATATCAAGATAATCTTTGTCATATCGGAGTGAAATTGATATGAAACAAGTAAGAAAGTCGGTCAAGCCCGACTGTAATATACTCTGTACCTGTTTGTATGTAACTGATAACTTTAAAGTGTGAGGTTTTTTAAAAATCTGGGGGTGGCAACTCTTTCGACTATCGTTCATCTGGTTGAAAAACAATGTACGGGCTCGATAAGTAATGATGGGTAGAATTACCCTAGTACTTAACTCGTAAAATTATAAAATTTGTATATAATTTCCTATTAACATAAACATATCTATATTAGTCACGCGGGAATCTCGCGTGATTTCTGACCGCAGGCCATCTCAATTGCATCGCTCCTCCCATAGTCGGTCTTTGCCTACTTACACAAATATCTATTGGAAAGAAGGGAGGGGGCAACTGAAAGCGGCGCAGTCCAGTAAGCTATTGCCCTCTCGCTCTCTTTCTCGTAAGTGGCTGCGGGTGTTGTTGTTGTCGTTGCATTAAATTTTCTTTTACACATAGCGCCACTATTGTTCATCTGATCGGAAAACGATGTATGGGGGCTTGATAAGAAATGATGAGTAGAATATATGTCTAAAAGGTTCGAACAACGTAACTCCAAAATTGTGGAAGATATTCAGTTTTTTTAATTTGCGGGGGAGGCAGGGGGCGTGGCAAAAATCAAAACTAAACTTGATCTGCCTGCAAGTAGAAGAAATATATGTTCCATACACTTCAAACCTCTATCTCTTACCATCTCTGAGATCTCTTCGTTCATACGGACAGACGGACAGACGGACATGGCTATATCGACTCGGCTGTTGATGCTGATCAAGAATATATATACTTTATGGGGTCGGAGATGCTTCCTTCTGGCTGTTACATACATTTGCACAAACCCAATATACTCTGTGTACCTTCGGTACAGAGTATAAAAATGTGGAAATGACTGCCATTTCATATCACTTTTTTTCTCTGTGTAGAAGGAAGCATCTCCGACCCCATAAAGTATATATATTCTTGATCAGTATCAATAGCCGAGTCGATATAGACATGTCCGTCTGTCCGTCAGTCTGTATGAACACCTTGATCTCAGAGACTATAAGAGCTAGAGCTACCATTTTTTCAGTGTAGACTTGTATTGTCTGCACTCAGATCAAGTTTGTTTCAAAATTTTGCCACGCCCCCTCCCGCTCCCGCAATATGAAAAAAACCTTATATCTCCCACAATTTTAAAAATAGATTGTTCGGACCCTCTAGACATATATTTTAATCATCATTACCTATCTATAAGCCATACATCATTTCCTGATCAGATGAACGAGAGAAAAGTTCCCGCCCCCGCAATTTGAAAAATACGTCATATCTCCCACAATTATTAAAATAGATTGTTCGAACCCTCTAGACATATATTTTAATCATCATTACCCATCGATCCGCCATACATCATTTCCTGATCAGATGAGCGATAGAAAAGTTCCCGCCCCAGCAATTTAAACGAGAAGGCAAAGCTAACTTCGACTGTGCCGAAGTTTTAATACACTTGAAAAACTTTGCTTATTTAACTGGAAAAATATATATAGGATATAGATATCAGATATTTAAAATTATGAAATCATTGATAATAAAAATTTGATACCATAAAAAAAAACTTTTCTTAGTAAAACACATTTTCCGACCGATCGGTCCTATGGCAGCTATATGCTATAGTCATCCGATTTTGATATTTTTTTTCAAAATTATGTGAAAGCATATAAAACTAATATATACTACGATTGGAGACGCTACGATGGAAATCAAAAAAGTTTTTCTCACAAAGACTTATTTTTCGACCGATCGTTCCTATGGCAGCTATATGCTATAGTGGTCCGATTTTGATACATTTTTCCAGAATTATGTGGAAGCATATAAAACTAACATATACCAAGATTAGTGACGCTACGATAGAAAACAAAAAAGTTTTTCTCACTAGAACTAGTTCTTAGACCGATCGTTCCTATGGCAGCTATATGATATAGTCATCCGATCCGGCCGGTTCCGACATATTAGTTGCGTGCAGTAAAAAGAAGACTCTGTGCAAAATTTCAGCTCGATAGCTTTAAAACTGAGAGACTAGTTTGCGTAGAAACAGACAGACGGACAGACAGACGAACAGACGGACAGACGGACGGACGGACAGACGGAAATGAACTCGGCTCGTCGTCCTGATCAAGAATATATATAGTTTATGTGGTCGAAAATGAATATTTCTATGCGTTACAAACTTCTGGGCAAAATTAATATACACTTTTCAAGTGTATAAAAATAAGGACCTAAATTACCCTTAAATTTAGAAAAGAAATGTTCTAAAAACAAACAAAAAAATTCTAAATTTTCGGATGATTGAAGTGCTTGCTTAGCTTTTGGTTTCTACGTTTTTTGCCTTGACTTCATTCGTGTGCGTGCGTGTGTGTGTGCTGTCAGTAAAGCATTTGTGTGCTGCGTTTTAGAGTCAATGACGAAATAAAAACGAGAAGGCAAAGCTAACTTCAACTGTGCCGAAGTTTTAATACACTTGAAAAACTGATTTAACTGCAAAAATATATATAGGATATAGATATCAGATATTTAAAATTTTTAAATCATTGCTAATAAAAATTTGATACCATAAAAAAAAACTTTTCTTAGTAAAACACATTTTCCCACTGATCGGTCCTATGGCAGCTATATACTTTAGTCATCCGATTTTGATAATTTTTTTCGAAATTATGTGAAAGCATATAAAACTAATATATACCAAGATTGGGGACGCTACGATAAAAAACAAAAAAGTTTTTCTCACTAGAAGTAGTTATTTGACCGACCGTTTATATGGCAGCTATATGCTATAGTCATCCGATTTTGATAAATTTTATCAGAATTGTGTGGAAACATATAAAACAAATATATACTACGTTTAGAGACACTACGATGGAAATCAAAAAAGTTTTTCTCACAAAGACTTATTTTTCGACCGATCGTTCCTATGGCAGCTATATGCTATAGTGATCCGATTTTAATACATTTTTCCAGAATTATGTAAAAGCATATAAAACTAACATATACCAAGATTAGTGACGCTACGATGGAAAACAAAAAAGTTTTTCTAACTAGAACTAGTTCTTAGACCGATCGTTCCTATGACAGCTATATGATATAGTCATCCGATCCGGCCGGTTCCGACATATTAGTTGCGTGCAGTAAAAAGAAGACTCTATGCAAATTTTCAGCTGGATAGCTTTAAAACTGATAGACTAGTTCGCGTAGAAACAGACAGACGGACAGACAGACGGACGGACAAGCGGAAATGAACTCAGTTCGTCGTCCTGATCAAGAATATATATAGTTTATGGGGTCGGAAATGAATATTTCTATGCGTTACAAACTTCTGGCAAAATTAATATACACTTTTCAAGTGTATAATTAGTTGTGCATTGACTTTGAAATGTGAGGCATCGAAAAAAATGGATCATCTTCTGGCAGAGTTGAAGGGCGACGCCTTAACTGAAAATTTTGCATGTGAGTGTTCTTGTTGAAAAAGGTGTATTCGGTACCTAATATTTAAGTGACATTTGTGTGAAAAAATTAATTGCAATTTACGTATTTATGTACAAAAATATCTATGCATACGCATCTAAGCAAGTACGCAGCTAGAATGCATGCGAATGCCATTTGTTTTGGTGTGTGTATGTACATATGAGCGTAGCCAAATATAAGTGATAAGAAATGCTTCGAGCTGCTATATAGTACATATGTACAAATGCAATTTTTTTGGCATATTTATCTTTTGGGAAAAGGCAGCAATGCTCCCTCAGACGTCCGCCAAATGCAAATGTGGTATAAAAAGTAAATAAGAGCTAATTATGTCGTTTCTTTTATTTATGCATTTTAGAATTCGGTTTTACAAAGGAATCCCTTTTGCATGCAACGTACAATAAAGTATCGCAACTTATTCCTATAAAGCTAATAGGGAAATTGATTACTTTCGACCATAATTTGAAGAGGTGGCAACAATCATAAGTAAGTGTGCACAAATATACTTCCAGTTGCACAGATGTATGTGAATACATATTTATATACATACACTAAGGGAAAAGTTGAACGAATAAGTTGAGTACGAATGCTCTTGAAAAAAAATTTATTTGTTCTTGAATTTTTAAGAATTTCGTTC
This sequence comes from Lordiphosa mommai, assembly GCA_018904225.1. Taxonomy (NCBI): domain Eukaryota; kingdom Metazoa; phylum Arthropoda; class Insecta; order Diptera; family Drosophilidae; genus Lordiphosa; species Lordiphosa mommai. Next base: position 232,669 of record JAEIFT010000122.1, on the reverse strand, counting down.
TTGAAATCGAGAATTTTTCGTTCTCAAATCGGTATTTATAGGAGAGGGAAGTGGGGAGAAGTAACTGAGAAGAGAGAGCAAGCAAACAGGCAGGCATGTTCTTGCGGATCAATACGCACATGCAGCTACAAAATTCGCATTTGCAGCCGCACAAGTATATGCATTTACATCAGTGCTGGGCGCGTCCGTATAGCGTGTGCATATGAAAGGCCTCAGTCGCAGCGACGTCGCTCACATACAGCATACGAACGTTTCGCTGCTGTCGACTTCGTATCGGCCGCCACGCACACATACATAGCTAAAATATGATAGTATTGTGTGCCCTGCACTGATTTACATACATACATACATACATGGCGCGTAAGGCAGAACATTCGCCCAACACAGTGGCGCTAGAAAGTATTCGCCCGCTAATGAACAAATATTTTGCCGATTTTGTCTAATTTTTGGGCTAATACTTTTAAGCCTCACTGTCATAAACGAACTAACTCTCTTGTCTGTGTCACTGTGCATTTTCAGCAATTACAAATTTTTAATTTATTTTTCTAATGAAATTTTAGTTATTTGGTTATAGACGCTGGTGTCAATTACAATTGCCTAAATAATGACACCCGACGACGTGAAGGAAGCCATCCCACCTTTGGGGCTGAGAATACAGTTTAGAGAAAAGCTGTTCTCGTAAAGAAAAAGAAAGGTAAGAGATCTTAAGATTAAATAATAATAGGATTCCATATTAATTTGGATTATTTTATTGTGTTTTTTTAGATTTCAAGCAACGCATAAGGATGCTGAAACTTATTTTCACAACACTTTTTCAAGAATCAAACCAACCAACCGAATCCACTTTTGGAAAAGTTTGATAGCCATTTTCGGGCATATGTAGTAGGCTGTGCTACTGATCTTATTAATGTAAAATTAAACGAATTTGTAAGACCGTTCCTACATTCATACCCACTAAATAACGGGAAAACTCTTGTTTGATTTAAGTACATATAAAAAAATTATTTTTATTTTAAATCCATTACTTTATGTATTTGTTCACTATAAAATACCAAATATTATTTAATATCTTTATAAGTAAAAACAAAAACAACTGATTTTAAGCTTTTGATTGAAGAATGGGCAATCCTACTTTTAAATATGTGAAGCTCTTGATTTAAGAATGGGAAACTCTTGAATTTCAGAATGTTGAGCTCTTAATTTAAGAATGGGAAATTCTTGGAATTGAGTATGTCAGGCTCTTGATTCAAGAATGAAAGAATCTTGGATTTGAGTCTGACAAGCTCTTGATCAAGAATTTTCTTCTTGAAATAAGAATTTTTCATTCTTGGATCAAGTATGAAAATTTTCGGTCCAAGAAATTCGTACTCAAAAATTCATTCTTGGATCAACAAATTCACTCTTGGAACAAGAATTTTCACTCTCACCGTACTATTGAGCTCGAATGCTCTTGATCAGAGTATGAAATTCTCTATTTTTTCTATAAGTGTACACATGATTGTAAGTAAGTACATATGCATATATGTCAAAGTTTGCTTGCACTCTCTGCTCAGTTACTTCTCCCCACTTCCCTCTCCTATAAATACCGATTTGAGAACGAAAAATGCTCGATTTCAAGAACGAAATTCTTAAAAATTCAAGAACGAATAAATTTTTTTTTAAGAGCATTCGTACTCAACTTATTCGTTCTACTTTTCCCTTAGTGTAGATATTTAAAATTATTAAATCATTTATAATACAAATTTGATACATAAAAAAAAACCTTTCTTAGTAAAACACATTTTCCGATCGATCGGTCCTATGGCAGCTATATGCTATAGTCATCCGATTTTGATACATTTTTTTCAAAATTTTGTGAAAGCATATAAAACTTATATATTGGGGAAGCTACGATAGAAAACAAAAAAGTTTTTCTCACTAGAACTAGTTTTTTGACCGACCGTTTATATGGGAGCTATACTTATAAATTAAAATAGATCATTTCCGAAAAAAAATTTTTCAGTAAAACTTTTTCCAGAATGAGCTATGTGCTAAAGTAGTTTTGAGCATATTTTTTTTTGGTTAAAACTATAAAATATACTACGATAGAGCTCTTTTATGCAAAAAAACTGACATATACCAAGATTAGTGACGCTACGATGGAAAACAAAAAAGTTTTCCTATGGCAGCTATGTGATATAGTCATCCGATCCGGCCGGTTCCGACATATTAGTTGCGTGCAGCATATACTTATAAATTAAAAATAATTGAGAATCAAAATTTTATCACGTTAGTATAAAAAAAAAATTGTTTTCTTAGTAAAACTCATTTTCCGACAGATCGGTCCAATGGCAGCTATATGCTAAAGTCATCCGTTTTTGATCAATTTTTTTTTGAATTGTGTTAAAACATATGAAACTAATATATACTACGATTAGAGTCTCCTTTTTATTGCACGCAACTAATATGTCGGAACCGGCCGGATCGAGTGACTATATCCTATAGCTGCAATAGGAACGATCGGTCGAAAAATAAGTCTTTGTGAGAAAAACTTTTTTGATTTGCATCGTAGCGTCTTCAATCGTTGTATATATTAGTTATAAATGTTTCCACACAATGCTCAAAAAATTTATCAAAATCGGATGACTATAGCATATAGCTGCCATATCAACGGTAGTTCAAAAAACTACTTTTAGTGAGAAAAACTTTTTTGTTTTCTACTGTTGCTTCTCCAATATATTAGTTTTATATGCTTTCACATAATTTTGAAAAAATTTATCAAAATCGGATGACCATTGCATATAGCTGCCATTGGACCGATCGATCGAAAAATGTGTTTGTACTAAGAAAAGTTTTTTTATATGGTATCAAATTATTATTATTAATGATTTAAAAATTTTAAATATCTGATATCCATATTCTATATATATTTTACCGGTTAAATCAGTTGGAGTAAAGTTTTTCAAGTCTATTAAAACTTCGGCACAGTCGAAGTTAGCTTTGCCTCCTCTTTTTTTAGTTTTTTGTTCTCCCTGCATTGTTAATCGATAATCCTATACAAAACCATAATTTCAGCAGTTTTATTGCACTTCTTTCATTGCACCTACTGTACACAGACATGCATGCTTGTGAACATACATACATACTGATTCGTAGATCATATATATAGAAAAACATTTGCGGTAAGTCTTTTGGTTTTAAAGTTATTTGCATTTTATTTATTTTATACATATAGTATTAAAAATAATTCTAATTGAAAAATTTTTATATAAAAATAAAAATTATAAATTAAAAGTATTTTAATTTAATAATCAAATAAAAATGTATCCTGATTTCTAATAACAGGCTCAATAATATGAATTGTGGAGCCTCACACTTTCTCGTAGGACCTTAATTTAAGAAAAAATTTTATTCAAATTTTTTTGTTCATAACTATTATTTTTGGTCCCTGATTAACACTGATAAAAAATTCTCATTCAGGGGTGTCCTAGAAATCTGTAGAGATTTTGGACTCGGTTGCTTTCCAAATCGCTCGAAAAGTCTGTCGGTGTCACAGAACTTCGAGAGATTTTATATAAGTAGGTTTGTGTCTAAGATAATGGTCCCTCTCATCAAACAGAGATGCGTCTCTCACAAATTAAATTTCCCATTTTTTAGTTATGAGTTAAATTTAAGTTCAATTGAATTTTGTTGAATGTTAATTATGTTGTTTGATTCATATTTAATTATAAATGCAAATTAAAGTAATTTTCAACAAAAATATGATGTAAAAATTTAAAATATTTTTAGGGCCAATCATATACTTAGCAAACCTATGCACGATTGTTGTCGTCAAATTCTTAAGATGGCGCTTGCAACGCCGACTGCGTTTGAGTGGCAGCTTTCGGTTGGTTTTGCGAATAATTATTAAAATGCATATTTCATTATTGAACAAATACCCAAACATTGACATTTTAGTGAAGCAATGTCCTTGCTCAAGTGAGTATTTTTTACGTTTCTCAAAACTTTATGCGCGTTTTTCTCGAAACCACGTTTTTGGACCTGGAAGCCATGATTGCGACAGTTCTCCTGAACTGATTTTATTCAGCAATGTTGCAATCGACGCAAAATTTATGTAATTCTGTAATTCTTGCATTCGAGGGCTGTTCAAAAAGTTATCGGCCTGCCAATTAAGGTCTCCCAAAAAAGGTGTTGACGTGGTAGCCATGATTACGGGCCAGAATAACATCAACTCTGCGTCGATTGCAAAATGTCTGATAAAAATCGCTTTAGTAGAACTGGCGCAACCATGGCTACCAGGTCAAAAATCGTGGTTTCGAGAAACACGCGCTTAAAGTTTTGAGCACCGTAAAATATACTTATTATGGCAAGAACATTGCTCCACTAAAATGGCTATATCTGCTAAACTATTTCGAATTTTGGTTTTAAGGGGACGAAAGGGGAATGACCAAGCAATAATAATTATGCAAAACAAAAAAATCTAAAAAAAATGTTCCAAAGCTAGAAGAATCCCTTAAGTGAATATATAATCCCGAAACGAACATGAAATTCGAATTATGTTTTCATATTTGAAAATTTCGAACTTAGTAGGCTTTTGAGACATTGAGAGCTAAGGCGTTAAGTTTATACTGGCTTCTTAATGCTAACAAACTGTCGCTGAAAAACAAAACACTTATTTACAAAGTTGTATTCGCACCTACCTGGAGACACGGAATTCAAGTTTATGGGATTCCCGTCAAAACCCATCTGAATAAAATTATTAAGTTCCAAGCCAAGCTGCTAAGGCGAATCAGTGGAGCTGAGTGGTTCATACGCACGAAAGACTTATAGAAAGAATGTGGAGTTACTATAATCTATAGGCAGTCTGCGCGCTACCTTCAACAGAGTGGAAATCGGTGACAAAATCACTTTAGCGAGAACCTTGTATAAGTTCATGAACCTAAAGCTAACAAAGTGGTTGGTTGCAATTTGCAATAGTTAAATAAAAGATATGACAAATTCTTTAGTCCAACTTCCCTCAATTAGTGGGACGTCCAACACAAACGGTGGACTTAGGACACGATCAAGAAATAGCAGGATTACCCTACCTTATTCATATTCATAAAGAAACTTTCATGAGTACTCTTAAAAAAAACAATTCAACAATTCCAAACCAAAATCAGAAAAACCGCCGCATTGCATTGCTCTTGACTGGTTTCATTTGTGCTTTATGACTACCATTAAGGCCAGCTGCTCATCTGCTGTTAACCACTTAGCGACTTGGCCACTGTCCAGAAGAATCTGCTCGTGACACAACGTAGTTAGCCTTCCTTCTCCCACTAGCTGTCTCTCTCTCTCGGTCTCACTCGGACTATATCAATTGTCACTTGTCGCACATCGCATGCCAGACAGTCACACGGAACATTAATAAGTTCACTTACACTTCCAGGCCAGACAACATTATTCATGCCTTCATGACATAATTACATTTTGAATTGCTTTTATGGCCAAGAGCACGACTTTCGCTTCGTTCGTTTCATTTTGTTCCTTAACGGTCTGTTAGGCCGTTTTGTTAATGACAAATGAAAACATTTTCCTGACATTCGCGTGGGCAGCGGCAGCAGCAACAACCTGAACTGGACTTGTGCTAGTGCTTCACTTCAATTGTGTTTAATTAACATTTTGTGATGTGCCAGCAGCGAAAAAGTTCACTGTGTTAAATGCTCATTTTTCATACGGCATCTGCCCTGGGGGTAAAGAAGTTTGCGCTTTGCTTTCATTTCAGGCAAATTTTTGTAGAAAATACATTTCATGCTGGCAATTAAATAAACATCAATTATATCACTTTTTTATAAATGCAAAAAATCCACCTAAAGCCCAAAAATTCAATTTCGAAAAGGACAATTAACACCCCGAAATGCCAATCGGTCGAGTTTAATTATTGTTTGTCCATTTTACCAAATTCCTTGACGAATATCACGGGCTTATTTAAATTTTTCATATGTCTCCTCCTCGCTTTGCTGTCACAAATATTGACCTTTTTAATTAATTGGTTTTTGATTAAGTAAGCAGCAGAAGCAGCAGCAGGCGATGTAAAACAAATCCGGCAGGAGCCCCCGGGTCCTTTGACCTTCTCGGCGTGTGCAGAAGCTGCGTTACACAAATTAAATATTTAAATGTGCAAAAAGAAGCAAAAATATTTTCGCAGTTTTTATTTGCCCACACACAATTCGGTAAATATTAATAAGACTCAAATGAAATCGCATACAAAATGGCCCATGTCGGAGTGGAAATATTTTGTATATTTTGTGTAATTTGAAATAATAACAAAATCAATAAATGCGCCACAGCGGCGACTTGTCCATAAAGTAGATTCGGAATAGCCACAATTGTTGGCGATTTATCTTGATTGTGCGCCAGTCACGGCAATGGGCCATAATAAACATTTTAAAGAAATTGAAAAACGCAAATTGACAATCAATGGCAATTGACGAGGACAGAGAGTCCCCCGGGCCGAGCCTGGGCGAATTTGGATTAAAATTGTCAAGTGGGCTTATTTGTATTTTAAAGTGTATTTCGGAATATGGCAAAGTGTAGCTAATGATTGTGGTTGTGGGTCAGGCTTTTAGTTAGTTCGGAAGCAGGCACTTAAGCCCAACCATTGACAATGACCCCTGGGAGTGAGTGAATCAATATGGTCATCACCATATTCAAGGGGAATGTAACGAATTTGAATTTCAAAAACGTCAGTCATTGTCTGAGCTAGAAAGCGTTCTGCACCATGCATCATGGAAATAGGAAGGAAGTACAAATTTGTATGAGCGCTAGAGGTGAGATAAAAGTGAATTTTTACGAAATGTAGTTGCATTACTCGCTAGCTACACGATTTTTTGTTGTTTTTTATTCGATAAACGTTCTTTTTTAACAAGGTTGGCATCACAACATACAAAATGTAAACAAAAACAGCTGTATAAAGGTCCGCCAAATGTTAGAAGGTAAGAAATTTAAATTAATTTATAATATGATGAATTAATCAATAATTTGATATAACAAAATATTTATTTTATTAGAAGAAAAACTCTTAACGTCAATGCTAGTGGACTGAAGAGGCCTGAGAACTGGCCTGAATATAAATAGTAATTTCGCGAAACCTTGTCGTAATTCTAACATTTATAGTCAATAATTTGACATGGAGGCACATCAAAAAAGTGACTACATTAAATGTTCTGTTTGTAATAGCCAAGTAAATTCAAATTTATCAGAAATTTACAATTTTTATTATTTGTTGCCAGTCAACCGGTCAATTGTATAATGCTGGGTTCTCACCGCCGTGATTTGGTTATCGATAACACGATTTATCTAAGAGATGCGATAAGGTGTCCTCATTGGCCACATTCTTGCATACTTGCATCCATTGAACAGCTGATATTGGTCTTCTTTACATAGTGATAAGCTAAATATCTTATAACAATGTAAACAAAATGGATATAAAATAAATTAGGATGATGTTTCTTTATTAAGTTAAGCAGCATATCAGCCCAAAAATAACTATATGAAGTACTGTGGTATATATATTTAACTAAGTAAAAGCTCCAATTGCAATATTCCTCCCTGCAAATGTTCCATTAAAATCATCTTAAGATTTGCAGACATTGCAATTTATTTCATCTGCTATTTTGGACAATTTTTTCCCACGATTAAATTTTCCCAACTTTTTATACACTTGAAAAGTGTATATTAATTTTGCCCAGAAGTTTGTAACGCATAGAAATATTCATTTCCGACCCCATAAACTATATATATTCTTGATCAGGGCGACGAGCTGAGTTCATTTCCGCTTGTCCGTCCGTCCGTCTGTCCGTCTGTCTGTCTGTCTGTCTGTCTGTCTGTCTGTCCGTCTGTCTGTTTCTACGCAAACTAGTCCCTCAGTTTTAAAGCTATCGAGCTGAAATTTTGCACAGAGTCTTCTTTTTACTGCACGCAACTAATATGTCGGAACCGGCCGGATCGGAGGACTATATCTTATAGCTGCCATAGGAACGATCGGTCGAAAAATTAGTCTCAGTGAGAAAAACTTTTTTATTTTCCATCGTAGCGTCACCAATCGTAGTATATATTAGTTTTATATGTTTCCACACAATTCGGAAAAAATTTATCAAAATCGGATGACTATAGCATATAGCTGCCATATAAACGGTCGATCAAAAAACTACTTCTAGTGAGAAAAACTTTTTTGTTTTCCATCGTAGCGTCTCCAATCTTGGTATATATTAGTTTTATATGCTTTCACATAATTTTGAAAAAATTTATCAAAATCGGGTGACTATAGCATATAGCTGCCATATAAACGATCGGTCAAAAAACTACTTCTAGTGATAAAAACTTTTTTGTTTTCTATCGTAGCGTCTCCAATCTTGGTATATATCATTTTTATATTTTTTTACATAAGTTCGAAAAAATTTATTAAAATCGGATGACTATAGCATATAGCTACCATAGAACCGATCGGTCGGAAAATGTGTTTTACTAAGAAAAGTTTTTTTTATGGTATCAAATGTTTATTATTAAATATTAAAATGTTTAAAATATTTGATATCTATATTCTATATATTTTTTACCGGTTAAGTCAGTTGGAGTAAACTTTTTCAAGTGTATTTAAACTTCGGCACAGTCGAAGTTAGCTTTGCCTTCTCGTTTTTATATTTGTTAGTGGTCACAACTGTAACGATACCCATACGATAGGTAGAATTATCGATACTCTAGCAGGAAAGTACTAAAATACGCTATATGCAGCTGCATTTATTTTGAATGTAAGTTTTTGCCACCACTAGCTCCTATAACTTTTGTATGGCAGAAATGTTGCATCTGATACAAGAATGCAGAAATGCAAGAATGGCGCTGCAGTGAGGACTCAGCATTAGTTCGACGCAATTCTCTCTCTCAAACTATCGAACGTCAGCGTTTTTCTCTCTCGAACAATCGAACGTCAGCGTCGCAACCAAAAAAATCGTTCACTCTATATTCCCCTATATTCCCATATTAGAGTGAGGTACGACAACATTAAGAAGAAAAACAGATGCACTGGTGAAGGTGCGACCACTTGGGAGCATTTCACCGATATAGAGGCCATCTTCTGTGGGGATCGAGCTGTCGGTGGAAGTCCCGAAAAGGAGAGCTTCATGCAGATGCTGTCATTCTAGGAATTTCAGTCGGCGGCCAAGTTCGATAATTGTCTCGGAGGACAATAGTAGCTTTATTGCCAGGAACGAATCTAGATGATGCACGAGCACTGGAAGACGCAAGCTCAGAGCGTGTGCACAGAGAGATCTGTAGCCACGGTTGCCACTTTTGGAGCAAATGCTCCATAATGGATCATTTATTGCTTGTTAGAGCAGTGGAGCCCTTTTCTGCAAAATGTGTAAGGAAGTTTTTCAGCTAAGGTACGACTCAGTCCTGTCCAAGGTCACTCACAAAAAAATTTATAAAGTGCCGGGACCTGGGATATGGGAAAAAATTCTTGGTTATATGCAAATATTACTACGTCTAGGCGTTTCTCTTTGAAATCCATTATGTTGACGGCAACCCAGCTCAACGTAGCAGATTCGAAAAAGAAATGCGCCTCCTATGGACGACGGAGGTTCGAATTCGGCCACTTGTCGGCAACCCAGCACAAGTGAGCCAAATTCGACCCTCACGCCTATCCCAAGGTTAAAACCTGACGCTTAGGGTACCCCGCGTGCACACTACGTCAAATTGCCGGCGACCCAGCGCAAAATGACGCCTTGTCCACTGACCCTGACCAGAGCCGATCACGCCACCGTGCCTCCGGCGACCCAGCAAGGCACAATAGACTAATCGGCTAGAGTCAGTTGGGTTTCCTAAGGACACAAACATACCATGGCAATACAAAAAAAAACCCGCGTGGAAAAATACCTATGTGACCCACTGTGCGCAACGCGCCACGTTGCCGGCAGCCCAGCGCAAAGTGACGCCTTGCCCACTCGCCCTGACCAAGGTGATCAAAACGCCACACCTCCGGCAACCCAGCAAGGTGTGAGGAATTGGCCCACTTTGGTCAGTTGAGTCTTGAACAAAAAAAACTTTGTACCCCTTTCCCTTTCGCACTCTCGTAGTTTTCTTTGTTAATTTTTTTAAATTTCTTTTTAATTAAATATCTTTTCGCACTCTCGTTACAACATGTTTTAGGAGAAGGGGGGGTCACATAAATGATTGGAGAAAACTGCCCTAACCGCACCAGTTCTTCGATCCCTACTGTTTTCTCTATTGGCTAAGGCCAAGCCTGGCTTACCCGCTGGAGACTTTCTCGGCTTCTTTGATTTCCTGGGTTTCCTTGTGCTCCTTAAGGTGTTACAAATCTCGGCGATCCTGGGCACACGGGTTTTTGTTATCTACGGCGGAGGCGTGGCACTAAACTTTGCGAATATTTTCCGAATTCCGTAGGCACGTCCGATCATAATTAATCTCCAAAGTCAACTCCTCGCCGGTGGCTTGCCAAAATTTACAAGAGCTCTACTCTGCCCAGAATTCTATTCTGCCGATCCTCCTTCTCGCTCTCACACACACTTTTGGCGCGTGCCAAACTTGGGGTGGGTTTTGCGTATGCTGCTTGTTGTTGTTGGTTGCGCGCGACACTTTTCTTTGGTTGTGTGTGTGTGTGAGCCGGCTGGAATGCGCGTATGTCTTTGCTCTGCTGGTTGTTGTTGTTTTTGCTGGCTTGCATGTTTCTCTGCTTGGGTCTTCGCTCTGCTGTTTGTTGTTGTTGTTGGCTTGCGCGCCACTTGTCTATGCTTGTGCGTGTGTGTGCGAGCCGGCTGGAATGTGCGTATGTCTTTGCTCTGCTGCTGTACATGTGTGTGTTTGTCTCTCTGGCTGCAATCAGTGCTGGACGATCGCGCTAGAGATGACTAAAAATGAGCTAGTTCCGCTCCATTGCGGGTTTAAACTAAAAATCCTATGCAAAATACTTAAATGCTACAAAACAACTTACAAACTATTAAAAATGTCCCTAACCATGTTTCCTTAATTCCTACAAAACAACTTAAAGCTACAAATATTTCCCTAACTCCTTAAATCCTACAAATCAACTTAAAATTACAAATATGTTCCCTATATCCTAATTCCTACAAAAATGTGATTCTTCACAAATGGAGCTTTTTGAACAAGGCAAAACATTTTTCATAAATTCAAAATTTAAAATTTAACACTTAACCAGCGCTAAAATTGATCGAATAGAATACTTAGATAAGTAAATATAGCATAAAATAAAACCCTAAAAGTTCTCGAAATTAAGTGTCAGATAAAAATCATTCCTTAAGGTATTAATTTATGCGGTGAATTGTGCTCCGTCCTCAAAAGGCTGAGGACTGACTTGGGTAGACACAAACAGACTGGCTGACGGACAAAGTTGAATCGACTCAGCTCGTCATGCTGATTCAGTAAATATATTTGTTATATATTTCTATGAACACTTTGCACTTTGTATAAGTAAGTAATGCGTTGACTTCTCACGAGAAACAACCGTATCCCTTATAATGATAACGCCAGAACAAAAGTTTTCAAATTGACAAAATTATATTTTGCAACTTCTTAACCAATTCGATTGTGTTTGTGACTTAGATCCTGAAACCATTGTAAAGCAATTGTAGCATGCAACAACTTACTGACGAGGACAAACAAAAATTGAAGTAGGCTTGTTTTTGAATAAATTGTGTCCAAAATTTAAAATGAACTGCATTCCAAGGCATTCCCAGAACTAAATATAAACGAAATATAAAATCTCTGCTTTTGCAGAGCTCAAAGTTTTTCATACAAGTTTAAATAAAACAAAGCTAAGAAATAAACTTGAATTTCTGATTGATTTGTTCAGATACAGATTCTCAATATAATTGATCAAGAAATGACTTGAAAAAAATTACACTAGTCAACAGCCAGGAAACCTATTTACTTTTATAAAAATGGTCTCTCAATGGAAAAACAAATTTTTCAAATTTTCTGAGGTGAAAATTATTTTGAAGAATTTTAAAATTTTCGGTTTTTCATTTAGGCAATTTTTCGTCAGTGGTTTCACATATTTCGCCATAGCTTAAAAATAACTGTTGCAGAGTTTTGTATGGAACACTGCCATAAGGCAGTCTTGCTCATATGGGTATATCTCGGCCATTTATGGACAGATTTTCAAACACCATAGCTTGTTAGACGCTCGATTAATGTATTACTAAGATCGAAAAAGAAAAACCAATTAACATTTTTTGTTCGAATTTTCAAAAAATGCAAAAAAACGAGAAGGCAAAGCTAACTTCGACTGTGCCGAAGTTTAAATACACTTGAAAAACTTTTCTCCAACTGATTTAACTGGAAAAATATATATAGGATATAGATATCAAATATTTAAAATTTTTAAATCATTGATAAAAAAAAAAGTGTGAGTGTGGTTAACACTCACGAGGCTTTGATGTGAAACATGTTTATTGAAATAGTTTTTATATACCGTGGGAAACGCCACGACTAGCTTGGAAAACAGAGTTGGAAGCAGTGTCCCAGATCCCTGACCCCAGATACCAGACGCCCGATCCCTGAGCCCCCATACGAAATCCCAGATACCAGATCCCTGATCTCTGGTCCCAGATCCCTAATCCCAGATCCCACTTCTCTGATCCCTAATCCCAGCCCCAGATCCGTGAGCCCAGATCCCTGATCCCAGATCCGTGAGCCCTGATCCCCCATCCCTGATCCCAGACCCCTGATCCCCCATCCCGAATCCCTAATCCTTGATCCCAGATCCCCGATCCCCCATCCCAAATCCCAGTTGCCTCATCCCTGGTCCCAGATCCCTGATCCCAAATCCCTGATCCCAGACCCCAGACCCCTGATCCCCCATCCCAGATCCCTAATACTTGATCCCAGATCCCTGATCCCCCATCGCAAATACCAGTTGCTCCATCCCTGATCCTAGATCCCTGATCCCTCGTCCCAGATCCCTGATTCCTCGTCCCAGATCCCAAATCCCTGATCCCACATCTCTGATCCCTAATCCCAGACCCCCGATCCCAGACCCCCGATCCCAGATCCGTGAGCCCAGATCCCTGATCCCAGATCCGTGAGCCCAGATCCCCTATTCCTGATCCCAGACCCCTGATCCCCCATCACTAATCCCAAATCCCCATTCCCAGATCCCCCATCCCAAGTCCCAGATGCCCCATCCCTGGTCCCAGATCCCTGATGCCTGGGCCGAGACTCCTGATCCCAAATCTCTGATCCCACATCTCTGATCCCTAATCCCAGACCCCCGATCCCAGATCCGTGAGCCCAGATCCCAGATCCCCCATCCCAGACACCTGATCCCCCATCCCAAATCCCTAATCCCAGATCCCAATTCCCAGATCCCTCATCCCTATTCCTTGATCCCAGATCCCAGATCCCTGATCCCCCATCCAAAATCCCAGTTGCCCCATCGCTGGTTTCTGATCCCAGGTCCCAGATCCCTGGTCCCAGATCCCTGGTCCCAGATCCCTGGTCCCAAATCCCTGATCCCACATCTCTGATCCCTAATCTCAGACCCCCAATCCCAGATCCGTGAGCCCAGATCACCCATCCTTGATCTCAGACCCCTGATCCCCCATTCCAAATCCCTAATCCCAGATCCCTGATCCCAGATCCGTGAGCACAGATCCGTGAGCCCAGATCCCTGATCCCAGACCCCTGATCCCCCATTCCAAATCCCTAATCCCAGATCCCTCATCCCAAATTCCTGATCCAAGATCCCAGATCCCTGATCCCAGATTCCTCTGCTGTGCTAAACTACTACTACTACCAAATTTAATTGAAATGGCACAGTTGGCCAGGCGATTGCTTACGCTCCAACATTGCTTTTCCAGATTGGTAAAGTGGCCATGGTCAAGTGTCCATTGACAAATGGCCATGGTCAAGTAGCCATGGGCAAGTAGCCACGGTTGGCCAGGCCATTGCTTGGTGTATACCAGTGAACAATATGCAATATGCGTTATGCGTTATGCGTTATGCGTTACGCGTTATGCGTTATTTCCAAATTGAATTTTACCCCTACTATAAAATGATTTTATTAAAATCATCGTACCGAAATTAAAGATGTTTCACATCAAAAATTTGATACCATAAAAAAAACTTTTCTTAGTAAAACACATTTTCCGACCGATCGGTCCTATGGCAGCTTTATGCTATAGTCATCCGATTTTGATAAATTTTTTCGAAATTATGTGGAAGCATATAAAACTAATATATACCAAGATTGGGGACGCTACGATAAAAAACAAAAAAGTTCTTCTCACTAGAAGTAGTTTTTCGACCGACCGTTTATATGGCAGCTATATGCTATAGTCATCCGATTTTGATACATTTTTTCAAAATTGCGTGGAAACATATAAAACAAATATATACTACGATTGGAGACGCTACGATGGAAATCAAAAAAGTTGTTCTCACAAAGACTAATTTTTCGACCGATCGTTCCTATGGCAGCTATATGCTATAGTGATCCGATGTTGATACATATTTCTAGAATTATGTGGAAGCATATAAAACTGACTGTACCAAGATAAGTGACGCTACGATGGAAAACAAAAAAGTTTTTCTAACTAGAACTTGTTCTTAGACCGATCGTTCCTATGGCAGCTATATGATATAGTTATCCGATCCGGCCGGTTCCGACATATTAGTTGCGTGCAGTAAAAAGAAGACTATGTGCAAAATTTCAGCTCGATAGCTTTAAAACTGAGAGACTAGTTCGCGTAGAAACAGACAGACGGACAGACAGACGGACAAGCGGAAATGAACTCAGCTCGTCGTCCTGATCAAGAATATAGTTTATGTGGTCGGAAATGAATATATATATTAATATACACTTTTCAAGTGTATAAAAATCGAAGATTTGAGCTAATTATCTCATAAAACTATGTTCTTAAAATATAATGAGTCTTTGATGTATTTATAGGCTTATTTATTGGCAGTGATACAAGTTATTATATTTTCTAACTAGCATATAACCCGGCGCGCTTCGCTTTGCCACCATCAGTAAAGCCGCCAAAATGATGAAAAAAAAGTTTGGTAATGATCCCACCCCCGCCCCCCATTTTCCGACCTTCAGAAGAGAAAATTATTTTCCACCTATTTGGTTCATTGCACACTTGTCCAAATGCTAAAAATTTTGTCAGAAATTCAAATTTTTATACACTTGAAAAGTGTATATTAATTTTGCCCAGAAGTTTGTAACGCATAGAAATATTCATTTCCGACCCCATAAACTATATATGTTCTTGATCAGGACGACGAGCTGAGTTCAATTCCGTCTGTCTGTCTGTCCGTCTGTCTGTTTCTACGCGAACTAGTCTCTCAGAATTAAAGCTATCGAGCTGAAATTTTGCACAGAGTCTTCTTTTTACTGCACGCAACTAATATGTCGGAACCGGCCGGATCGGATGACTATATCATATAGCTGCCATAGGAACAATCGGTCGAAAAATAAGTCTTTGTGAGAAAAACTATTTTGATTTCCATCGTAGCTTCTCCAATCGTAGTATATATTAGTTTTATATGTTTTCACACAATTCTGGAAAAATTTATTAAAATCGGATGACTATAGCATATAGCTGCCGTATAAACGGTCGGTCAAAAAACTAATTCTAGTGGGAAAAACTCTTTTGTTTTCTATTGTAGCGTCCCCAATCTTGGTATATGTTAGTTTTATATGCTTTCACATAGTACAGGAAAAATGTATCAAAATCGGATGACTATATTATGTAGATCCCATAGAAACGGTCGTTCAAAAAACTACGTCTAGTGAGAAAAACTTTTTTGTTTTCTATCGTAGCGTCCCCTATCTTGGTATATATTAGTTTTATATGCTTTCACATAATTTTGAAAAAATTGATCAAAATCGGATGACTATAGCACATAGCTGCCATAGGACCGATCGTTCGGAAACTGTATTTTACTAAGAAAAGTTTTTTTTTATGGTATCAAATTTTTATTATCAATGATTCAAACATTTTAAACATCTGATATCTATATTCTATATATATTTTACCGGTTAAATCAGTTGGAGAAAAGTTTTTCAAGTGTATTAAAACTTCGGCACAGTCGAAGTTAGCTGTGCCTTCTCGTTTTTTTAAGAGTTTTGCAAAAATAGTATTTTATTCCAATAGAATATTAACTAGGGCAGTTAAAAAGCACAGTAATATGTTTGAAATCGTAGCCCTGCGAATTTGTGCAGCCTTGAAAGTCAGCTGAACATTTATCGCAAACTTTGATTGTGTATACTTTGCAAATAAGAGCACATTTGAAACTGGTGTATTTTGTGTTATTCTTCGAATATTTAATCAAATTAAAATGGATAACGAAGTTGAAGGTATTTATAATATAAGTGTTATCACGCATTACTTGTTTTATGTGGTGTGTCTTTGTTTATATGTGTTTTTGTAAAGTGATGTTTTTAGCGATTCTAACCTCGAACTTGTTGTGTTCCGTGGAATAAAACTATGTTGGATTGTCGTAACTATTAACACCATGTCGTTCTTCAATATGTATATAATACGAGAATATTAATCTTATTGACCCGTTTTTGCCCGTTTTTGCCCGTTTTCCTGAAAATTGACTTTTTCCAGACAACATTGATATGAGTCACGCTGAAATGCTTGAATTTTGGCTAGCAAATAATCGGCAAACCGAAGGCCTTGCTAATTTTGTGCTGCAGGAAAGTCAGAGGAAGCTTAACCAAATCATGGAGGAATCAATACGAAAGAAAATTAAGAACTTTGTTGATTATGTAAATTTTCATTTAAACAAATGTAATCGAATGGTTTCAAGATTTAAAACGAAACATCAAAGTTGGCTTTCATCACGTATGCAAATACAATTAAAAGCATGTAACTTTGTTGATGAATCCGCCAAAACTGTTGGACGTCCACGGTTATGCTACGATGATGGAAGTTCTCGCTTAAAGCGCAAATTAGCTGCAGAGGTTTCGGCAGACAATGGCAATAATGCAAATCTTTTTGTCCATGCTGCAGCGGTCGCTGCAAAGAAGGCGCATTTGGAAAAGTATCCTTGGTACCCAATGTCAGCTACGGTACATAAAGTACTTGCTCATGGTGCTCAGATCATAGTCTGGTGGGAGAGTGGTAAGGGGTGGGAGAGATGAATTGTCAGATTGTTTATTCAAAATGTTATATATACGTTCAAGTTAAATATACTCGAATTTATAGTTTTCAATGACATTAACTTATATGGGGCGGCGTAGAGGGCGTGGTCCAATCGGACTAAACTTTTTCTCAGGCTTAACATATACTATGACAATATTGCCTACCAATTTTTAGGTCTGTAACTACATTTTTCGAGTTTCTGCCAAAATTTTTGGCATTTGGACCAGTGTGCATTGAGCGTACAAACCCTGCAACCACTCCCGCAAAAATTGGCCCATAGAGCTTTTAAAACAAATTTATTACAAATCGGCTAAAATATAACGTTCAGCCATGAACCCACCCACTCACCCCTATTCCGACCTTTGCAGTGAATTTTCCGAAATAAAAAACACGTGTTTCCATTTATTTTGACCCTAGAGCTTACATAACGAATTTCATTGAGATCGGCTCACAAATAGCTATTGTCACTGAACCCATACACGCCCACCATTTTCCTAGCCTGTTGCGTCCGTCCATCTGTATGATCACGGAGACTATTAGAGCAACCATTTTTACCATTAGAGTTACCATTTTTATACACTTGAAAAATGTATATTAATTTTGCCCAGAAGTTTGTAACGCATAGAAATATTAATTTCCGACCCCATAAACTATATATATTCTTGATCAGGACGACGAGCTGAGTTCATTTTCGCTTGTCCGTCCGTCCGTCTGTCAGTCCGTCTGTCTGTTTCTACGCGAACTAGTCTCTCAGTTTTAAAGCTATCGAGCTGAAATTTTGCACAGAGTCTTCTTTTTACTGAACGCAACTAATATGTCGGAACCGGATCTGATGACTATATCATATAGCTGCAATAGGAACGATCGCTCTAAGAACTAGTTAAAAAAATAGAAGGCTAACATCGGCTACGCCGATGTTTTAAATACCCTTGCAGTTTTTGAAAGGCGCTACCATTGATAACAAAAAAGTTTTTCTCATTAGAATTAGTTTTTAGACCGATCGTTCCTATGGCAGCTATATGCTATAGTCATCCGAATTTGATCAATTTTTCCAGAATTGTGTAAAAGTATATAAAACTAATATATACCACGATTGGCGACGCTACGATGGAAAACAAAAAAGTTTTTCTCACTAGAACTTGTTTTTGGACCGATCGTTCCTATGGCAGCTATATGCTATAGTCATCCGATTTTGATAAATTTTTTCAGAATTATGTGAAAGCATATAAAACTAATTTACCACAATTGGTGACGCTACGATGGAAAGCAAAAAAGTTTTTCTCACTAGAACTAGTTTTTGGACCGAACGTTTATATGGCAGCTATATGCTATAGTCATCCGATTTTGATCAATTTTTCCAGAATTGTGTGGAAGCATATAAAACTTATATATACCACGACTGGTGACGCTACGATGGAAAACAAAAAAGTTTTTCTCATTAGAACAAGTTTTTGGACCGATCGTTCCTATGGCAGCTATATGATATAGTCATCAAATCCGGCCGATTCCGACAAATGTGCAGCGTATTTGTATTTAAAGACTTTTTGCAAAGTTTGGTCAAGATAACTTCAAAACTGAGGGAGGAGATAGCATAGAAACAGACGGACAGACGGACGGACGGACAGACGGAAATGAACTCAGCTCGTCATGCTGATCAAGAATATATATACTTTATGTGGTCGGAAATGCTTCCTTCTATGCGTTACAAACATCGTGACAATTTTAATATACCCTCTGCAAGGGTATAAAAACTTTTTTATTTTCCATCGTAGCGTCACTTATCTTGGTATATGTCAGTTTTATATGCTTCCACATAATTCTAGAAATATGTATCAACATCGGATCACTATAGCATATAGCTGCCATAGCTGCCGGATGACTATAGCATAAAGTTGCCATAGGACCGATCGGTCGGAAAATGTGTTTTACTAAGAAAAGTTTTTTTTATGGTATCAAATTTTTTTTATCAATGATTTAAAAATTTTAAATATTTGATATCTATATCCTATATATATTTTTCCAGTTAAATCAGTTGGATTAAAGTTTTTCAAGTGTATTAAAACTTCGGCACAGTCGAAGTTAGCTTTGCCTTCTCGTTTCAGTGTAGTCTTGTATTGTCTGCACGCATATCAAGTTTGTTTCAAATTTTTGCCACGCCCCCTCCCGCCCACGCAATATGAAAAAACCCTCATATCTCCCACAATTTTGGAGCTAGCTTGTTTTGACCTTCTAGACATAAATTTTAATCATCATTTAGCTATCGAGTCGTGGCCCAGTTAATTAATCATCAACCATCGATCCTCCCATACATCGTTTCCCGATCAGATGAGCTAGAGTAGAGTTGCCACCCCCGTAATTTGGAAAACAAACTCTAATCCAATAAAATATTCTTAAATAAAGAGTAACGGATATATCGATGTCGAGCAGGGCCGACTTTAACTTAAGCTCTTGTTTAAAAGGTATAGTTGTCAAAATTACACCCAGAGAAATCTAGCACGATTAGGCAAGACTAAAATCGGCTTCAATTTATTATACCCTTGCAAAGGGGATATTAAAATTGTCACGATGTTTGTAACGCATAGAAGGAAGCATTTCCGACCACATAAAGTATATATATTCTTGATCAGCATGAGCTGAGTTCATTTCCGCCTGTCCGTCTGTTTCTATGCTGTCTCCTCCCTCATTTTTAAAGCTATCATGACCAAACTTTGCAAAAAGTCTTTAAATACAAATACGCTGCACATTTGTCGGAATCGGCCGGATCGGATGACTATATCATATAGCTGACATAGGAACGATCGGTCAAAAACTAGTTCTAGTGGGAAAAGCTTTTGTGTTTTTTATCGTAGCGCCACCAATCGTGGTATCTATAAGTTTTATATGCTTACACCCAATTCGTGAAAAATTTATCAAAATCGGATGACTATAGCATATAGCTGCCATAGGAACGATCGGTCTAAAAACTAGTTCTAGTGGAAAAACTTTTTTGTTATCAATGGTAGCGCCTTTCAAAAATTGCAAGGGTATTAAAAACATCGGCGTAGCCGATGTTAGCCTTCTATTTATTTTTTTCGTCTTGAATTTTCAAGAAGAAATCTGCTTGAAATCGAGAAGACTTGTGCCCTCGATTTGAGTTTGGTAGCAAGGGAGATGAGGCGTTCAAAACGAGAGCATTTCGTTTTCTCGCTCTCTGGCAACTTTGTTCTAAAATGCCTAAATTCAAAAAGATCTATTCTTGAATTAGAGAATAAATCATGTTTGAAATGAAGCCGACTAAATTCAAAACCGAGCAGATCGAGCTTCAAAATTCATGCTTAATTTCAGTATTTTCTCTTTGGATCCAAGAAGATTCTGTCTTGCCGAACTTCTGACACGAAATCTGCTTGATATCAAGCACGATCTGTTCTTTTTTTTCTCTGAGTGTAGGAGACTCCACATCCAGATATTCAGGACAGCGAAATCTTCTATTTAATATACCAAAAGCACGCCCGATTACTGCTCTATTGGTGGAGATCTTCGTATTGTAAATATTTAATGCCCATTGTCCCTATAAGGCTTCAATAAATAAATACTTATAGGATACGCAGAGTCCCCGATTAAATGCATTTTTATACCCGTTACTCGTAGAGTAAAAAGGGTATACTAAGTTCGTGCAAATGTATGTAACAGGCAGAAGGAAGCATTTCCGACCCCATAAAGTATATATATTCTTGATTAGCATCAATAGCCGAGTCGATACAGACATGTCCGTCTGTCTGTCTGTCCGTCCGTCTGTGTGAACACCTGGATCTCAGAGACTATAAGAGCTAGAGCTACCATTTTTCAGTGTAGACTTGTATTGTCTGCACGCAGATCAAGTTTGTTTAAAAGTTTTGCCACGCCCCCTCCCGCCCCCGAAATATGAAAAAAACCTCATATCTCCCACAATTTTAAAAATAGATTTTTCGAACCTTCTAGACATATATTTTAATCATCATTACCTATCGATCCGCCATACATCGTTTTCCGATCAGATGTAGAGTTGCCACCCCCGCAATTTGAAAAATACCTCATATCTCCCACAATTTTGGAAATAGTTTGTTTGAACCTTCTAGACATATATTTTATTTATCATAACTTATCGATCCGCCATACATCATTTCCCGATCAGATAAGCTATAGTAGAGTTGCCACCCCCGCAATTTGGGCATGTTGTGATCTAATAAAATATTCTTAACCTTACCCTGAGTAAAGGGTATATCGAAGTCGAGCAGGGCCGACTTGTAAACAGCGGGCTTGACTTGAACACCTGTGCATCGTGCAGTCTTCCAGGATGGCCAACAAACACGTCTATAAATCGAGTTGAGCTGTCACATATACCATGCAAGATTATTGAGTGTACTTGCTTAAGTATATGATAGCCGTCAATAGCACCAATTATTCCAGGGACCCCTTTTGATTCCAGCAGTTTTAAGTTGCTGAAAGTTTGTTGGTCATTTAATGTAATTTGTCTCGAAAATGTACACAACAATGCCCAGAACATTTTGCTATATCGAAACGGTCACCAATTGATGCGACCTTGCATGAATAAAAGCCTGCAACTCTACAATTAGCAGAGAGTATTTTAATAGATACACTGGACATCCCAAAATAATCCCTGAACTCGTGGATCCAATTGTTTATCACTGTCACATCGAAAAAGAATTGGGGCTCTTTTTTTTGAAAAGTCACTTATCCAAGTTCTCCTTCTCGGAAACAATTAGCAAAGAACTCAGAGCCTTTTACGTATTTCCGTGGCTTACTTGCTAAACCACGTCCTCTGCTAATTATTTCATTAAAAACAAATTCGTTTTAAAACTCATTTTGTTTTTCTTTTTATAAATTTACCTGATTTTCTATTGTTGACAGCTGTTTTGTAACCATACACCGTAACTATTTTGGGCCGATGGATTTCATCTAACACAATCACAACGAAAGCGTAATTTAAAGTCGGCCCTGCTCGACTTCGATATACCCGTTACTCAGGAAAAGGATCAACAAAATCTTTGATATAATCACAAAATGTTTTTATTAACATCAACTGCTAGTGTTAATATGAACGAGAGCGTAAGTTGAAGTCGGCCCTGCTCGACTTCGAAATACCCGTTACTCAGGGTAAGGTTTTTTTTAAGAATATTTTATTAGATCACAAATTGTGGAAGATATGAGTTTTTTTACAAATTGCGGGGGAGGCAACTCTACTATAACTCATCTGATCGGAAAATGATGTATGGCGGATCGATAGGTAATGATGATTTAAATATATGTCTGGAAGGTTCGAACAATCTATCTTCAAAATTGTGGGAGATATGAGTTTTTTTGCAAATTGCGGGGGAGGCAACTCTACTATCGTTCGTCTGATCGGAAAATGATGTATGGCGGATCAATAGGTAATGATGATTAAAATATATGTCTAGAAAGCCCGAACAATCTATTTTTAAAATTGTGGGAGATTTGAGGTATTTTTCAAATTGCGGGGGCGGGAACTTTTCTATCGTTCATCTGATCAAGAAATGATGTATGGCGGATCGATAGGTAATGATGATTTAAATATATGTCTGGAAGGTTCAAACAATCCATTTTCAAAATTGTGGGAGATTTGAGGTATTTTTCAAATTGCGGGGGCGGGAACTTTTCTCTCGTTCATCTGATCAAGAAATGATGTATAGCGGATCGATAGGTAATGATGATTTAAATATATGTCTGGAAGGTTCGAACAATCTATCTTCAAAATTGTGGGAGATATGAGTTTTTTTGCAAATTGCGGGGGAGGCAACTCTACTATCGTTCGTCTGATCGGAAAATGATGTATGGCGGATCAATAGGTAATGATGATTAAAATATATGTCTAGAAAGCCCGAACAATCTATTTTTAAAATTGAATTTTCCGAATTGAGACAACAATTTTTCCATCTATTTGGTCCGTTGGCCGCATTTCATTCAGAGCAGTTCGCAAATAACGATGGTCCCTGAATCCACCCTCGCCATCCATTATCCGACCTTGAGTGTGCAGTTGCGCTAAGTTAAAAACTATTTTCCTACTTAGTTGGCCCATTAAGCTTTCAAACCAAATTTATTACTGATCGGCTCAAAGTGAATCCATTTTTCGGACCATAGGGGTAGCAAAACGAATTTCATTCCGATCGGCTCACAAATAACCATTGTCATTGAAAAATTCACCACCGAGAAATCAGATGTCTAATTATTTGCCATAATGTGATCTCAAACCGAGTTTGACGTCAACCCCAACCTTTTTTTTCGGATTTTCCACCATCAAAAAATCACATGCCTATTTATTTTGCATACTTTCCTTACAAACAAAGTTTAAAGTCAACCGGATAAAAAATCTGTTTTTTAATAAAGAATTTTCCGGGAATTTTCCTTGTGGCCGGATTTTACAACATCATACTTTTCTAACAAACCGAGTTTGAAGTCAATCGGAATAAAAATAGTTTTTCCATATAGAATTTTCCGGGCACTTCACGACTTTTCGGGTGGATTTTCTTATATCTGAAAAACGTATGCCTAATTATTTTGCATACCTACTATTCTTTAAAACGTATGGGCAGGCCACCAAAACCTCCGGTTTCCTGGGGTCGTGTCGTTGGAAGACGCAGCTGCGGCTCCTCGGGGCTCATCCCGCCCCGGTTCCGCGCCTCTCCAGTGAGCCCCCCCTCGTCTCCGTGGGAGTCGGTGAGGACTCCTGCGTCGAGACTTTCACGCACACCGTTCCGTGTCGTCGCCCCGAGGGACTGTCGCCTCCGGGCGGTCCGGTCGGGCTCCCGCGGCCTGCCGTCCCCTCCTCTCCCGCGGCCCGCGTGACTGGGCCGGGCGCTGTGCTGTCGTCTCGGTTCTCGTTTTCCCGCCGGTCCCCGTGATGATCCTTGCGTCCGCCGGGCCCCCCTCGTCCGGGCGGGCTCCTACCTCCATAAAAAAAAACAAAGAGCGGCCCGGGAGCCTGTTTTTTGAAGTCAATCGGTCCAAAACACAGCCCTAGTGCCCACTTTGATCACATATGGAAACTTTTGTGAATGTTTCAGCCTTCTATCTCTTACCCTTCACGATCTGCGTAGATTGCCAATCTGTCAGTGAATCAGTCAGCGAAGACAAACTCTTTTATATGTAGAGAGATAAACATTTTATACTGAAAAAATAGAAGGCTAACATCGGCTACGCCGATGTTTTAAATACCCTTGCAGTTTTTGAAAGGCGCTACCATTGATAACCAAAAAGTTTTTCTCACTAGAATTAGTTTTTAGACCGATCGTTCCTACGGCAGCTATATGCTATAGTCATCTGATTTCGATCAATTTTTCCAGAATTGTGTGGAAGTATATAAAGCTAATATATACTACGATTGGTGATGCTACGATGGAAAACAAAAAAGTTTTTCTCACTAGAACTAGTTTTTTGAGCGACCGTTTATATGGCAGCTATATGCTATAGTCATCCGATTTTGATAAATTTTTCCAGAATTGCGTGGAAGCAAATAAAACTAATATATAC
Organism: Lordiphosa mommai; assembly: GCA_018904225.1. Taxonomy (NCBI): domain Eukaryota; kingdom Metazoa; phylum Arthropoda; class Insecta; order Diptera; family Drosophilidae; genus Lordiphosa; species Lordiphosa mommai. The sequence goes on along the minus strand of JAEIFT010000122.1, from coordinate 207,995 downwards.
CACGATTGGTGACGCTACGATGGAAAACAAAAAAGTTTTTCTCACTAGAACTAGTTTTTTGAGCGACCGTTTATATGGCAGCTATATGCTATAGTCATCCGATTTTGATAAATTTTTCCAGAATTGCGTGGAAGCATATAAAACTTATACATACCACGATTGGTGACGCTACGATGGAAAACAAAAAAGTTTTTCTCATTAGAACTAGTTTTTGGACCGATCGTTCCTATGGCCGCTATATGATATAGTCATCCGATCCGGCCGATTCCGACAAATGTGCAGCGTATTTGTATTTAAATACTTTTTGCAAAGTTTGGTCAAGATAGCTTCAAAACTGAGGGAGGAGATAGCATAGAAACAGACGGACAGACGGACGGACGGACGGACAGACGGACAAACGGAAATGAACTCAGCTCGTCATGCTGATCAAGTATATATACTTTATGTGGTCGGAAATGCTTCCTTCTATGCGTTACAAACATCGTGACAATTTTAATATACCCTCTGCAAGGGTATAAAAAATGTAAGCTCTAGCCTCTAATAGTCTCAAAGATCAAGTAACGTGTATAAAAACTATTATCTAAGAAATATTACTTTAATGTAATCAACAAACACCATAAAAAGTAAAAAACTTTACACAATCTTTACCAAATTCGTACTTTAATAAGCCCGCAACTGTTCGTATTACCCCAAGTGTATTTTTGGCACACAGGTGACAGCTGACAACTTAAGCAACTGGGAGCGTATTCTCTTTTCATTGGAGAGACTGTTTACAGTTGTTTAGGCGCATAGCCATCAATCAGTCCTAGACCACCGTCAAAATGCATTTTCTTAGGAACGGTGCAAAACCTATCTTACTGATTTCATCACTTCTGCGTCAGACCTATTGAAGTCCAGTGAACTACAGTGTTTGGATTGTTTTGAAGTTCAGGCAATCGCTGTGCTGGGAGCGGATCGTTTATCTCCAGAATTGCAGAAGAAAGTCAAAATTAAATTAAATGTGGTCACAACTGAAAGTCCTCTTATTATCTAAGGCGTTAATTATTTTTATCTTTTATGTTTGAATATAATTGCTTTTCAGACGTTATACAAAATTTTATTTGCCATATAACTATGAAATTGTACAACGTCAAATTACGCGAAAATTGAATCAATTACAATAAACTTTACCCATTAACGTAATACCTGTGAGGTGTGGAAACATTGCCTTCGTAACTTAAAATTAAGTTGTACGAATGTATTTTTGTACACCTTTAACAAATTCAGGAAAATTCCGTTGTAAGTTCCACATTATCTGTTAATCCGCAATATTAAGTTGGGCAGCAGCGTAACTTCTACTAATTTCAACTGCACAACATTTCAATTACCGCCCCTTCAAGGCCATTGCCTTACAAATTATGGCTGAACCCGGCTAAGTCGGCCACTATTTTCCATGGATTTCTCACAATTACCCATACGCCCCGTGTGACCAGGTCAGGTCATTACTTTTACCTTGGGCGCAACTACAAGAAGTTGGGAACGAAAAACACGAATAATTTCCATAAGCTACAAAATTTATGCTAAAATAAGCGCCACATAAAATGCAAATAGTTATTATTACACTTTTTCTTGCTCGACCTGGCCTCTCGCTTGCTCGCTTTTCGCTTCGTTTCGTGGCGTTCGTCATAATTAAGTTATGCCATGGGACCAGGACAGAACGTGGCTGAGAGCCATAGTTCATTGCATGCTATAAACATACACACATACTTACCTACACACAAACATTTTTTGGCCCCCTGGCTGTTGTGTACAACATGAGATTATGTTGATACTTATGTTAATGATGCCTTCATCTGCCAGCGTATACTTACATCTAGGCATCGACCTGGCGCAGACACAAAAACCTTCGACCTTAATGTTTAATGATAATAATAATGCCGTGTCCCTGTGTGTGTGTGCGAGTATTTGGAAAATAATGAACATTGCTCTGTGTATTAATTACTGCCATAATTCTCCACTGACACTTCTCTGTGTGTGCTGCACAATAATTTGCGTAGTTCGTGCCTTGTTCATCGGGCAATTTATTATTTGTCATCTGTTATTATGTCATTAAGAATTTTTTTATTGCTGCACATTTTTAATTATCATTTGATCAACGTTCGAGGATTGTTTTTTATTTTTTTTATTTTATGCTGTTTTACAAGGCAATTAACTTGTAGCAAGGACCCGCTGGTTGGGCAAGGTAAATGGAGTGAAGCAATCAGCTTATAAAGGGAAAATATTTCCGATGAAAAAATGTCTCAAGTTGAATTATAAGAACTAAATAATGCAGCTAATGAAATAATTGGAAACGAGAACGTAAGTTGAAGTCTGCCCTGCTCGACTTCGATATACCCGTTACTCACGGAAAGGTTTAATTGAAAGTATATTATTGAATCACAAAATGCCCTTCGTAATTATTTGATTTGCTTTAAACTTGACTATAGTTCATCTGATGGTGAAACGGTGTACGGTGGATCAGTTAGTCATGATGATTAAAATATATGTCTTGAAGGTTCGAATAGATTTGAAGTTTTTTTCAAATTGCGGGCGTGGCAACTCTAATATAGTTTATCTGATCGGGAAATGATGTATGGTGGATCGATAAGTAATAATAATTAAATTAGATGTCTTGACTGTTCGAACAATCTATCTTAAAAATTGTGGGAGATCTATCTATCTTTTCCAAATTGCGGAGGTGGCACTTTTACTATAATCTGATCGAGAAACGGTGTATGGTGGGTCGATAAATACACCCAGAGTAATAAATTGCCTGAAACCGTCAAAAATAACCTAAAATTCAGGCAATTTGTACTCGAAATTGCGCCAAAGACATAATATCCTGAATTGAAGGTTGCTGATGACCTTAAATTTTTAGGTCGTTTTCACCTTAATTTAAGGCCAAAAGTTGCCAAAAATAAAAATAAATTTGATTCCACAAATATGTGGGGAGGGGAGGGGGAGGAGGCCGCACAGAAGACAAGACAACAGACCATGGTTATTCACCGAGGGGTGTTTGGTTTCCTCTGAAAAACATTTAATAAGAATTATAAAAACTTTTTAAATTTACCTTCCCTCGTCTGGTAATCGAACTCGGGACGGACCTCGGGGGATTGGAAAAGGGTGGCTGCACCTCAGCTCACACGACCACGCACCTCATATGACAACAGGCGCCAAATGACTTAAAAGAATGCAGCCGTTTGTTATGATCCGAGTGTATAACAGAAGTGGTGGATTTTACTTAGAGTAGAAAGGGTCTACTAAGTTCGTGCAAGTGTATGTAACAGGCAGAAGGAAACATCTCCGACCCCATAAAGTATATATATTCTTGACCAGCATCAACAGCCGAGTTGATATAGACATGTCCGTCTGTCCGTCCGTCCGTATGAACACCTAGATCTCAGAGACTATAAGAGCTAGAGCTACAATTTTTTCATTGTAGACTTGTTTTGTCTGCACGCAGATCAAGTTTGTTTCAAATTTTCGCCACGCCCCCTCCCGCCCCCACAATATGAAAAAAACCTTATATCTCCCACAATTTTGAAAATAGATTGTTCAAACCTTCTAGACAATATACATATTACCTATCGATATTTTCGGATCAGATGAACGATAGCAGAGTTGCCACCCCCGCAATTTGAACGAGAGCGTAAGTTGAAGTCGGCCCTGCTCGACTTCGATATACCCGTTACTCAGGGTAAGGTTTATTTAAGAATATTTAATTAGATCAAATTGTGGGAGATATGAAGTTTCTTCCAAATTGAGGAAGAGGCAACTCTACTATAGCTCATCTGAAGGGAAATGATGTATGGCGGACGGGGGTCGACGTCGTTTTAATACATGAAAAACTTTACCAATGATTTACCTGGAGGCTAAACGGCTAGGTGTTTATACCTGCAGTTTTCGAAAGTCGCTACCATTGATAACAAAAAGTTTTTCACTACAATAGTTTTGACAGACGTTATATGGCGCTATGCTATGTCAGATTTTAATACATTTTTGAAATTGTGTAAAAGCATATAAAACTAATATAAACCAAGATTGGTGACGCTACAATAGAAAACAAAAGTTTCACTAGATAGTTTTTACTGACCGTTTATATGGCGCTATATGCTATAGTCACCGATTTTGATAAATTTTCCAGAATGTGTGAAGGGGGTTAAAAAATATATACAAGTTTGGTGACGATTCAATAGAAAACAAAAAAGTTTTCCACTAGAACTAGTTTAGGACCGATCGTCCTATGGGCTATAATAAGTCCGATCGCGTCCGAAAGTGCAGCTATGTTATTTAAAGACTTTTGCAAAGTTTGGTCAAGATAGCTCTAAAACTGGGGAGGAGATGCATAGAAACAGACGGACGGACAGACGGACAGACGGCGCGACCGCGGACAGACGGAGCTTGACCACGTCTGATCGATATAATTGGGTCGGAGATGCTCCTCTAGCGTCAAACACGTGACTTTTAATATACCCTCTGCAAGGGTATAAAAATAAAGATGTATATTATTATTAAACTTGATAAAAAAATTGATACCATAAAAAAATTCTAGTAAAACACATTCCGACCGATCGGTCCTAGCGCTATATCTATATTCTCCGATTTTGATCATTTTTTCAAATATGTGAAAGCATATAAATAATATTCAAAGTGGGGACGCTACGATAAAAACAAAAAGTTTTCTCAGAAGTGGTTTTGACCGACCGTTTATATGCAGCTATCTATAGTCACGATTTGATAAATTTTTCCGAATTGTGTGGAAACATATAAACAAATATATACTACGATTGGAGACGCTACGATGAAAATCAAAAAGTTTTCCACAACGACTTATTCGCGATCGTTCCTAGGCAGTATAGCTAGTGACCAATTGATAAATTTTCAGAATAGTGGAAGCCTATATAACTAAGTCCAAGATAGTGACGTCGATGAAGAAAAAGTTTTCTAACTAGAACTAGTTTAGACCGATCGTCTTTATATCACATCCTGTCCGAAATATTGCAGTAAAAGAAGACTCTGTCAATTTAAGTTCATAGCTTTAAAACGAGAGACTAGTTTCGTAGAAACAGACAGACAGACAGACAGACAGACGACAGACAGACAGACAGACAGACAGACGGACGGACGGACAAGCGGAAATGAACTCGGCTCGTCGTCCTGATCAAGAATATATATAGTTTATGGGGTCGGAAATGAATATTTCTATGCGTTACAAACTTCTGGGCAAAATTAATATACACTTTTCAAGTGTATAATGATGATTAAAATATAGGTCCAGAAGGTTCGATCAATTTTTTGTCAAAATTGTGGGAGATATGAGGTATTTTTATACTCTGTACCGAAGGTACACAGAGTATATTGGGTTTGTGCAAATGTATGTAACAGCCAGAAGGACCCCATAAAGTATATATATTCTTGATCAGCATCAACAGCCGAGTCGATATAGCCATGTCCGTCTGTCCGTCTGTCTGTCCGTCTGTCCGTATGAACGAAGAGATCTCAGAGATGGTAAGAGATAGAGGTTTGAAGTATATGGAACATATATTTCTTATACTTGCAGGCAGATCAAGTTTAGTTTTGATTTTTGCCACGCCCCTGCCTCCCCGCAAATTAAAAAAACTGAATATCTTCCACAATTTCGGAGTTACGTTGTTCAAACCTTTTAGACATATATTCTACTCATCATTTCTTATCAAGCCCCCATACATCGTTTTCCGATCAGATGAACAATAGTGGCGCTATATGTAAAAGAAATTTGAATGCAACGACAACAACAACACCGCACTCACTTACGAGAAAGAGAGAGCGAGAGGGCAATAGCTTACTGGACTGCGCCGCTTTCAGTTTCCCCCTCCCTTCTTTCCAATAGATATTTGTGTAAGTAGGCAAAGACGAACTATGAGAGGAGAGATGCAATTGAGATGGCCTGCGGTCAGAAATCACGCGTGATTCCCGCGTGACTAATATAGATATGTTTATGTTAATAGGAAATTATATACAAATTTTATTATTTTACATGTTATGTACTAGGGTAATTCTACCCATGATTACTTATCGAGCCCGTACATCGTTTTTCAACCAGATGAACGATAGTCGAAATAGTTGCCACCCCCAGATTTTGCAAAAACCTACCACTTTAAAGTTATCAGTTACATACAAACAGGTACAGAGTATATTACAGTCGGGCTTGACCGACTTTCTTACTTGTTATACACTTGAAAAGTGTATATTAATTTTGCCCAGAAGTTTGTAACTCATAGAAATATTCATTTCCGACCCCATAAACTATATATATTATTGATCAGGACTACGAGCTGAGTTCAATTCCGTCTGTCCGTCCGTCCGTCTGTCTGTCCGTCTGTCTGTATGTTTCTACGCGAACTAGTCCCTCAGTTTCAAAGCTATCGAGCTGAAATTTTACACAGATTCTTCTTTTCACTGCACGTAACTAATATGTAGGATCCGGCCAGATCGGATGACTATATCATATAGCTGCCATAGGAACGATCGGTCTAAGAACTAGTTCTAGTTAGAAAAACTTTTTTGTTTTCCATCGTAGCGTCACTAATCTTGGTATAAGTTAGTTTTATATGCTTCCACATAATTCTGGAAAAATGTATCAAAATCGGATCACTATAGCATATGGCTGCCATATAAACGGTCGGTTAAAAAACTACTTCTAGTGAGAAAAACTTTTTTGTTTTCTATCGTAGCGTCCTCAATCTTGGTATATATTAGTTTTATATGCTTTCACATAATTTTGAAAAAATTGATCAAAATCGGATGATTATAGCATATAGCTGCCATAGGCCGATCGGTCGGAAAATGTGTTTTACTAAGAAAAGTTTTTTTTATGGTATCCAATTTTTATTATCAATGATTTAAAAATTTTAAATATCTGATATCAATATTCTATATATATTTAGAAATTGGGACTAGCCGGCTCGAGGTCATGTAAATGTTATGTTTCCATAACATTTGAAACAACAAGTGTACCAACAACACCAAAGTGAGCATGGTTCCTCGTACAGCTGTTTCGGAAATCACCAGATTTCCTCATCAGCGAGGTTTAGCTGCCATCTCCAGAGTTTCAGTGGTCTCATCGCAAGTGTTGCTTGAACCAATTAGGAATTTCAAGCAACCCAAGAATGTAACAGTAAGAAAGTCGGTCAAGCCCGACTGTAATATACTCTGTACCTGTTTGTATGTAACTGATAACTTTAAAGTGTGATGGTTTTTCAAAATCTGGGGGTGGCAACCTTTCGACTATCGTTCATCTGGTTGAAAAGGATGTACGGGTCGATAAGTAATGATGAGTAGAATTACCCTAGTACATAACTCGTAAAATTATAAAATTTGTATATATTTCCTATTAACATAACATGTTTATATTAGTCACGCGGGAATCACGCGTGATTTCTGACCGCAGGCCATCTCATTGCATCGCTCCTATCATACTTGGTCTTTGCCTCTACACAAATATCTATTGAAAGAAGGAGGGGAACTGAAAGCGGCGCTAATGCCGTCAAGCCAATTCCAATTGGGAAATTACTATTGCCCTCTCGCTCTCTTTTCGTAAGCGGCGTGTTGTTGTTGTCGTTGCATTAAATTTTCATTTACATATAGCGCCACTATTGTTCATCTGATCGAAAAACGATGTATGGGGGCTTGATAAGAAATGATGAGTAGAATATATGTCTAAAAGGTTTGAACAACCTTACTCAAATTGTGGGAAGATATTAAGTTTTTTCAATTTGCGGGGAGGCAGGGGCGTGGCTAAAATCAAAACTAAACTTGATCTGCCTGCAAGTATAAGAAATATGTTCCATACACCTAAACCTCATCTCACATTGAGATCTCTTCGTTCATACGGACAGACGGACAGACGGACAGACAGACGGACAGACGACTAGCTATATCGACTCGGCTGTTGATGCTGATTAAGAATATATATACTTTATGGGGTCGGAGATGCTTCCTTCTGGCTGTTACATACATTTGCACAAACCCAATATACTCTGTGTACCTTCGGTACAGAGTATAAAAATCGCCAAAAGCTGGAGAATGCTTTGAGTGCATTGTTACCTTGATAACAGCTTCTATCTGTGTGAGTGAGAGTTTAACTCCCCAACTCAACAGCGGCCGTAAGGTTTTACATGCAAGCAAACCAAATTGCGTGGGTGGCAAATCTCCTATCGTTCATCTGGTCGTAAAATGATGTATGGCATTTCGATAGGTAATGATGATTAAAATATATGTCGATAAGGTCCGAACAATCTATTTTCAAAATTGTGGGAGATATGAGGTTTTTTTCATATTGCGGGGGCGGGAGGGGGCGTGGCGAAAATTTAAAACAAACTTGATCTGCGTGCAGAAGATACAAGTCTACACTGAAAAATGGTAGCTCTAGCTCTTATAGTCTCTGAGATCTAGGTGTTCATACGGACGGACGGACGGACGGACAGACGGACATGCCTATATCGACTCGGCTATTGATGCTGATCAAGAATATACTTTATGGTTCGCGTCAGGCTTCGGCTTGGTGTCTCTTGGGCCACTTGAACGTACTGTGCATTGTACGTCAACGTCCAAGCCAAAGAAGAAAAATCAGTCCATCCAATATGTCAAAGCCACCCATATGGCTATGGTATTCGTAAATCATATTATTATTCGAAGCAAAACCATTACACAGAGGGAAAAAAGTCGTACTAAAATTAAGTTTGAACGTGCTCGATTTTAGTACTCGCAACTTAAAAAAAACGTACTTGATCTAAGTACGTTTTACTCAAAATGAGTACAAACAAACTTGAAACAAGTTAAAAACGTCCTTGATATCAGTATAATCGGACTTAAATAAAAAAATTTCGTGATTTAACTAAAAATGACAGGAAACTAATGATTGGGGGTACAGAGCTCGATGTTGGCCAATAAGCGTTGGCTGAATTATATTTTATAAAACCTTACAGAGGGTATTTCAATGAATTTTGTTATAAAACATTTGTATGGAGATGCGTTCTGGGTTGCCGAGCTGCAAATAATTGAGTGTGCAGAGTTGCCAAATACTCTAAAATGTGCACATACACAAAATAGTGTGACTGGCCGTGATCGACTTTTTGATACTCATCAATCATAGAGTGCAAATCAGCCATTTAACCTTGACACAAACCTAATATCCCGTTTTGCAATGGGTATAAGAAATGCTTAGCGGCAGCTGGCGTGGTTACACACGCACACGTATGTAGGACGCGCATACACAAATGTTGTTATACACTTGAAAAGTGTATATTAATTTTGCCCAGAAGTTTGTAACGCATAGAAATATTCATTTCCGACCCCATAAACTATATATATTCTTGATCAGGACGACGAGCCGAGTTCATTTCCGCTTGTCCGTCCGTCCGTCTGTCTGTCCGTCTGTCTGTCTGTCCGTCTGTCTGTCTGTCTGTCTGTTTCTACGCAAACTAGTCTCTCAGTTTTAAAGCTATAGAACTTAAATTTTGCACAGAGTCTTCTTTTTACTGCACGCAACTAATATGTCGGAACCAGCCGGATCGGATGACTATATCATATAGCTGCCATAGGAACGATCGGTCTAAGAACTAGTTCTAGTTAGAAAAACTTTTTATACAGAAAAGGTATAATTGCAGAAGTTTGTAACCAAATATCGACCAAAACATTTTGAAGGACGGGTGTCGTGTGGTGGGGGTGGGCAGAAAGTCTATAAGAGAGTGAAATAAAAAAGGAACGGCGATGAAAAAAAGTAATAGAAAAACTTTTTGTTTTCCATCGTAGCGTATGATCTTGGTATATTTAGTTTAATATTCATAATTCTGGAAAAATGTATCAAATCGGATCACTATAGCTATAGCTGCCATAGGAACGATCGCTCGAAAATAGTCTTGTGGGAAAACTTTTTGATTTCCATCGTAGCGTCTCAATCGTAGCATATGTTTGTTTTATATGTACAATTCTGAAAAATGTATCAAAATCGGATGACTATAGCATATAGCTGCCATATAAACGGTCGGTCAAAACTACTTTTGTGAGGAAAACTTTTTGTTTTTATCGTAGCGTCCCCAATCTTGGTATATTTAGTTTTATATGCTTTTACATAATTTTGAAAAATTTATCAAAATCGGATAACTATATCTATAGCTGCATAGGACCGATCGGTCGGAAAATGTGTTTTACTAAGAAAAGTTTTTTTTATGCTATCAAATTTTTATTATCAAGGTTTAATAATTTAAAATATCTGATATCTATATCATATATTTTTTCCAGTTAAACAGTTGGAGTAAGTTTTTCAAGTGTATTAAAACTGGCACAGTCGGTTAGCTTTCTCGTTTCTTTTTCCATCGTAGCGTACTAATCTTGGACAGGTTAGTTATAGGCTTCACATAATTCTGGAAAAATTTATAAATTGGATCACTATAGCATATAGCTGCTATAGGAACGATCGGGTCGAAAAAAGCGTTGTGAGAAAAACTTTTTGATTTTCTCGAGGAATATATTTGTTTTATGTTCCACAATTCGGAAAAATTTAAAAATCGGATGACTATAGCTATAGCCATATAAGGTCGGTCAAAAAACCACTTTTGTGAGAAAAACTTTTTGTTTTTTATCGTAGCGTCCCCATGGTATATTTAGTTTTATTGCTTTCACATATGAAAAAAATGATCAAATCGGATGAATATACATAGCTGCCATAGGACCGATCGGTCGGAATGTGTTTTACTAAGAAAAGTTTTTATACCGTTACTCGTAGAGTAAAAAGGGTTATAAGTTCGAATGTATGTAAAGCAGAGGAAGCATCTGCGACCCATAGTAATATTTGATCGCTCAATAGCGAGTCGATATAGACATGTCCGTCTGTCCGTCTGTCCGTCTGTCCGTCGTCGTCCGTCCGTAACACCGATCTCAGAGACTAAAGAGCTAGAGCTACCAAATTTTCAGTGTTACTGTATTGTTTGCAGGCAGATCAAGTTTGTTTCAAATTTTGCCAGCCCCCCCGCCCCGCAATTGGAAAAAACCTCATATCCCACAATTTTGAAAATAGACAGTTCAAATCCTCTAGACATATATCTTAATCATACCATGATCCGGATACATTTTTTCGATCAGATGAACGATAGTAGAGTTGCCGCCCCGCAATTTGAAAAATATCCTATTTCCCACAATTTTGAAAAGATTATTCGAACCTTGAACATATATTTTAATCTCATACCTATCGTCCGACACTTCTGATCAGATGAACGATGAAAGTTCACGCCCCGCTTTGAAAAAACCTCTATCTCATAATTTTGAAAAGACTGTTCAAACCTTCTAGACATATATTTAACTCTGATCGCGTACACTTTTCGATCAGGAACGATAGTAGAGTTGCCGCCCGATTTAAAAATATCTCAATTTTGAGATATTCGAACCCTTGAACATATTTTAATCATCCTACCGATGCCACCGTTTCCTGATCAGATGAACGATAGAAAAGTTCCGCCCGATAAAAACCACCACAATTTTGAAAGATTGTTTGACCTAGATATTTAATTATTACCTATCGATCAGCATATCAGACGATGAGTATAGTGGTTGCCTCCAAATTGAAAGAAACTCATATCTCCACAATTAGGACATGTTTATTCCTGAGTAACGGGTATATCGAAGTCGGCGGGCCGACTTTATATCGTTTTTTATGGTATCAAATTTTTATTATCAAGGATTTAATAATTTTAAATATGTGATATCATATCATATATATTTTTTTACCCTTGCAGAGGGTATATTAAAATTGTCACGATGTTTGTAACCATAGAGGAAGCATCTCCGACCCCATAAACTATATATTCTTGATCAGCATGACGAGCTGAGTCTATATAGCCATGTCCGCTGTCCGTCTGTCCGTCGGTCCGTCTGTCCGTCTGTCCGTCCGTCTGTTTCTATGCTATCTCCTCCCTCAGTTTTAGAGCTATCTTGACCAAACTTTGCAAAAAGTTTTTAAATATACATAGGCTGCACATTTGTCGGAATCGGCCGGATCGGATGACTATATTATATAGCTGCCATAGGAACGATCGGTCCATAAACTAGTTCTAGTTAGAAAAACTTTTTTGTTTTCTATTGAATCGTCACCAAACTTGGTATATATTAGTTTTATACCCCTTCACACAATTCTGGAAAAATTTATCAAAATCGGATGACTATAGCATATAGCTGCCATATAAACGGTCAGTAAAAAAACTAGTTCTAGTGAGAAAAACTTTTTTGTTTTCTATTGTAGCGTCACCAATCTTGGTTTATATTAGTTTTATATGCTTTTACACAATTTCAAAAAAATGTATTAAAATCGGATGACTATAGCATATAGCTGCCATATAAACGGTCTGTCAAAAAACTAGTTGTAGTGAGAAAAACTTTTTTGTTATCAATGGTAGCGACTTTCGAAAACTGCAAGGGTATTTAAAACATCGGCGTAGCCGATGTTAGCCTTCTATTTTTATACACTTGAAAAGTGTATATTAATTTTGCCCAGAAGTTTGTAACGCATAGAAATATTCATTTCCGACCCCATAAACTATATATATTCTTGATCAGGACAACAAGCTGAGTTCATTTCCGCTTGTCCGTCCGTCTGTCTGTCCGTCTGTCTGTCTGTCTGTCCGTCTGTCCGTCTGTCTGTTTCTACGCGAACTAGTCTCTCAGTTTTAAAGCTATCGAGCTGAAATTTTGCACAGAGTCTTCTTTTTACTGCACGCAACTAATATGTCGGAACCGGCCGGATCGGATGACTATATCATATAGCTGCCATAGGAACGATCGGTCTAAGAACTAGTTCTAGTTAGAAAAACTTTTTTGTTTTCCATCGTATCGTCACTAATCTTGGTATATGTTAGTTTTATATGCTTCCACATAATTCTGGAAAAATGTATCAAAATCGGATCACTATAGCATATAGCTGCCATAGGAACGATCGGTCGAAAAATAAGTCGTTGTGAGAAAAACTTTTTTGATTTTCATCGTAGCGTCTTCAATCGTAGTTTATATTTGTTTTATATGTTTCCACACAATTCTGGAAAAATTGATCAAAATCGGATGACTATAGCATATAGCTGCCATATAAACGGTCGGTAAAAAAACCACTTTTAGTGAGAAAAACTTTTTTGTTTTTTATCGTAGCGTCCCCAATCTTGGTATATATTAGTTTTATATGCTTTCACATAATTTTGAAAAAAAATATCAAAATCGGATGACTATAGCATATAGCTGCCATAGGACCGATCGGTCGGAAAATGTGTTTTACTAAGAAAAGTTTTTTTTTATGGTATCAAATTTTTATTATCAATGATTTCATAATTTTAAATATCTGATAACTATATCCTATATATATTTTACCGGTTAAATCAGTTGGAGTATAGTTTTTCAAGTGTATTAAAACTTCGGCACAGTCGAAGTTAGCTTTGCCTTCTCGTTTTCAGGTAAATCAGTTGGAGTAAAGTTTTTCAAGTGTATTAAAACTTCGGCACTGTCGAAGTTAGCTTTGCCTTCTCGTTTTGCTTAGCTTGGGTCTGGCGGATTCAAACGGTAAATCGACAAAGCCGTTCGTGCTGGACTAGAAAAAACTAAAGTGAGAAAGAGACAGAAAGATAATTCGTTAAAAAGTGGTGCCGCACTGAATTTCGTCATTTGAGATCAGTCATTGTGCGGCGTTAGATGTGCGTAGAAAAATGACAGGAAAAAAGCCGGAAAATGAGTGGGATCTTCACTTTGTTGAGTCCGATGACGAAGATCAACTTGTCGAGCTATTAAATAGTTTTGAAATGCCGGACATTCTGCCGTACTTAAAGGGTAAGTTTTTACATTAGAACTTTCATATGCAAAAACACATATATGTGTATTTTTGAGTGCTGCAACGTTACATGTTTTTAATGTTTACATACATAATTAAATAAATATATGGTAGTACATACATAAAAGATTTTAAAAATTGCATGTTGCCTTATTAATTTTTGTCCGCCATTTTTGTTTTAATACAACGCCCTTTAAGCTGTGGTGTAAATGTGTTTGTATGTACTGCATATATTCTTGGAATTTGGTGTACAGACAGCACGGACATGCATGTGTATGAGCGTATTTTTGTACTATGGATGTTTCATCATATTTATTATTTTTAGCTGCACAAGTAACATATAAATGTTTGCAATATATACAAAAGGCTGACTTAGAGGAGGCAGTGGCTCCGTTAGGTCTAAGGGTGGAATTTCGTGAGAAGCTTTTTAACTGGAAGAAAACGAAGGTAAGCACTTAAGCCAATAATTAGAATTGCAATTTTACTATTAAATCTCTGTTTTTTTCAGTACGGTATTGACGACGAGACTTCGTCCATGGGAACAAAAGTACAAAGATGGCTGGAGACACATAGCCCATCGCAGCAGTCACTGGAATGCAGCCCAAAATAGGTTTTAAACAGGGTAAATTTTCTTTAGTAACGAGTTTTCTCATCTTAAACATTTGCAATTGATTATTCGAATATCCACTTAAGTCTGGAATTAAGTTTTCAAAGTTTTTAATTGATAGCGATAATTGTTTAGAACCTTTTTTTAAATGTACTTCTCTAAATACTACTAGCTTAACAAGAGAAGATTTTTTTTCCTAACCTAACTAAATGAAAAGATATTGGTATTAAGCTTGAAGATTGCCAACTGTGTAATGAAGTGCATTATAAAGGCACGATATACAAAACTGGTTATTATTTAGTGGCTAAGTCTGAAAATGTGGAGTTGTTTAAGACTTAATCGATAATTATGAACAATAATAATGAATATGTGATATTTAAAAAAATTCATATAGATGGGTTCAAACGCCATTTTCATGCTTTTGAAGTAAGTTACCCTTTAAGCGAAACTGAAATACGAAATATTTGCGAGTTTATAAGTCCGCCCTTGCATCTGTACCCATTAAATAATAACAAAACGTATATTAGAATTAAGTACATATAAGTGTTTCAATTATAAGATTTAACAAATAAAAAAATGTAATAAACTTTTTCCCATATTCTAAAAAACTGCAATCAATCATAATTGCTTTATTTTATTTAATCAAGGTTGGAAGTACTTTTTTCAAGTATATGGGTACTTGGATCAAGTATCGAGTACTTATTTCAAGTACGTTTCTTACTCATTTTTTAAGTTTGTGAATACTTGCTTTAAGTTGTTATAGTCCTTGGATCAAGTATGCACGTACTTGACTTAAGGAGGATTCGGACTCACTTTCAAAGCAAAAACAAACTTAATTTAAGTTCGGAAAGTACTTAGGCTAAGTTCTAAAATACTCATTTTAAGTTTGTTTGCTACTTATTTTTTAAGTCCGAGAATACTATATTCAAGTATTTCGTACTTGAAAAAACGTACTTGATCTAAGTATGGCATACTTGGTTTTAGTAATTTAAGACTCAGTTGACTATCAAGTCTGAAAAAACTGAGTTCAAGTCCGAAATACTTGATTTTTTCTCTCTGTGTAGGAATCACACAGAATGAAGATTTTGACTCTATTTGTGAGATTTATTTGTAATATACTGTAGGAGAAAATTCTTTATCCACACATGCTGAGTCATTGACACAGACTGAAACTTGTTATACCCGTTTCTCGTAGAGTAGAAGGGTATTTTAAGTTAGTGCATGTGCAAGTATGTGTATGTAACAGGCAAAAGGAAGAATCACCAGCCAAGTCCATATAGGCATGTCCGTCTTTCTGTATTAACACCTAGATCTCACAGACTGTATTGTCTGCACGCAGATCAAGCTTGTTTCAAATTTTCGCCAACAAAAAACCTCATATCTCTTATAGTTTTTGAGTTAGAGAATTATTCTACTCGTCATTATTTATCGATCCACCATACATCATTTCTCGATCAGATGAACGATAGTCGAATTATAATTAATTACGCTGGGCATTTTGTAATTTAATAATAAATTTTTAAATAAACTTTTAAATTTCACACGAATTCATGAGAATTCGAACGACTTTAAACAGAGCTCTCACTTTCAATATTATTTAAACTTTTAATTTATTTGTATTATATGTATTTTTTGGTGACGATTACGAAAACCATGGAAAAAAATTGGCGAAAATTGATTTTTCTCGGTTAAAATCATTCAAACCATGAAAAATTATAGTTTTTTGTAGATATACATACGTTATACAAAATGTTTCACCATAAATGGAAGATATCGTGGAAACGCATATTTGATAAAGTGTTTTTTGGGCGAAAAGCTAATAGATTTTGTGAAATAGTTAAACAGAATTTAAACAGAAATCGCCGCGAAAATTTTCGAGTGCGGGGGCGTTCTGCACATCCACAGAAGTTCTTCAACATGTTTTTGGAGGGTCTTTAGTTTTTTTTTCTGTGTTACATTTTGTTAATTTTTATACCCGTTACTCGTAGAGTAAAAAGGGTATACTAAGTTCGTGCAAATGTATGTAACAGGCAGAAGGAAGCATTTCCGACCCCATAAAGTATATATTTCTTGATCAGCATCTATAGCCGAGTCGATATAGACATGTCCGTCTGTCGTCCGGTCGTCGTCGTCTGTATGAACACCTAGATCCAGGACTATAAGGCTAGAGCTACTATTTTTCAGTGTACACTTATTTGTTGCCCGTCAAGTTTGTTTCAAATTTGCCACGCCCCTGCCGATATGAAAAAACCTCATATCATACCTACGCTCTTCCGATCAGTGAACGATAGCGTTGCCACCCTTGAAAAATATGATATAGGTTGCCAACGCCTCCTCAAAAATAAGGACGATGACCCTTGAAAAAGTAGAAACGGACAGATTTTTTTAAAAGGACAAAAAAACAGAAAATGGTAAAGCGGCAAGTACGAATAAATAGTGTTAGAGAACATGACGAAAGTAATTTGTCTTTTAAACATCTAGTACAACCCTGATTTTAGATTTTTATCTAACAAAGCGTTCGGAACAATTACCCATTCTAAAACAAATTGTATCATAGCTGGCATGTGACTCCCATAAAATCTGATCTTAAAAGCAGACTTAATAACTCGAAATGTAGACTTTAGTGGGGTACCACTTATATAAACAGATTAAAGTTGTAAAATTAAAAAAAAAAAAGTTAAAACTGGTCTCATAGACAGTCGGTGGCTATTGTGAGTGGCTTCACCTGTGAGATTAATTAGATATGTTGATAAATAAACTTATCTAAAAGATAATTATTCTTTATCAGGATATATAGATAGCTTTTATAGCTTTTGGGAGAAAAGTAGCAATTCTTCTCAGCAGTGGATAACAAAATCAGAAATAAAAAGGAAAGCAATTAATACAAAATCGGCAAACATCTAGATGTAGCAGGATTCTTATTCTAATAAACAATGTGAAAAAGAGCTCTAAAAAGCTTTATAGGTGAATTAATATGTGGTGAAGAAACACAAGTTTTGAAAGCCTGACTAGACTTTTTGAAACAAGAAGGACAATCGGTATCCTTCTTGATAGAAATTACTGTGGCTGGGAGTTTTTCAAAGCAAAAAGATTTAATTCAAATTAAATTGGTTCGCTACATATTTTTAGCGAAACATATAATTCTATATTGCGTACGTTTCGCAGTCTGTGATTTTCAGGAAAAGGTGAATTTATAAAGCTAATTATAAACTAAAAAAGGATAAAAAGATAGAACAAAATAAAAAGGCATTTTTTCCGGATAGGGGACAAATCAACATTTTTCCGGAAATGCCAGTTTTAAAAAGGACAGATCTATCGGAAAAAGGAAATTGGCAACACTGGATATCATCCACAATTTTAAAGATGGATTATTCGAACCTTTCAGACATATATTTTAATCATCATTACCTACCGATCCGCCATACATCATTTCTTGATCAGATGAATGATAGAAAAGTTCACGCCCCCGCAATTTGAAATTACCTCATATCTCCCACAATTTTGGAAATAGATTGTTCCAACCTTCTAGACATATATTTTAATCATCATTACCTATCGATCCGCCATACATCATTTCCCGATCAGATGAGCTATAGTAGAGTTGCCACCCCCGCAATTTGGAAAAAAACTCATATCTTCTACAATTTGTGATCTAATAAAATATTCTTTAAGAAAAACCTTACCCTGAGTAACGGGTATATCGAAGTCGAGCAGGGCCGACTTCAACTTACGCTCTCGTTTGTTTTATTTTCTATATTTCCTGTTTATCTAAATTAGCGTATTCTTACCTTAAACATCCATTGCTTTTCAAAATAGTGTCGAAAAATTACGTGGTTTTCATTGGTCTTTTACATTGTTGATAAATTACGACTCTTTAATTATGCACACGTCAGTAGTAGAAAAAGCAACAGAGTAACTATAGTTAGACGCAGACGTTCTTGGTCTTCCGTCCCGAGGTCCCCGAGTTCGATTCCCAGACAAGGCAAGTTAAAGTAAGTTCTTATTAATTTATATATGTTTCTTCAGATTAAAGAAGACTTAAGTGAGTCCAAATATACAATTGTTTAATATATAATATGCAAAGTTACAAGAAAAAAAAATAAATCTCTCTCGGGCGTTCTAAAGTTTTTGAACTTTTATCGGACGACTAGCCCGACTAGGGCTCAGTTTAAGCCCTTCCGAGATCAACCCATTATGTAGCCCGTTTGGTGTTGAGTTGAGCCCGAATGGCACAGTTTCCAGCTAACTTCTATGGGTTTTTTTTACAATTTTTGCTAGGTTGGAAGCATAACAGTTTTGAAATTTTTCGGAACCCTGAAATAAATTTACTTGCGTAGACCAAAGCCATTTCTGGGCCATGTTGTTAAAACATCAATGACTAACTTATTTAGCCTAGCTTCGCTCAGGGGCGTAATGTCGTTTTGAATAAGGGCGTTATGTCACCGGGCGTTATTACATGCACCCAAATATATATATTGATCATTAAAAAATATATTGGTAATAATCAAAAATCAATAAAATAAGTAATAAGAAACCGGAACAGTACCGGTATAAGCGTTTCGGTATGGTTTCGGGTTATTCGGTTCCTATTAAACCGGTTAACAGTTCTCAAAGAATTTAAAGAATCGGTTATGATACCGGTGCGTGTATTGAAACGGTTTATTTCGCTTAGCGGTTCAAGTTCCAGTTACTGTTTGATTTCCTGATAAAAATAATCTAGATTTTGATCAAAGCCTTCCAAACTTTGATAAAATTGAAACTTTTAGGAACATCATTCCAATTACTAACTTTAAATTTAATTGAACCAATTTTGTTTATTAATGAAATTCTAATTTTCTTAAGCACTTGGGCCGTTTCCCCTCAGAACACATTTCTGCTTTAAATCAATGTGGTAGTCATTTTATTTGCTCTCACGAAATGTATTCCATTCACATAAGACAAATATGGCTTCAATATTTTAATTTGTACCTCATATTTGCATGACGTTTTTCTTGTATTATTTGTTTTGCGTGTATTAAATTTCATTTTGATTGTGAAAAAGCCCTCGAGCTCTCGCATACACGTACATTTCGCGGCTTATGCATAAATTATAATTCCAATAAAACTTATCAGCAAAAAAAAGGGAGAAAGCAAATAGCGAACATTTGCGCATTGCATATCCAATTGCATGAAGATGGAAAAAATCAATCAAAACAAGAAATAAAATTGAAACGATTTTATGTGCCTGCCCTCGGCCGCTGCCAACTTCCGTTAATCAGATTGCTGAAATGCGGCCATCATCAATTTAATTACAGGCTGAAATATGTGGAAGCAAATCAAATGATTGAAATTGTATGCCATTAATGGGTCAACATATGTAAGCCGAGAGATGGAAATGCGATTTTCCAAATTGGTTTATATGGAAACACATTTAGTGTTTATTTAAATATATACCATAATTACTGACACATACTTTAACTGAAAATGCAATCAATTTTCCAGTCTATTTTGTGTTCAACCAACCCAGAAAAATTATGTGCTCTTTATTAAGATATATTTTTTTCACGAGATTAAAGTTTTTGCCTTAAGTTCAATGTTCTCTAGGTTCATAGCTTTCTTGGGTTCGAAAAAATAAACATGTTATCACGCAAGAAAAGTTTACTTTAATTTAAATATTGCATGTCGAAAGTTCTTGCCTTGGCTTTGGCTTACCAAGGCGGCAAATATAGTAAATCAAAGGCAGTTTACTCTTTTTTTTGTTCCTTTTTTATTTTAATAGCCACAAATCACGTGTTTCATAATGGCTCGTGTGGTCGCTCGATAAGGCATCATGGCTTCTGATTTTTGCCTAATGTTTGCAAAAGTATGATAAGTGAGCCTTTAATGGCATATTTCGATTGTTTTTGATACGAAGTTTGATTGCTGGCCATTGTGAATGGAGAATTTATTCCTTGCCTAAAAGCTGGCAATGAAATATTAATTTGCACACACTTAAAGACTTGAGTTCGTACATTTACACACAGACGTGAATCCATCAAAGAAAACATGAGACAGTCAATAGCTTAATACAATTTACAAGCGAATATTAAATTTGCAACCGAAAGGAGCATTCTGGTAAACAAACTCAACACAAAAGCTCTCAAAAGTATTAAAAAGATTTTGAGGACGAGCTTAGTCGATATCGCCATGTTCGTCCGGCCGCCTGTCCGTCCATCTGTTTCTACGCTATCTCCTCCCTCAGTTTTTTTGTTTTCCATCGTAGCGTCACCAATCGTAGTATATATTAGTTTTATATGCTTCCACACAATTCTGCAAAAAATTATCAAAATCGGATGACTATAGCATATCGCTGCCATATAAACTGTCGGTCCAAAAACTAGTTCTAGTGAGAAAAACTTTTTTGTTTTCCATCGTAGCATCACCAATCGTGGTATATATTAGTTTTATATGCTTTCACACAATTCTGCAAAAAATTATCAAAATCGGATTACTATAGCATAAAGCTGCCATATAAACTGTCGGTACAAAAACTAGTTCTAGTGAGAAAAACTTTTTTGTTTTCCATTGTAGCGTCACCAATCGTGGTATATATTAGTTTTATATGCTTCCACAAAATTCCAAAAAAATGTATCAAAATCTGATGACTATAACTTATAGCTGCCATATAAACGGTCGGTCCAAAAACTAGTTCTAGTAAGAAAATCTTTTTTGTTTTCCATCGTAGTGTCACCAATCGTGGTACATATTAGTTTTATATAGTTTAGTTTGTCGTTGGGGATATAGTGCACTGCGACCAGTAATGATCTATTGTGCCCCCTGCTGAGTTTACAACTCCCCTAGCAGCCCTATTTCCTGTACGAATGCCAGGATTTTAGTGGGGTCTAACACATTTGGGATGTAGGGTGTGTTTCCCAAGACTGTTAAATCTACGCCTTGCCAAAGCATCGCATTGTGCTATTATATGTTCAGCGGATTCGTCTTTCGCTTCACAGAATCTGCAAAGTTGGGTGTTAGTTATCCCCAACTTATAGAGGTGACACCGCAGTTTGCAGTGTCCTGTGTAGAGCCCTGTCAGGATCCTGAGTAAATTCTTTCCTAGTTGGATTAGTTTTTTGAACCTTCTGTTATCTTGGTTCACGATTAATGCTTTTGCTTGTCTCAACCCCCTGGTGTTTTCCCAGGTGGTTGTTCTAAGCGTTCTCTCCTCGTTCCTAAGAAGTTCACTAATAGTGTGCTTGCCTATGCCGCAATATGGTTCTGGTCCTATCATTGTTGTAGCTGCGCCCTTGCGCGCTAGTTCATCCGCTATTTCATTTCCGGGAATATTGTTGTGTCCCGGTATCCAGCGTAGGGATAGGTTGTTCCTGCTACCTAGTTGGTCTAATTCATTCTTTGTCTCCAAGACTAACTTGAAGGTAATCGTGTAGCTACTGAGCGCGTTAAGTGCTGCCTGGTTATCCGAGAGGATGGCTATTTGTCTATTATGGTAGTTCTTTCCCATATTCAGGTCTGCACAACGGGAGATGGCACATATTTCGGCTTGTGAATTCCCCATTGCATCGAATCTTTTCGTTCTCGGTCCAAATACCCCAAGTCCAGCGCCTTTAGGTGTTAGAGACCCATCTGTATACCACTGAATTTTGTGTGGTTCCATTTTGTATGTTTCTTCTAGTGATATCCAGTCTTTCTTATTACTTTTATGAATAGGGAAGTTCCTGTCGAAGTGAAATTCTGCTACCATTTCGTCTCTGGGTTGGA
The DNA here is from genome assembly GCA_018904225.1 of Lordiphosa mommai. NCBI lineage: Eukaryota > Metazoa > Arthropoda > Insecta > Diptera > Drosophilidae > Lordiphosa > Lordiphosa mommai. Next base: position 185,793 of record JAEIFT010000122.1, on the reverse strand, counting down.
GAATTATAGTGATTTCCTTCTGCAATTCCACAGAGTCTCTTAAGCGAACTATGGAATTCCAGCCTACTCCCTCTGCTGTCAATCTTAGCAGTGTTGCTCTTTTCTTCAGGCCAATGGTGTGATGGAGTGGAGTTAGCTCCATCAGAACGTCTAGGGCCGCTGTCGGACGGGTGAGCGTGGCTCCAGTCATGCATACGCATGCCAGCCTCTGCAGTTTTTGCAGTTGCGACCTTACCGTGAGCAGATTTGCTCTATCTCCCCACACGACAGCTCCGTACGTAAGCATCGGTCGCACTATCATAAGGTATAGCCATCGGAGTATCTGTGGGGCCATGCCCCATGATTTTCCGGTTATGCTCCTGCATGTATATAGTGCTCTCGTACATTTGCTTAGTGTATTCTCCATGTGTTTGTCAAAACTCACTTTATTGTCGAAGACAACTCCGAGATATTTGACCTCTTTCTCTGGTGTAATGAGGCAGCCAGATAGGCGTATTGGTCTCATTCTGCTAAGTTTGTATCTACGAGTGAACGGTACTATAATGGTTTTGCTAGGGTTAAGGTTGAGTCCAACCTCCTTGCACCAGTCTAACGTCACGTTCAGTCCCCTCTGAATTATGTCACACAGGGTTTCTTCATATTTTCCTCTCGCTATTATAACTATGTCATCGGCGTATCCCTGACATGTTATGCCCTCGGACGAGAGTCTTTGTAAGAGTTCATCTACTAGTAGACTCCACAACAGAGGGGAGAGTACTCCTCCCTGGGGGCATCCTCTTGTTGTGGTTACTGTGATGGACTTTCCCTCTTCTACTACAGAGGCTTCCCTGCACCGTAGAAGTGATTCGATCCATCTACCTATTGTAGGGTTTATTCCCCTTCTTATGAGGGCGTTCTTGACAGCACTATGGGATGTGTTGTCAAATGCTCCCTCGATGTCTAAGAAGGCGCACAAAGCTACTTCCTTGTCTTCTATGGTTTTCTCGAGGATCTTCCCGAGGTGATAAAGTGCCGTATCTGTTGATCGGCCTGCTCTATACGCATTCTGTATTGGTTGGAGGGGTGTCTCCTTCAGCAGCGATTGTCTTATACTATTATCCACTAGCTTTTCAATCGTTTTCAATAAGAACGATGTTAAGCTGATGGCTCTGAAGGACTTGGGATTAGTAATATCTTTCTTCCCTACTTTGGGGATGAAGACTACCCTGGCTCTGCGCCATGCGCGTGGGATATACCCAGTTGCAAGGCTACTTATCATGATTTTTCTTAGAGGTGGTAGGAGTATGTCCTTCCCCTCCTGCAGAAATGTTGGATATATGTTATTTGGCCCAGGTGATTTGAAGGGCTGGAAGGTTCCAATTGCCCATTCAAGTCTTCCTACGGCTATTATACTCTTGGCTACTGCCCAGTCTGACCTATTAGGGTAAGAATAGCTCTCCTGATCGACACCAGAAATCTCCACGGGGATGTTTCCCGGGAAGTGAGTGTCGAACAGAAAGCGTACTCTCTCCTCATCGCTCGCTGTGTAGGTGTCGTTGCCCTTTTTAAGCGAGATGTTTCCGTCCGGGCTTTTCTTGGATAGGGCTCTATGGAGCCTTGCCCCTTCTTTCGTGTCTTGAATAGACTCGCAAAATTTCCTGTAATTTTCTCTTTTTGCTTTCCTTATTTCGCTATTATATAGTGTTGGGCTATGCTTGTACGTTTCCCAGGCCCCATTCCTTTTAGCTTCGTTAAAGAGTATGCGGGTGTTCTTCCTGAGTTTCTCCAAGATGGGATTCCACCATGGAGCATCGTTTTTTTTCCTTGCCCTACTGAGAGGACAATTCTCTTCATAGGCATCGATTATGCATTTGTTCGTCTCATTGACGGCTATTTCTAGTTCTAGGGGATGTTTCGGTAACCGTATCCTAGGTATATTATTTCCTAGTTCAGAATTGAAGCTTCCCCAATTTGTTTTACGGGGGTTTCTGCTAGGGATACTTCGTTGTGTATTCATGTCTATCCTAAAGTGGATCAATCTGTGATCTGACATAGATTGTTCTAAGGAGACTTGCCAGCCCTTTATATAAGGCTTTAGTGACCTACTTGAGAAGGTGAGGTCAAGGACCTCTTGTCTTACTCGAGTTACAAATGTCGGGACAGTGCCGACATTACAAATTTCCATGTCCAGTCTGGATATGAATTCTAGCAAACACTCACCTCGATCGTTCACGTCGGAGCTTCCCCATGCGACGTGATGGGCATTTGCGTCGCACCCGACCACAAGCGGTAGGCTTTTGCTCCTGCAGTATTCTGCCAGGGCCAATACCTCTTGTGGAGGACACACTCTATCTCCAGCAAAGTAGGCAGAGGCTACGACTATGGTTCTGCCTTGATTCAGCTCGTTGGTCGCTATTGCGACACAATCTCTGGAGAGGAATTCTGAAAGGATAGTATATTTTATATTTTTCCTAATCATTATAAATGCTCTGGGGAGGGCATGCCTTTGGTCCCAGATTACCTTCGATTCTTTCGTGTACAGGCCCTTTATTCCCTCATTGCACCAAGGTTCAGGGCTAGTCCGAGGTGTTGTCTGGTGAACGTTCTGGCCAGGACGGCCGAGGCCGCCTTGGCGTGGTGGACGTTTACCTGGACTAGCCTGGTGCATTTTGTGACCGAGGGGAGGGTCAGTTTAGCGCAGGTGTCGTTGCGCTATCTGGCTGGGAGCCAGGACTGCTCCCATCGCCTCCGAGCACCAGCGTGGTGTCGGTTTCTTCTGCCTCTTGGACTTGGAGCTCAGAGGCAAGCTCTTGTGAGGACATGGGTTCTTCTTCCGAAACCTCCATATCCTCCTCGGGGGATTCCCCGTCGAGCTCCTCGTCCTCAGCAACATCCTCCGTCTCAGTGAGGGGTTCCTCACCCGGAGGCTCGCTTCGCTCCGCTTCAGCAGGGCGTCCTGCCTCGGTGTCTCGTCCATGGGCCCGATCAACGTCCTTTGCGGTCTTCTTGAGGCCGTGCACGGGGATTTTCCCGTACCGGAAATTTAGCTGATGGCCCATGGAGTCGATGGTCTGCATTGATCCTTCGTCAATGCCAATGGACACGAGGGCCCCGCCTCCTTGGTCCTTCCGTGACATGATTTTCCACGTGTCAGTCACCACCTTATTCTGGTTCCTCAGTAGTGTGAGGATCCACTCGCTAGCCTTTGTAGCACTCCTTGGAAGGAAGATGGTAATGTAATGGGGTGAGGGGATACTCTCTCCCATCTTACCAAGAAGGTCCACGCCCTTCCATGCTGTCAACCTAGACACGCTACTCATCAGCCACTCCGCGGTCGTCTCATCGTTGCAGTCGATGACTAGATGACCCGGCCGGAAATGAATTCCCGCGAAGCTGATGGGCGTATCCCAGCATGCTAGGAAGACTTCCTCCAGGATCGCATCCTCGAGTGCAGATAATTCCTCATGACTGAGGCTTACCTGAGGGTAATCCTCAGGTACTACCGCTACCCTCACCTTTTTCACAACTTCTGCAAGTGTTGCTTGGGGTGGAATGAGCACCGAGGATGGGCGCTCTAAGCTAGCGAGTGTGCTTCTCGCCTGTGCCGCGGTTTTGGACGCACTGGGTCCGTCGCCCAGGTCACTCTCTGGGGCTGATGCCTGTCGGAGAGGGCTTGCCGATTCGTCTTTCGACGTCGCCGTTGTGCATTGGCGTTTCGGCGTGTACGTTGGTGGCGTAGGGCTGCTGCTGCCTCTCTTCGGAGCGGGGGTGCGGTGCTGCTCTCCCTGTGCTCCGGGTCTCGGCTCCTTGGCCTTCCGGAGAGCGACTTCCGGTGCGTGGCCATTGCTCAGGTACCTCAAGTACCATTTTACCCTCGAGCCGCTCAGACCTCGGCGATTGGGCTGTCCTCTTGGAGGCAGGAAGGCCTCCTTGGGGCGAGCTGGATTTTTAAGGTGGAATTCTTTTTCTTCATGCTTGAAGGTCCGTTTTTGGGGCTTATTGAAGGTCGACCACCGGCCGATGCTCACCGGTGGCAAGGCTTCTTAGAACAGGCGGTCGCTACTTGCCTGAGCACACCGTTTGAGACTGGACTATTTGTTACCCGGGCCTCCAGCCTGGCTGACTCTCGGCACGGTCCGATTGACACCTTAGTCCGGCCCGGGATGAGATGTAAGGGAGGGGATGGGGTAGGTATTGTGTGAGGCTATTTGTGTGAGGCTATTTGTGAGAGGCGGCAACACAAGCGTCTCGTCGGTGTACTGCGGTGTATCACCCGCTGGCTGTCCGAGACTGCTTATTCGTGGGGGGAGACCCTCTTATTCGCAGCTAACCTTGAGTTGAGGCCGTTCGCTATCCGCAACCTGCGACCCGTCCGGTGGCCCTAAATAGGCCTCCCTAAAAACCATCTCACAAGTTTGTTGGGACCAGATAGTTTTATATGCTTCTACACAATTTGTGAAAAATTTATCAAAATCAAAAGCTGCCATAGGAACCATCGGTCGAAAAATAAGTCTTTGTGAGATAAACTTTTTTGATTTCAATCGTAGCGTCTCCAATCGTAGTATATATTTGTTTTATATGTTTCCACACAATTCTGAAAAAAATTATCAAAATCGGATGACTATAGCATATAGCTCCCATTGAAACGGTCGGTCAAAAAACTACTTCTAGTGAGAAAAACTTTTTTGTTTTTCATCGTAGCGTCCCCAATCTTGGTATATATTAGTTTTATATGCTTTCACATAATTTTGAAAAAAATTAACAAAATCGGATGACTATAGCATATAGCTGCCATAGGACCGATCGGTCGGAAAATGTGTTTTACAAAGAAAAGTTTTTTTTTAAGGTATCAAATTTGTATACTCTGTACACAGAGTATATTGGGTTTGTGCAAATGTATGTAACAGCCAGAAGGAGGCATCTTCGACCCCATAAAGTATATATATTCTTGATCAGCATCAACAGCCGAGTCGATATAGCCATGTCCTTCTGTCCGTCTGTCCGTATGAACGAAGAGATCTCAGAGATGGTAAGAGATAGAGGTTTGAGGTGTATGGAACATATATTTCTTATACTTGCAGGCAGATCAAGTTTAGTTTTAATTTTTGCCACGCCCCCTGAGTCCCCCGAAAATTAAAAAAAACGAAATAACTCCCACAATTTTCAAGATAGATAGTTCGAACATTCAAGACATATATTCTACAACTTATTTTGAATCGACCCGCCATACATTTTTTCCGTACAGTTTATCGATCAGATGAACGATATTAGAGCTATACGTAAAAGAAAATAAAAACCAACGACAACAACAACACCGAGGCGATTGGTAGAACTTACGAGAAAGAGAGAGTGAGAAGGCAATAGCTAACTGGTAATTTCCCAATTGGACCTTGCTATGAGAGGAGCGATGTAATTGAGATGGCCTGCGGTCAGAAATCACGCGTGATTCCCGCGTGACTAATATAGATACGTTTATGTTAATAGCAAATTATATACAAATTTTATAATTTTACGAGTTATTTACTAGGGTAATTCTACTCATCATTACTTCTAGAGCCAACATTCATCGTTTTTCAACCATATGAACGATAGTCGAAAGAGTTGCCACCCCCAGATTTTGAAAAACCTCACACTTTAAAGTTATCAGTTACGTACAAACAGGTACAGAGTTTATTACAGTCGGGCTTGACCGACTTTCTTACTTGTTATTATCAATGATTTAAAAGTTTTAAATATCTGATATCTATATCCTATATATATTTTACCGGTTAAATCAGTTGGAGAAAAGTTTTTCAGGTGTATTAAAACTTCGGCACAGTCGATGTTAGCTTTGCCTTCTCGTTATACACTTGAAAAGTGTATATTAATTTTGCCCAGAAGTTTGTAACGCATAGAAATATTCATTTCCGACCCCATAAACTATATATATTCTTGATCAGGACAACAAGCTGAGTTCATTTTCGCTTGTCCGTCCGTCCGTCTGTCCTGTCTGTCGTCGTTTCTACGCGAACTAGTCTCTCAGTTTTAAAGCTATCGAGCTGAAATTTTTACACAGAGTCTTCTTTTTTACTGCACGCAACTAATATGTCGGAACCGGCCGGATCGGATGACTATATCATATAGCTGCCATAGAAACGATCGGTCTAAGAACAAGTTCTAGTTAGAAAATCTTTTTGGTTTTAAATCGTAGCGTCCCCAATCTTGGTATATGTTAGTTTTATATGCTTCCACATAATTCTGGAAAAATGTATCAAAATCGGATCACTATAGCATATAGCTGCCACAGGAATGATCGGTCGAAAAATAAGTCGTTGTGAGAAAAACTTTTTTGATTTTCATCGTAGCGGCTCCAATCGTAGTATATATTTGTTTTATATGTTTCCACACAATTCTGAAAAAATTGATCAAAATCGGATGACTATAGCATATAGCTGCCATTGAAACGGTCGATCAAAAAACCACTTTTAGTGAGAAAAACTTTTTTGTTTTTTATCGTAGCGTCCCCAATCTTGGTATATATTAGTTTTATATGCTTTCACATAATTTTGAAAAAAATTATCAAAATCGGATGACTATAGCATATAGCTGCCATAGGACCGATCGGTCGGAAAATGTGTTTTACTAAGAAAAGTTTTTTTTTATGGTATTAAATTTTATTTTATCAATGATTTCATAATTTTAAATATCTGATATCTATATCCTAATTATATTTTACCGGTTAAATCAGTTGAAGTAAAGTTTTTCAAGTGTATTAAAACTTCGGCACGTCTTTGTTACATGGTAGCGCGCTTTTAAAAACTGAAGGGTTTTAAAAAACATCGGCTACGCCTTCTATTTTTATACCCTTGCAGAGGGTATATTAAAATTGTCACGATGTTCGTAACTCAGTGAAGGAAGCATTTCCGACCACACATATGATCAGCATGACGAGCTGAGTTCATTTCCGTTTGTCCGTCTGTCCGTCTGTTTCTATGCTATCTCCTCCCTCAGTTTTAGAACAACTTTGCAAAAAAGTCTTTAAATATACAAAAGCTGCACATTAAACTCTTTCCCCTCAAAAAAATGACTATAGCATACCAAGCTGCCATAGGAACGATCGGTCCATAAACTAGTTCTAGTTAGAAAAACTTTTTGTTTTGCTTGAATCGTCAGCAAACTTGGTATTTTTTTATACCCTTCACACAATTCTGGAAAAATTTATCAAAATCGGATGACTATTAGTCTGCCCTAAAAAACAGTCGCAGTAAAAAACTAGTCGGTCTAGTGAAAAAACTTTGTTTTCTATTGTCACCAAACTAATTTTATATTATTTTAATTTATAACATATTTACAATTTATATTTATATAACATAAATCTATAGAATATATAGCTGCCATATAAACTGTTTGTCAAAAAACTAGTTGTAGTGAGAAATATTTTTTGTTATCAATGGTAGCGACTTCCGAAAATCCAAAGGGTATTTTAAACCTCGGCGTAGCCGATTTTAGCCTTCTATTTTTTTCAGGTAAATCAGTTGGAGTAAAGTTTTTCAAGTGTATTAAAACTTCGGCACTGTCGAGGTTAGCTTTGCCTTCTCGTTAAAATTGTGCTGGTGTCAACTCTACTATCGTTCATCTGATCGGAAAATGATGTATGGAGGCTCGATAAATAATAATGAGTAGAATATATGTCTAGAAGGTTTGAAAAACATATCTCCAAATTTGTGGAAGATATGAGGTTTTTTTCAAATTGCGGGGGCGGCAGGCACTTGATCTGCCTGCAAGTATAAGAAGCTTATGTTTCATACACTTCAAAGCTCTAGCTCTTACCACCTTTGAGATCTCTTCGTTCATACGGACAGACAGACGGACAGACAGACGGACAGACAGACGGACGGACAGACGGACAGACAGACGAACAGACGGACATGGCTATATCGACTCGGCTGTTGATGCTGATCAAGAATACATATAGTTTATAGGGTCGGAGATGCTTCCTTCTGCCTGTTACATACATTTGCACAAACTCAATATACTTTTTGTACCTTCGGTACAGAGTATAAAAATCAAGCGAGCTTCATCACCAAACCCGAAAGTGACTTAATTGGACCTTGAAGATAATTGTTTCTTAATTTATAGCAAAGAAAGTAAGTTTATAGCACAGTAAGTCGGAAATCCAAAACAACTATTTTAGCATATGGCCATTTCTTTTCTGACGTGACGTGACATTCGTACGATAAAATATAAAAACGAGAGCGTGAGTTGAAGTCGGCCCTGCTCGACTTCGATATACCCGTTACTCAGGATATCAACATGTCCAAATTGTGGGAGTTATGAGTTTTTTTCCAATTTGCGGGGGAGGCAACTCTACTATAGCTCATCTGATCAGGAAATGATGTATGGCTGATCGATAGGTAATAATTATTAAAATATATGTCTACAGGGTTTACACAATCTATTTTCAAAATTGTGGGAGATATGAGGAATTTTTTAAATTGCGGGGGCGTGAACTTTTCTATCGTTCATCTGATCAGGAAACAATGTACGGCGGATCGATAGGTAGTGATGATCAAAATATATGTCTAGAGGGTTCGAATAATCTATCCTCAGAATTCTGGGAGATATGAGGTATTTTCCAAATTGCGTTGGTGGCAACATTACTACCGTACATCTGATCGGGAATTGATGTATGGCCGATCGATAGGTAATGAGGATTAAAACATATGTCTAGAAGGTTTGAACAGTCTATTTTCAAAATTGTGGGAGATATGAGGATTTTTCAAATTGCGGGGGCGGCAACTTTTCTATCGTTCATCTGATCGGGAAATGATGTATTTCTGATCGATAGGTAATAATTATTAAAATATATGTCTAGACGGTTCAAACAATCTATTTTCAAAATTGTGGGAGATATGAGGTATTTTACAAATTGCGGGGGCGGCAACTCTACTATCGTTGATCTGATCGAAAAATGAGGTATGGCGGATCGATAGGTAATGATGATTAAGATATATGTCTAGAAGGTTCGAACAGTCTATTTTCAAAATTGTGGGAGATATGAGGTTTTTGTCAAATTGCGGGGGCGGAAGGGGGCGTGGCAAAAATTTGAAACAAACTTGATCTGCGTGCAGACAATAGAAGTCAACACTGAAAATTTGGTAGCTCTAGCTCTTATAGTCTCTGAGATCTAGGTGTTCATACGGACAGACGGACAGACAGACAGACGGCTATTGATGCTGATCAAGAATATATATACTTTATGGGGTCGGAAATGCTTCATTCTGCCTGTTACATACATTTGCACGAACTTAGTATACCCTTTTTACTCTACGAATAACGGGTATAACAACGAGAGCATAAGTTGAAGTCGGCTCTGCTCGACTTCGATTTACGTGTTACTCAGGGTAATGTTTATTTTAGAATATTTTATTAGATCACAACTTGTGGGAGATATGAGGTTTTTTCCAAATTGCGGGGGTGGGCACCTCTAAAAAAGAGGCTTTTGACCGACCGGTTTAATGGGCGCTATATGCTATAGTCATCCGATTTTGATAAATTTTTTTTAGAATTGTGTGAAGCATATAAAACTAATATAAACCAAGATTGGTGACGCTACAATGGAAAACAAAAAGTTTTTCAACTAGAACTAGTTTTTACTGACCGTTTATATGGCAGCTATATGCTATAGTCATCCGATTTTGATAAATTTTTCCAGAATTGTGTGAAGGGGTATAAAACTAATATATACCAAGTTTGGTGACGATTCAATAGAAAACAAAAAAGTTTTTCTAACTAGAACTAGTTTATGGACCGATCGTTCCTATGGCAGCTATATAATATAGTCATCCGATCCGGCCGATTCCGACAAATGTGCAGCCTATGTATATTTAAAGACTTTTTGCAAAGTTTGGTCAAGATAGCTCTAAAACTGAGGGAGGAGATAGCATAGAAACAGACGGACGGACAGACGGACAGACGGACCGACGGACAGACGGACAGACGGACATGGCTATATAGACTCAGCTCGTCATGCTGATCAAGAATATATATAGTTTATGGTCGGAGATGCTTCCTTCTATGCGTTACAAACATCGTGACAATTTTAATATACCCTCTGCAAGGGTATAAAAATATATATATGATATGATATCACATATTTAAAATTATTAAATCCTTGATAATAAAAATTTGATACCATAAAAAAAAACTTTTCTTAGTAAAACACATTTTCCGACCGATCGGTCCTATGGCAGCTATATGCTATATTCATCCGATTTTGATCATTTTTTTTTCAAAATTATGTGAAAGCATATAAAACTAATATATACCAAGAGTGGGGACGCTACGATAAAAAACAAAAAAGTTTTTCTCACAAGAAGTGGTTTTTTGACCGACCGTTTATATGGCAGCTATATGCTATAGTCATCCGATTTTGATAAATTTTTTCCGAATTGTGTGGAAACATATAAAACAAATATATACTACGATTGGAGACGCTACGATGAAAATCAAAAAAGTTTTTCTCACAACGACTTATTTTTCGACCGATCGTTCCTATGGCAGCTATATGCTATAGTGATCCAATTTTGATAAATTTTTCCAGAATTATGTGGAAGCCTATATAACTAACATGTACCAAGATTAGTGACGCTACGATGGAAAAGAAAAAAGTTTTTCTAACTAGAACTAGTTCTTAGACCGATCGTTCCTATGGCAGCTATATGATATAGTCATCCGATCCGGCTGGTTCCGACATATTAGTTGCGTGCAGTAAAAAAAAGACTCTGTGCAAAATTTAAGTTCTATAGCTTTAAAACTGAGAGACTAGTTTGCGTAGAAACAGACAGACAGACAGACAGACAGACAGACAGACGGACAGACAGACGGACGGACGGACAAGCGGAAATGAACTCAGCTCGTCGTCCTGATCAAGAATATATATAGTTTATGGGGTCGGAAATGAATATTTGTATGCGTTACAAACTTCTGGGCAAAATTAATATACACTTTTCAAGTGTATAAAAACTCTCAAAACTCCCACAATTTTGGAGATAGATTGTTTGAACCTTCTTGACATATATTCTACTCATCGAAACTCATTAAACATTCAAACTTTGTTTTCCTATCAGATGAACAATAGATGAGTTGCCACCCCCACAATTTAAAACGAGAAGGCAAAGCTAACTTCGACTGCGCCGAAGTTTTAATACACTTGAAAAAGTTTACTCCAACTGATTTAACCTGTAAAATATATGTAGGATATAGGATATAGATATCAGATATTTAAAATTTTTAAATCATTGTTAATAATTATTTGATTCCATAAAAAAAACTTTTTTTAGTAAAACACATTTTCCGACCGATCGGTCCAATGGCAGCTATATGCTATAGTCATCCGATTTTGATAAATTTTTTCAAAAATTTGTAAAATCATATAAAACTAACATCTACCAAGATTGGTGACGGTACGATGGAAAACAAACAAATTTTCCTCACTAGAACTTGTTTTTTGACCGACCGTTCGTATGGCAGCTATATGCTATAGTCATCCGATTTTGATAAATTTTTTCGAAATTATGTGAAAGCATATAAAACTAATATATACCAAGATTAGTGACGCTACGATGGAAAAGAAAAAAGTTTTTCTAACTAGAACTAGTTCTTATACCGATCGTTCCTATGGCAGCTATATGATATAGTCATCCGATCCGGCTGGTTCCGACATATTAGTTGCGTGCAGTAAAAAGAAGACTCTGTGCAAAATTTAAGTTCTATAGCTTTAAAACTGAGAGACTAGTTTGCGTAGAAACAGACAGACAGACGGACAGACGGACAGACAGACAGACGGACAGACGGACGGACGGACAAGCGGAAATGAACTCAGCTCGTCGTCCTGATCAAGAATATATATAGTTTATGGGGTCGGAAATGAATATTTCTATGCGTTACAAACTTCTGGGCAAAATTAATATACACTTTTCAAGTGTATAAAAAGCCATATCTCCTATAATTTTAAAGATAGATTGTTCAAAATATTTACACACAAAAAAAAAAAAAAATTGTAAAAATCACATTTTTCAACTTTGGCTAAAAAGTATTGTAATTAATGATTTTTCTTTTTGATTTTACCAATCTACACGTAAAAACGACATTTCAATCAACTGCGTAATTGTTTGATTTTAAAGAGCAGACACTTTTGCCTTCAAATTACAAGTTCACTTTTGATTACCATATAGAATCAAAATGATCGCAATTTTGATCAATTGTGTGCGACTTTTGTCAAGTCGATATGCTAAAAATAGAACAGAAACAAAAAAACCCTGGTCGGCTACCACCACCAGCTTAACATGTGCTCTGCGCTCAATTCTTTCGCGAACGTGCAGTAGCCGAATGCGTTGAGGCGTTTGTCTTTCAGTATGTATGTGTGTCCCAGAGGTCGTGTGTTCGAGTCCCAGACAAGGTAAAGATTTAATAATATTAAAAAAATAAAAAAATTCCAGAAACAAACGAATTCAAGTTATCAGCATCGGGGAGAAGAAAGACCGACTTTGTTTGTAAAGGTTTATTTGTTGGTGTGTGCAAAAAAACACACAAACCCACTAGAGAAAACTGTTTCACAAAATTTTTATTTTTTTTATTTCAAAAGTAAAACACTTTAAAATCAAAATGGAAACAATTTTGAAAATCAAAAAGTGGAAACCATTTATTTTTAAAATGAAAAATTGTTGTGCGAAAAACAAAATGGGAAATTGGCGGATTTACCAATGAAAAATGTCGGATTTACCAACGTTTTTTTTGTGTGTAGGCATACATTTTAATCGTCATTTCATATCGATCCACTATACACCATTTCCAGATCAGATAAACTATAGTCGAGTTATAAGCAAAACAAATAAAAAACGATGGGCAGCACTGGCCGATATCGTTTTGGGCAGCACTTACACAGTTCGTGTGACCCCACACCTAAAAGTTTTCAATTATGTACAATTTTTGAGAGGTACAGAGTATATTACAGTCAGGCTTGACCGACTTTCTTACTTGTTTAAAGCTGTATTGATGTATGTAGTGTCGCATTAAACCCATTAACCCACAAATTTGTGCTTGGTGTGACCTCCATAATTTTCCATAAGCTAAAAATACAGCAAAATGGATTTTCCGCGATATCTTAAAAACAAGAGCTGAAAGAGAATAACCGAGATCAGTTGTGGAATCAGTGCACAAAACTGGAGCAGAATTTAATACATATCTATGTATCTGAGCTGAAGCTCAGAAAAGTGGTAATTTTGTTGGTTATGAGATTTTTGCTGATAATACAATACAAATCTAATATAAGGCGAAACTTTTACGTGAAAATTTAATCCTCAAAAATATTCTTTACAATGTTGAACCCTTCCTAACAATAATAAACCGTCAAAGGCGATGGCTCAATCAACTCTGTCTGTCAAATTTGTTGTGCCAATTACCATAATAATATGGAAGAAGGAAGAGTGGATGGTAGGAGGTAGTGAGCAAATCAAGCGATGTCGTTTATTACAAGTGCGAGAACTTAATTAAAATGCCAAGACAAAGAAGAGGAACAAGGCGTTAGCGTGAGAAAGAGCGAGAGGGGGGTTGGTGGCAGTGCGACATAAACTATGCACAATGGTGAAATGAAAGTGACGGGGCTGGTTTATTTGCTGTTGTTGCTGCTGGCTGCTTCAAGGACTTCCGCACATCAAAGGGGAGGCAACTCGGTTGACTTTTATGATTGCGCTTGGAAATGGTAAATGGGCAAGTTGCTTGAGTCTTTTCACGCAATTTCAAATCCCAACTCAATTTGAGTAATTTTGCAGCTGAATCCTTTTTCTGCTATTCTGCACTGCGGTTTAGCATACAGCATGGCGGGTTGGCCGGAGATGGCGTTCCGCGTCCATGCCCATATCCCTGGTCTCCATTATCATCAGCGCCTGGCTCTAGCCATGGCCATCGTCGTCATTCTCATCGTCAACAGGCATCGCTATTCATTGTTCAAAGTTACATGGCGCAAGTTGCTGGCTTTTTGGTTACTGGTCGTCCGCTGGCCGCTCTGTCTGGCTGTGTTAATTTAGTTCGCAAAACCGCACGCACACATACACATCCAGACACACATTCATGTGTTTGGCAAACGCATTTCGAGCATTTGCTTCATTTACTGCGTCGGTTGCCGTATTTTAATTGCTTCTGCACACACACGATTACAGTAAACACAGCCTAATGTTGAACGATCGCAAAAGTAAAATTAATTTTTTTAAATAACGAACAGAATATTGATGCGCACTAAATAAAGGACTTTGCTATTGACTATAGAAAAAGGGGATGCAAACCACTCAGAAATAAGAAGTGGTTCGGATGCCTGGTTCACACACAGAGGGAAAAAACCGAGAACATTGGACTCAAGATGAGCACAATCGTTACCAAAAACAGTGTAAGAACGGGTAATCTCCTATATAGTAGAATGTTCTCACTTCAAGAACATTTTTTTGAGAACGCTAAAACTTGAATTGAGTTGTTTTTGTTCAGTTTTCAAGAACACTTTTTACTTGATATAAGAACAAACAATACTCATTTTAAGTAATTTTGTTCTCACTTTGAGCAGATCAAAGAGAGCTAAATTTCTCTCTCTCGCTCGATCTCTCTGTTTTTCAACCCCGTATAGTTGCGAAATACCATAACCCAAAGCCAATGTGGCACGCGCTCACGGAATTGAAAGTCAAAAAGGCAATTATACTCCGATTGAGTTGAATTTTGCTCATTTCAAGAACATTCTGAACATTTGTTCTCAAAAATTTTGAGAAAAATCTGTTATTGTTTTGAGTTGCCGGCAACTTATATTCTGAACAGGTTTTTTTCCTCTGTGCAGAGATTTTAAACCATCGGTTTGGTTCATAATATGGTTTTTGTAGCAATTCGTACCGCAGTTTTGGTTCGATTCAGTGGATCACGGTTGATATATTCACACCTGATTCCGTTTTAAAATTTTTGAACTTAAACCGATGTATAAACCAGAGCATTTCAAAACCGTTGCGTATTAATTGGATTCCCAGTTACAATGGCATTCGCGAAAATGAAATATCGGACGAGCTAGCAAAAGTAAGCGTCAGTCTATTCTCTGAACGAGAAAGACGAGATCTAATCTCTCTATAAACTTTAAATAAAAATTATAAGACACTTTATTTTTTTCAAATATTTTTCAAGTTAAAGTATTTAGAAGCTTGCAAAATTTGTTCGTAATTTTGGCCTCAAAATAGTAAAATGTTCCAATAAAAAAAATTTAAAAATATAAAAGTTATTGTGTTTTTCCAACAAATTGACAAAATTTGGTATTTTTGACCTTATCAAAATTATAAGACACTTGTGGTTTTAGTACTTAGAAAGAAATTTTGTCTGAAGGTAATTCCTGTTAATGTTAATATAATGTAATTATAATATGGAATCCGCCAGCAACACCAATAATTCTTTGTCCATTTCCTCAAAATTGCGTTTTAAGAGCATTCGAGCCATAGTACTTGGTGTTTTTCTTATAGATACGCCTTGCTAGTATGCCACAATTATTTTCAATTGGGATAAGATCCGGTGAGCAAACTGGCCAGCTCAGTATATTGACAGAGTAGTCCTGTATTAACGCCTTTATTTGTCGATTTCTGCAAATTCGGACGATATCCGGCATGAAAACATGGGGCATCTTTCTATTTTCACCTAAAATGGTAGTATACTGTTCCCTAGTCCTCGTATGTAGTCAGTACTGTTTATCCTTGAGCTGGTAAATACGATCCAAGCTCCTCATATCATGACTGACCCGCCTCAGAAGTTTCTCTTTGTGAAATAATGGGGGGCCTTTCTTAAATCGCTCCATTTATGACAAAAACCATCTGTCCCATCGAGATTAAATATTTTCTCATCAGAAAAAATAATCTTAAGAAAAAACGAGAAGGCAAAGCTAACTTCGACTGTGCCGAAGTTTTAATACACTTGAAAAACTTTACTCCAACTGATTTAACCGGTAAAATATATATAGGACATAGAAATCAGATATTTAAAATTTTTAAATCATTGATAATAAAAATTTGATTTCATAAAAAAAAGCTTTTCTTAGTAAAACACATTTTCCGACCGATCGGTCCTATGGCAGCTATATGCTATA
This sequence comes from Lordiphosa mommai, assembly GCA_018904225.1. Lineage (NCBI taxonomy): Eukaryota > Metazoa > Arthropoda > Insecta > Diptera > Drosophilidae > Lordiphosa > Lordiphosa mommai. Next base: position 169,676 of record JAEIFT010000122.1, on the reverse strand, counting down.
GACATCCGATTTTGATCAATTTTTTCAAAATTATGTGAAAGCATATAAAACTAATATATACCACGATTGGGGACGCTACGATAAAAAAACAAAAAAGTTTTTCTCACTGGAAGTAGTTTTTTGACCGACCATTTATATGGCAGCTATATGATATAGTCATCCGATTTTGATACATTTTTTCTGAATTGTGTGGAAACATATACATCAAATATATACATCGATTGAAGACTCTACGATGGAAATCAAAAAAGTTTTTCTCACAAAGACTTATTTTTAGACCGATCGTTCCTATGGCAGCTATATGCTATAGTCATCCGATTTTGATACTTTTTTCCAGAATTATGTGGAAGCATATTAAACTAATATATACCAAGATTAGTAACGCTACGATGGAAAACAAAAAAGTTTTTCTAAATAGAACTAGTTCTTAGACTGATCGTTACTATGGCAGCTATATGATATAGTCATCCGATCCGGCCGGTTCCGACATATTAGTTGCGTGCATTAAAAAGAAGAATCTGTGCAAAATTTCAGCTCGATAGCTTCAAAACTGAGAGACTAGTTCGCGTTGAAACAGACGGACAGACAGACGGACGGACGGACAAGCGGAAATGAACTCGGCTCGTCTTCCTGATCAAGAATATATATAGTTTTTGGGGTCGGAAATGAATATTTCTATGCGTTACAAACTTCTGGGCAAAATTAATATACACTTTTCAATTGTATAAAAATAGAAGGCTAACATCGGCTATGCCGATGTTTTTAATACCCTTGCTCAGTTTTTGAAAGGCGCTACCATTGATAACAAAAAAGTTTTTCTCAGTAGAATTAGTTTTTTAGACCGATCGTTCCTATGGCAGCTATATGCTATAGTCATCCGATTTTGATTAATTTTTCCAGAATTGTGTGGAAGTATATAAAACTAGTATATACCACGATTGGTGACGCTACGATGGAAAACAAAAAAGTTTTTCTCACTAGAACTAGTTTTTGGACCGACCGTTTATATGGCAGCTATATGCTATAGTCATCCGATTTTGATAAATTTTTCCAAAATCATGTGGAAGCATATAAAACTAATATATACCACGATTGGTGACGCTACGATGGAAAACAAAAAAGTTTTTCCTCACTAGAACTAGTTTTTGGACCGACCGTTTATATGGCAGCTATATGCTATAGTCATCCGATTTTGATATATTTTTTCCAGAATTGTGTGGAAGCATATAAAACTTAATATACCACGATTGGTGGCGCTACGATGGAAAACAAAAAAGTTTTTTTAGGACGACCGTTTATATGGCAGCTATTTGATATTTATTAAATTTTTACTTCCTAGCGACAACGGTATCCTATTTTAATGCACTAGTCATTCAACATTTTTGAATACTAAATTAATTGTTTGACTTAAAAAACTGTTTAAGCTTGTCCCTAAATTTGCGATGCGCTACACACTTCTTTTAATTGGACAGGTAATTGGTTCCACAATCTGAACAGTGTGTACGAAGTTATTGGCGTTCCTGAACTTGACAACTTATGGCGTATGTTATTAATGTTTCTAGTTCTAGTCGAGGTGCTGAAGAACACAGTATGTCGAATAAGTAGCTTGGCTCTTTTCGTCAAAATGATTTTGTGCAGGAGCAGTAAGTTTCAAAATCAGCTCAGTGACTTGAAATTTAGTTCGTATATTTGTGTGGCAAAGTTTTTGTTATATGGGCCGTCTCCCAATGTTGAAAATATATCTGGCTATGTTGTTGTACGTGACTGTCAGCTTGCGCTGACGAACCAATTATCGCAATTTCCAAATATCTCTATACCATAACAGAGCGTGGGCGTCAGAAGAGTTTTTAGCTAATTTAAGAGTCTGAGGTCAGTTAGGTAAATACTGCTGAGTCAGTGACAAGTTGCCTAATTAGCCCATAAGTTTTTCCTTTTGTAGCTTTAATTACATGGTCTCTCCAGGATAGAGGTCTTATTAAAAGTGATACCTAAGGTTTTTTATGTTATAGTCATCCGATCCGGCCGATTCCGAAAAATGTGCAGCGTATCTGTATTTTAAGACTTTTTGCAAAGTTTGGTCAAGATAGCTTAAAAACTGAGGGAGGAGATAGCATAGAAACAGACGGACAGACGGACGGACGGACAGACGGACAACCGGAAATGAACTCAGCTCGTCATGCTGATCAAGAATATATATACTTTATGTGGTCGGAAATGCTTCCTTCACTGCGTTACAAACATCGTGACAATTTTAATATACCCTCTGCAAGGGTATAAAAAGAACGTCGAATTGATGGGTCATCCGCCGTACAGCACTGACTTGGCACCCAATGACTTCCTTTTATTCCCGCACATCATGGTCAAAATGCGTGGACAACGATTTTCGTCGCCAGAAGATGCTGTTGAAGAGTTCAGAAAAACATGTTTTGGAGGAGTCTCAATCGGAGTGGAAAAAGTGGTTCGACAATTGGTTTGAGCGGATGCAAAAGTGTATAAATCTTGCTGGAGAATACTTTGAAAAACAATAAAACCATTTTCATCGTATATATATTTTTCATTATTAGGCCAGAAATATTTATAGAAACCTTCGAACTGTACAATGGCCTGTAAGCTGATGAGTTGAGCATCAGAACTAAATACACGCTCTCATCGGATCACCGTACAACTGTGGAATAGTGAAGCTTGCCGGATCACCGCAATTCCAGGTGCCAAAAGGACGACTTTGCCGCCAGGCTCTTACCCGGCTTCTTTTAGGAGAGGCTTAGAGCAGCCCCTGAACCTCAACCTGGAGATAGCACTTTCTGAGGATATTAAGGATGCTCAAGTGATTTTCCTAATCAAAGTGCATTCTGCGGCCCTCAACGCTGTCCCCGTCAACCACCTTCGTGGATCTAGGTCACAGGTACCACTTTATCCGGCTACTGAAGCGCTACTATAGAAGGCTTAGAAGACTGTATGTTCGTACTCGCGACCCTTTAGTTGACAGAGTATACCCCGGTTATCCAAAAGGGTCAAAAAGTTAAGTGTAAGGCAAAAGCAACAGAACACTGACCTCTTCATAGATTATGTTTTGGCGAATGATAGTACGAACTATTCTCTTTGGATTCTTACAAAAGTGCTTTAACCACAGGTAACACCGTAATGTCGGAAGATGAAGGCACTTAGGCTAAATCGACGATGGAGCGTGCATAGGCCTTTGCAGAAAATCTGGAGGATAGGTTTCAGCCCTTCAATACAGCATCGGATAGTCGTAGTTCATAGGGTCCTTGAGCGGCCTGGACAACTTTCTCCGCCAGTAACACCCATTACATACATGTATTGTGGTCAAAACATTTAGGGCCAATTTCACATCTCCTACATACCACTTTATGTCATATAAACTTACAAATAACAGAGTAAAATGTTGTTTTATCTTAAGCTAGGTACTCAGATACGAATAACATTCTCGCTGCTAGAATTGTTTTATAATTCGAAGAGCGGCCTCTTAGAATGTATGGTGACCAAACCATAGCGAAAAGGCTGTAAACAGTCACTGAATCCGAAATGGTCACTCTGGTTTTGTCAGCTGTTGTTTGTTTACAAAATAAATCAAGATGCTTTTTGTTGGTCAAATCCCAAAAAATGGGCTGCATCTCGACCGCTTTGATCAGCGCACGTTGTTCATGCTCCGCAAAGTTCTCCAAATTGTTTTTGTTTTGCCTTTTGGTCTTCTTTGGATACATTTTTTAAAATTGTGTGCTCAATTCTAAGAGATGCCTCTTCGAATTATCAAACATGTTTCATAATTCGACGACCCCCCTACGAGAATGTTTCAGCTGTTTTTGAAAAACGATCTGGCAGCCCCATGCACATTATGAGAGCGCATTCTAGGCGTCTGAGTACGGCCTCTTAGAATGCTTTGAGAAGAGCGCATTCTAAGAGCCATGTAATTAGATAGGCAGCGAGAATGTTATTCGTTTCTGAGTACCTAGCTTTACACATAACAGCTATCTATTTGATGAGAAATCGGCCCTAATCGGATAGTGTAGGTGTTCCACAGGGCAGTGTTCTTGGGTCCTCTCTTTACTCCCTTTTTACTTGTGATATGGCAAGTGGGATTTCAATCCCTATGGACGATCCTGATGAATTCCTGGTTGCCACATTTGCTGACGATACTGCCATTCGGATACACGGATATACTGCAGCTCTATTTGAGCAAATTTGAACATTGGGCATAAACCAAGCCAAGTCTGCCAGCGTGACTAACTATTTGTTAACGACCAGTTGTTAACCATATCACTATGTTTATAAGTACTTAGGAGTACATTTGGATAAGCACCTTGTTTTTGGGTCCCATATCAACACTTTTGTAAAATCCTTATATGGCAGGGACAAAAAACTCGGCTGGCTTCTACTTAGTAGAAACTAGTTATATATTCAAAATAAGGTACATATTTTTAATGCAATCATTGCTCTCTGGTGATGATGAAAAAGTCCCAAAATATGGGAACATAGTTAACAAGAAGGCTGCAGCTTACTTGGATAGGCTTTAAGGACACCCTAATCATCTGGCCAGACCATTTCTGAGACGTAAAAGGAAGACGGGGGCCAGTTTAAGGCGACGCCTAAAACATATCCATTTTCAGGATTTGCGGACAAGGCGTACTTAATCTCTACACTTCTGTGTATAATCATCACTTCTGTATATTACCACTTGCATATAACCCGCCACTTAAATCTCTTGAGTTTTCTTCTGACACACACTGAACTACTTGTTCAATTTAGAGCTTTCTCTGGATACTACTAATTCAGACACATTTGAACTGCTCATACACTGTAAATATTTTAATACAACACTATAAAGATTTAACGTTAATATTTTATACTCTGTACCGAAGGTACTCAGAGTATATTGGGTTTGTGCAAATGTATGTAACAGCCTGAAGGAAGCATCTCCGACCCTATAAACCATATATATTATTGATCAGCATCAACAGCCGAGTCGATATAGCCATGTCCGTCTGTCCGTCTTTCTGTCTGTCCGTATGAACAAACAGATCTCAGAGATGGTAAGAGCTAGAGGATTGAAGTGTATGAAACATATAATTCTTATATCTGCAGGCAGATCAAGTTTATTTTTATTTTTTGCCACGCCCCCTGCCTCCCCCGCAAATTAAATAAACGTAATAACACCCACAATTTTGAAGATATATAGTTTGAACATTCTAGACATATATTCTACTACTCATTATTAATCGACCCGCCATACAACGTTTTTTGATCAGATGAACGAGCGAGAGAGAGCGATAGAGCAAAAGCCAACTGGTAATTTCCCAATTGGACTTTGCTTGTCGGCGGTATCTAATTGAACTGCGCCGCTCTCAGTTTCCCCCCTCCCTTTCCCATAGATATTTGTGTAAGGAGGCAAAGAGCAATTTTGAGAGGAGCGATGCAATTGAAATGGCCTGCGGTCAGAAATCACTCGTGATTTCCGGGTGACTAATATAGATACGTTTATGATAATAGGAAATTATATACAAATTTGATAATTTTACGATTTATGTACCAGGGTAATTCTACTCATCATTACTTATCGAGCCCCCATACATCGTTTTCCAACCAGATGTACGATAGTCGAAAGAGTTGACACCCCCAGATTTTGAAAAACCCTCACACTTTAAAGTTATCAGTTACATACAAACAGGTACAGAGTATATTACAGTCGGGCTTGACCGACTTTCTTACACAGAGAAAAAAAATCAAGATTTCGTTCTTGAATCTGTGACCAAACCGTTTCAAAACTCGACAGAGAACGAAAAATCTAAAAACAAGACATCATTCAAGTTACATAAAACTTTATGGAAATTTAAAGCCAAAGCACCATTTAATGGTTCATTATCCCAAGGCAATACAAATGTGTGGCCCTTTAAAATATCTATGGTGCATGCGTTTTGAGGCCAAACATAAGGAAGCAAAAATTTATTTTAATTCTATTACTTCAAGACTGAATCCACCGCATACTTTGGCAATCAAATCTGCAATTAAGTTTTCCGAATTTCTAATTAATCATGAAGACTCAATGACACCAATATATAAATTAGAATCCCCATATTTGGACTCTGCAGAATGTTTCAATGAACTAACATATCCATCTTTTATAGACTTGGAAAGTGTAAAAATGGTCAATAATATTACTTATAAGAATACCGTTTATAAAAGTCAATATTATTTAGTTCATACAGGGAACCCTATCGAACTATATAAAATAATGCACATTTTATTGCAGAATGACGATTTGTATGTTGTATGCAAATTAGTAAACATTGTGGGATTTGATCAACATTTTCAGTCGTTTGAAGTTGGCTCAATTACAAATACAATTGAAGTAAAAAATATTGATGATTTCATTAGTTTTCCCTTACACTTATACCCTATAAACAATGGGAAAATATATTTTAGAATTAAGAGAATATGAAAAAAAAATATTACTTGATTGGATTATTAATTAAAAAATTCTTGTTTTCTAAATCTAGACATTGAGATACTTTGTCACTTAATAAATATTATTCCATCTTTTTATCATAAACATATATAAACGATTTTTATACACTTGAAAAGTGTATATTAATTTTGCCCAGAAGTTTGTAACGCATAGAAATATTCATTTCCGACCCCATAAACTATATATATTCTTGATCAGGATGACGAGCCGAGTTCATTTCCGCTTGTCCGTCCGTCCGTCTGTCTGTCCGTCTGTCCGTCTGTTTCTACGCGAACTAGTCTCTCAGTTTTAAAGCTATCGAGCTGAAATTTTGCACAGAGTCTTCTTTTTACTGCACGCAACTAATATGTCGGAACCGGCCGGATCGGATGACTATATCTTATAGCTGCCATAGGAACGATCGGTCGAAAAATAAGTCTTAGTGAGAAAAACTTTTTTATTTTCCATTGTAGCGTCACCAATCTTGGTATATATAAGTTTTAGATGATTTTACATATTTGTGGAAAAATTTAACAAAATCGGATGAATATAGCATATAGCTGCCATATAAACGGTCGGTCGAAAAACAAGTTCTAGTGGGAAAAACTTTTTTATTTTCCATTGTAGCGTCACCAATCTTAGTATATATTAGTTTTAGATGATTTTACATATTTGTGGAAAAATTTATCAAGATCGGATGAATATAGCATATAGCTGCCATATAAACGGTCGGTCAAAAAACTAGTTCTAGTGGGAAAAACTTTTTTATTTCCTATCGTAGCAACACCAATCTTGGTATTTATTAGTTTTATATGCGTTCACACAATTCTGGAAGATTTTATCAAAATCGGAGGACTATAGCATATAGCTGCCATAGGACCGATCGGTCGAAAAATGTGTTTTACTAAGAAAAGTTTTTTTTATGGTATCAAATTTTTATTATCAATGATTTAAAAATTTTAAATATTTGATATCTATATTCTATACATATTTTACCGGTTAAATCAGTTGGAGTAAAGTTTTTCAAGTGTATTAAAACTTCGGCACAGTCGAAGTTAGCTTTGCCTTCTCGTTTTATTTTAACACAGATACCAGATTAAAAAAAAGGAAGAACAAAAATCTTATTTTTAAACTTATTGTTCTCACATCAAGATTTTTTAATCTTGATTTATCTAGATTGCAAGCTTCTTGATATAGAGATTTTTAGTCTTGATTTTAGAACGATTTTTTTTTCTCTGTGTACTTGTTTAATACTCTGAGAGCTTAACGTATGATTAGGTTGAGCTTGTAATTCGACTTGTGAGTTATCGTGCGAGTGGACGGTGTTCGAATGCGTGGAGTTTTACGGAATTTCCTCTTTCTAGTGTGTGTCCCTCCGAGGTGGTGGGTTGGAAGAGTCCCAGACAAGGTTATGATAATAATAAAAAATTTTATAAGTTTTATATTGATCTTCACATAATAGCGAAATCCAAAAACCAAACCAACTAAAAAAATTTAAAAATTGATTAATTATAATTGCAATACCTTAAACTAAGAGGTAATTAATTGTTAAATATAAGTTTCTGCAATTAACAATTAATTAAGTAACAATTTTTTTTTAAATTTTATTAAAAACAATTGAACAATTTTGTCTTTTCTCTAACCAAAAATGTTATACTCTACAGTGCTCGCACAGCTTACTTAATTATTAGTTTTAAATGTTTTCTAAAACAGTTGAAAATTTTATTACTCCAACTAAATTAATTGTAAGGTGCATCTTGCAACTGCAATTACATTTATTTATTCATTGATTAATGCCAAAAACTGATTAACAGTACGATCAAGATTAACCCTTAGATTATTTCTTTATGGGCGATATTATTTAAGCGCTCTAATGCCATGTTGCATGTTGCAAACTAGAGCGAGAGACCGTACCCATATATAAATGTTGGGCACTAAAATGAATACGTATGTAGTACATGTTCGATTTTCTAATGAACGATCAAGCTAATAGGTATCTAACCTTTAATATTAACCAACTTTTAATTCAAAAGATTCGGCATTAATCGCTGATTTACTTAATAAATTTCGCACAAGAACAAATGTGCCACTACATTACACTGTGAGAATCGGTGACCACAGAAAAACTTGACTTGACACGTGAGTCGGCTGACGCCTGTGGATGCTCACCAACACAAGCCTCTGTCCTCTCCATTTGGCCGGCCCTGATGCAAAGACTTAAGAACAGCTTGGCCAGCTTTGAGTGAGTGTGTGTGTGCTGTGCCCGAAAATAAACGCATTTTGGTAAACACATTTCACAGATTATCGGTCATGTTTGTCTTATCTTCTAGATTGCTGTTTCAGATAAATACAATTTACTCTGTTATTTGTCATTTTTCTGATATATAGAAGATGAGAAATCGGCTCTTAATGATAATATTTTCAGGTAGTCAACCTAGATACCATGAATATTTATAATTTAAATAAGGGCAAACTTCCATTGAACTATTTAGTCAAGGAGTATGAGTTGAGGCCCAAGTACAATTTCAAGAACATGAATAACGTAAGAAAATTAAATCAGATCATCATTGCTTATGCCAACTGTATCTGGACATGTAAGGGGACTGGGCACCGTTATCTCTTATTTCCCTCTTACAGCACACACACACACGCGCATGTAAAGTTTGTCAATTCGCAATTTGAATGCGCGGCATCATCATTGACATTGGCGTCCGCTTCCTCCGCCATTTTCATCGACGCTTCTGTTTGACGCATAAACCTGAACGCCATTAAACGAAATGAGTTTCAGACAAAATTATCTTCGTGGCCGTAATAATGAAAACCAAAAACAACCAGAAAACCACTTGGGATTGTCGCCAGCGTTCGATTTTAATGGTCAATTCTTGGCACGCCCACACATATGTTTGCCTCCTCTGCTCACAGCAAATTGTTTCATAACTCAGTTAACTGCTGGAAAGTTTAATTAAGTTGCTTAGTAAATCAAATCAAATGAGCAGCTTGCACCTGAAGCAGTTTTTCTTTCCGCTTAATTCTATCGACTCGGCAACGTTTGCCAAAGTGGCATTAAAACAAATTACAAGTAATTAAAGACTCACTTTTCATTGACGACGACTAAGGAGAATGTTGCCGTCTGCGATGCAGTTGCATTTTTTTTCGTTAAGCGTTTTCTGTACTGGCAGAGCATTGAGAGGATGTGGTTGTGCGAGTGGAATTACTTTAAGAATTAAGCAACAATTTTCAATTGATGCCTGCATTATGTTGCATAAGCGCAGCAATGTGTTATTGGTGACTCGTAAAGAGGATACCGAATTCATTTAGTTCATAGTATCGATCAATCTTACTGAAAATTCCAGCAAGTCATCAAATTCATTTCTGAAATATCCGGAATACACGGACTCAACTATTTATTATTATTTGTTAAGTGTGTTTAGCTACCTTTCTATTGTTTAGATAAAAGGTTAATTGGCTCGAGATCATGCTAGTTTTGTTTCCAGAACGTTCAACAAGAACTGTACCAGCCAGGGTTGCAAACCGGTTTTGAACCAAACCAAGTCTTAGTTCAACAGGCTTTAACAACACTATTATGTACTTTGTCTGATTAAAGATGAAGAATAGACCAACAGTTACTTAAGGAAATACTACTTACATAATTAAATTAAAAATAAATAAAACTATATGTTCAAGTAAACAAAAATACAGAAGTTATGAAGATTTTTAATCAATTAATTGCTTCTCTATAAAAAATTGTCAAATTGTCTTCAAGCTCTCTTAGTGATAATTTTTTTATGCATACATTTATTCTTTTAGTATATATTTTTTTCAAATTGTGCGCGCCTCTGAAAACTCTTAATTTAGACTTTTCTCTTACTCAAGTAGTCTGAGCAAATCCAAAGCAAACAGTCATGCCGCTGTAAGAATATTCACAACACAACAAAAAGGTCTGCATATCTGTCACATAAATGCCCAGAGTTTGACCAAAAAAATAGTCGAATTTAGATATTTGTTTGAAAAATTTGATATAGATGTTATTTGTGTTTCCGAAACGTGGTTTAAGTCCAGTGTCTGTAATGCGTTAATTGATTGTGATGGTTTTTCTGTATACCGTTCTGACCGGGAGGGCCATGGTGGAGGAGTCTCTATTTTCGTAAATAAGAAACTCAAATCGAAAATAGTATGCAAACAGCCTATTGGATGCGCAACTGAGTTTCTCTTTGTCGAGATTGGTACCGGAGTATCTGGCAAGATATTGATAGGGTGTGTCTAATAGGAATATTGGCTACAATGACCTTACTGTGTTACTCTCTACCTTGACCCCCCATTATGTTGATGTAGTTATAGCAGGTGACCTAAACAATAACATGCTTACTGATAGACAACTTCCAGACTCGTTTGGAGCTCTGAGGTTAAGTTTGGTAAACTCAATAGTACCTACCCATTATACAAGTACAAATGACTCTCTTTTAGATGTTTTCTTTGTTAGTGATGCAACCAGAGCTTTGTTTTTTGACCAGGTCGCCGCACCAGTGTTTTCAAAACATGACCTCATATTCATGACGTATGATAAAAAAATCGATTTTACAGACATCTTTTTTGAATACAGAGACTATAAAAACATAAACTATGACCTACTAAACATGGAATTTTCTACATGTGACTGGGATTCCATATACAACCTTCTGTCTGCTGATTCGCAATTAGAGCATCTTAATTCTAAAGTTGCGTACCTATTTAACAAATGTGTGCCAATTCGTCGAAAAATGTTAAACGTCCACTCCGAACCCCTGGTTCAACGAAGAAATTTAAAGTGCAATATCGGTAATAAAGCGTATGCTAGATGGGTGAGGTACAAAACATCTGCTCTTGAGGAAGAATACAAGACTTTGCGAAAAATGTAGTACATAAGATACAACATGCAAAAAATTCACACTACCATGAGAAGTTCAACAATGTGCTACATTTTAACCTTAAATGGCGTGAGTTCCGTCGTCTAGGAATAGGCAAACGAGAAGGCAAAGCTAACTTCGAAAAAGTTTTTAACTTGAAAACGTTTACTCAACTGATTTAACCGGTAAAATATATAAAAAATTTTAAATCATTGATAAGAAAGATTTGATACCATAAAAAACTTTTCTTAGTAAACCACATTTTCCGAGCGATCGGTCCTATGGCAGCTATATGCTATAGTCATCCGATTTTGATACATTTTTTCCAAATTGTGTAAAAGCATATAAAACTAATATATACCAAGATTAAGGACGTTACGATAGAAAACAAAAAAGTTTTCCTCACTAGAACTAGTTTTTAGACCGACCGTTTATATGGCAGCTATATGCTATAGTCTTCCGATTTTGATAAATTTTTCCATAATTACGCGGAAGCATATAAAACTAATACAAACCATGATTGGTGAAGCTACGATGGAAAACTAAAAAGTTTTTCTCACTAGAACTAGTTTTTCGACCGACCCTTTATATGACAGCTATATGATATAGTCATCCGATTTTGATAAATTTTTCCAGAATTATGTGGAAACATATAAAACTAACATATACCAAGATTAGTGACGCTACGATGGAAAACAAAAAAGTTTTTCTAACTAGAACTAGTTCTTATACCGATCATTCCTATGGCAGCTATATGATATAGTCATCCGATTTTGATAAATTTTTCCAGAATTATGTGGATACATATAAAACTAACATATACCAAGATAAGTGACGCTACGATGGAAAAACAATAAAGTTTTTCTCACTAAAACATATTTTCCGACCGATCGTTCCTATGGCAGCTATATGATATAGTCATCCGATCCGGCCGGTTCCGACATATTAGTTGCGTGCAGTAAAAAGAAGACTATGTGCAAAATTTCAGCTTGATAGCTTTAAAACTGAGAGACTAGTTCGCGTAGAAACAGACAGACGGACAGACGGACGGACGGACAGACGGAAATGAACTCGGCTTGTCGTCCTGATCAAGAATATATATAGTTTATGGGGTCGGAAATTAATATTTCTATGCGTTACAAACTTCTGGGCAAAATTAATATATACTTTTCAAGTGTATAACAAGAGCCACCCAAGCAAATCAATTTTGACATTAACGATCTTAATAGGAAATTTTCACAAATCCAAGTACCTGAAGTAACAGATAACCCGTACCTGAACCATTCGTCGTATAGCAATTGTGATACTAGTTTAAGCTTTGCCTGTGTTCATGTCAGTGATGTCTTCCAGTCGGTTTTAAGAATCAAGTCAAACGCTATGGGTCTTGATAACATTTGCCCAAAATTTATTAAAATATTGCTGGGTTGGTATACAGGGTTGCCCATATTCGACGGACCCATGTTTTTTTTTAAAAAATCAAAGAAAAAAATAAAAATTTGGCGGTTGGCAATCTTAATCATTTAATTTGTTCCAAGTAGATTTGTTTACATCAATTTTGAATATGATATCTCTCAAATGGCCGCCTCTGGCGTTGATGGCGTATTGTGCCCTTTTTGCAGCATTTTCCATCGTTTTCGCCAACATTTCGGACGGAATAGCGGCTATTTCTTCACGAATGTTGTCCTTGAGCTCTTCTACGGTCCTTGGCTTGTTAACGTAAACCTTTGACTTCAAATATCCCCACAAGAAGAAGTCAGGCGGCGTCAAATCGGGCGAACGCGGTGGCCAGTCCAAATCACCACTTTTCGACATCAAACGGCCCGGAAACAATTTCTTCAGAAAATCGATTGTTATGCGACTTGTGTGCGGTGGAGCGCCGTCTTGTTGAAACCAGAACTGCCTCATACGCTTTCGACGAATAATTGGCATCACAAAATTGGTCATCATGTCGCGATAACGCTCCTGGTTGATGCACAGAAAAAAAAAGATCAAATATCAATTTAATCTTTGCTGATCAATATGATATTTTATCAAATATCAATTTTTTCATATCATTTTGATGATAAATAATATTTAATTAATCGTACTAATATCAAATTGATAAGATAATAAATAAAATGAGAAAAAGGAAAGAGACAAAAAATGCTTATTATCGAAAACTTAGGCTCCGTAGAAAAAATATAAATAGTCCCTTAGACGTTTGACCGCACGCGTGTGCGGTGGCTCACTGCGTTGAGACGTCATTCCATTCGTGTAAAGTGCGAGTTCCCCCGGGTTCGATCCCCAGGCAAGGTAATGTTTGTTAACTAACAAAAATGTTTAAATTTCTTTGCTTTCCAAACGGCTATGGCGCAAATATTACATAGTCATTAAAATTCTGAGCGGGGAATATATAGAAAATAATATAACTTATATAAATAATATATGCGCCGCCCAGCCATTTCCTAATATTTTGTTTTTTATTAAAAAAATGTCACTTTGATCTTAAACATATAATTTTGATATGATCGAAAATATCAGTTTGATATTTTCGAACAGGTCAATTTCATCTGCATCTTATCGGCTTTTTTTGATATGAAAAAATAGAAGGCTAACATCGGCTACGCCGATGTTTTAAATACCCTTGCAGTTTTTGAAAGGCGCTACCATTGATAACAAAAAAGTTTTTCTCATTAGAATTAGTTTTTGGACTGATCGTTCCTATGGCAGCCATATGCTATAGTCATCCGATTTTGATAAATTTTTCCAGAATTGTGTGAAAGCATATAAAACTAATACCACGATTGGTGACGCTACGATGGAAAACAAAGAAGTTTTCTCACTAGAACTTGTTTTTGAACCGATCGTTTATATGGCAGCTATATGCTATAGTCATCCGATTCCGATAATTTTTTTCAGAATTGTGTGCAAGTATATAAAACTAATATATACCACGATTGGTGATGCTACGATGGAAAACAAAAAAGTTTTTCTCACTAGAACTAGTTTTGGATCGACCGTTTATATGGCAGCTATATGCTATAGTCATCCGATTTTGATCAATTTTTCCAGAATTGTGTGGAAGCATATAAAACTTATATATACCACGATTGGTGACGCTACGATGGAAAACAAAAAAGTTTTTCTCATTAGAACTAGTTTTTGGACCGATCGTTCCTATGGCAGCCATATGCTATAGTCATCCGATTTTGATAGATTTTTCCAGAATTGTGTGAAAGCATATAAAACTAATATATACCACGATTGGTGATGCTACGATGGAAAACAAAAAAGTTTTTCTCACTAGAACTAGTTTTTGGATCGACCGTTTATATGGCAGCTATATGCTATAGTCATCCGATTTTGATCAATTTTTCCAGAATTGTGTGGAAGCATATAAAACTTATATATACCACGATTGGTGACGCTACGATGGAAAACAAAAAAGTTTTTCTCATTAGAACTAGTTTTTGGACCGATCGTTCCTATGGCAGCTATATGATATAGTCATCCGATCCGGCCGATTCCGACAAATGTGCAGCGTATTTGTATTTAAAGATTTTTTGCAAAGTTTGGTTAAGATAGCTTCAAAACTGAGGGAGGAGATAGCATAGAAACAGACGGACAGACGGACAGACGGACGGACAGACGGACAAACGGAAATGAACTCAGCTCGTCATGCTGATCAAGAATATATATACTTTATGTGGTCGGAAATGCTTCCTTCACTGCGTTACAAACATCGTGACAATTTTAATATACCCTCTGCAAGGGTATAAAAATGTCATATTGAGTCCCAGATCATATCATTTTTTTTTCTGTGTGGTAACAGCATGGCCATTTTCATTTTGGAAGAAAAACGGCCCAATG
The DNA here is from genome assembly GCA_018904225.1 of Lordiphosa mommai. Taxonomy (NCBI): domain Eukaryota; kingdom Metazoa; phylum Arthropoda; class Insecta; order Diptera; family Drosophilidae; genus Lordiphosa; species Lordiphosa mommai. The sequence goes on along the minus strand of JAEIFT010000122.1, from coordinate 154,484 downwards.
ACCGTTTTCGCACTAACGCCGCACCAAACTGTGACTTTTTCGTCATGAAGAGGCACTTCTTGAATCTCCTGAGGATTTTCAGTGGCGTAAATACGGCAATTTTGCTTATTTACGGTCCCATTCAATGTGAAATGGGCTTCATCGGACATTTTTTAAAAGCACGTTGAGTTTTCACAATTGACTTGTTCTGTTGAATGTAAATTTCAACTATTTCAGAGCGCTCGCGTGGCGTGTATTGTTCCATGGTAAAAATATGCTTGGACTGACGCTTCAAACACGGTATGTCATTAAGCGATCTGACATCTCTGTCAAAAGTTATGGCGTTGCCAGATGGGTCCGTCTAATATGGGCAACCCTGTACTGTCTGTACCACTTCGACATTCCCTCTCGCATGGAAGACTGCGAAGCTAATACCCATTCCTTGGACTTGTCCAACGCTGAATTTCGCCCAATATCGATTCTGCCATTCTTGTCAAAGGTATTTGAGCAACTTATGGCAACTCAAATAAACGACTTTCTATCAGAAAATTCCCTTATAAACCGATTTCAATCAGGTTTCAGAAAGCATAGAAGTTGAATAACTGCAGCTATAAAAATTACTGATGATATCCGCGAACAGGTCGACAAAAATAATGTAACGTTTCTTACCCTCTTGGACTTCAGCAAGGCTTTCGACTCAGTAAACCATCTAATCCTCTGCACGAAACTAAGCAAATTGTACAATTTTACATCCTCTGCAATCAGCCTAATGTGTACTTACCTATCTGGACGAAGTCAGGCAATTGTGAATAATTCTGAGAGATCATCCTTTGAATTTCTATCACGCGGGCTCCCTCAAGGATCTGTTCTTGGACCTTTGTTATTTTCTTTTTATACCCGTTACTCGTAGAGTAAAAAGGGTATACTAAGTTCGTGCAAATGTATGTAACAGGCAAAAGGAAGCATTTCCGACCCCATAAAGTATATATATTCTTGATCAGCATCAATAGCCGAGTCGATATAGACCTGTCCGTCTGTCCGTCCGTCCGTCTGTCCGACTGTCCGTCTGTCTGTATGAACACCTAGATCTCAGAGACTATAAGAGCTAGAGCTACCATTTTTTCAGTGTAGACTTGTATTGTCTGCACGCAGATCAAGTTTGTTTCAAATTTTTGCCACGCCCCCTCCCGCCCCCGCAAGATGAAAAAAACCTCATATCTCCCACAATTTTAAAAATAGAGTGTTCGGACCTTCTAGACATATATTTTAATCATCATTACCTACAGATCCGCCATACATCATTTTCTGATCAGATGAACGATAGAAAAGTTCCCGCCCCCGCAATTTGAAAAATACGTCAAATCTCCCACAATTTTGAAAATGCATTGTTCGAACCTTCCAGACATATATTTTAATCATAATTTCATATCGATCCGCCTTACATCATTTTCCGATCAGATGAGTTATAGTAGAGTTGCCTCCCCCGCAATTTGTAAAAAAACTCATATCTCCCACAATTTTGAAGATAGATTGTTCGAACCTTCCAGACATATATTTTAATCATCATTACCTATCGATCCGCCATACATCATTTCCCGATCAGATGAGCTATAGTAGAGTTGCCACCCCCGCAATTTGTAAAAAAAACTCATATCTTCCACAATTTGTGATCTAATAAAATATTCTTAAAAAAAACCTTACCCTGAGTAACGGGTATATCGAAGTCGAGCAGGGCCGACTTCAACTTACGCTCTCGTTATTTAAATGACCTTCCAAATGTCTTGTCCAAATGTCAAGTCCATATGTATGCTGATGACGTCCAAATCTATGTAAGTCGTCCTCTATGTAGTATTACCGAGTGTGTTGATATTTCAAATAGTGAGCTGTCTGTTATTAGTGATTGGTCAAGAAAAAATGGTCTATTACCAAACCCCACAAAAAAAGAAGTGTTTAATAATTTTCAAAAAAGTTATAAATTATAATGGACTTCAGAAGGTTTAGATTGGCAACAGTCACATTGAATATGTTGACAAGGCAGATACCCTAGGCATAACACTAAACAGTACCTTATCATGGCTAGATCACATTAATAAAACGTCAGGCCGAACCTATGGTGTGCTAAGGCAGCTATACTTGACACAAAACCTAATACCAACTAGCTTACGACTTATTATTGCAAACGCATACTTAATACCCTCTCTTTTTTACGGAGTTGAATTGTTTGGAAGCTGTAGCGCTGCAAGTCAAGAAAGGTTGAAGATCGCTTTGAACAGCGTTGCTAGGTTCGTATTCAAAATAAATAGATTCGACCACATCACTGAACATGCAGGTAACATCTTTGGAATGTCTATGCAATCCTGGGTCAAACTCAGAGTATTGACACAACTTCACAGAATTATTATGACTGCGGAACCTGCGTACTTATATGACAAGATTGATTTCGCTACTTCACGGAGAACAAATAACATTAAAAGCATTAAAACTCGTTTGGCATGTTCAGATAAACATTTCTTTGTGCATGCTGTTAGGCTTTGGAATCAGTTACCTAACACTCTTAAAACAATAAGAAGCGCGCCGCAATTTAAAAATCAATTAAAAACTACCATAAATTAGTATTATCACTCTCTGTTAGATTAGGTTAGTATCAGTAAATCCAATCTCTGTTCACCGCCTTATATATGTAGGAGGTTTAAGCTTTATTTTAATTTTTATACCCTTGCAGAGGGTATATTAAAATTGTCACGATGTTTGTAACGCATAGAAGGAAGCATTTCCGACCACATAAAGTATATATATTCTTGATCAGCATGACAAGCTGAGTTCATTTCCGCTTGTCCGTCTGTCCGTCCGTCCGTCCGTAAGTCTGTCCGTCTGTTTCTATGCTATCTCCTCCCTCAGTTTTAAAGCTATCTTGACCAAACTTTGCAAAAGGTCTTTAAATACAAATACGCTGCTCATTTGTCGGAACCGGCCGGATCGGATGACTATATCATATAGCTGCCATAGGAACGATCGGTCCAAAAACTAGTTCTAGTGAAAAAAAACTTTTTTGTTTCCTATCGCAGTGACACCAATCGTGGTATATATATATTTTATATGCTTCCACACAATTCTGGAAAAACTGATCAAAATCGGATGACTATAGCATATAGCTGCCATATAAACGATCGCTCCAAAAACTAGTTCTAGTGAGAATAACTTTTTTGTTTTCTATCGCAGTGACACCAATCGTGGTATATATATGTTTTATATGCTTCCACACAATTCTGGAAAAATTTATCAAAATCGGATGACTATAGCTTACTAGCATATAACCCGGCGCGCTTCGCTTCGCCACCATCAGTAAAGCCGCCTAAATTATAAAAAAAAAAACGTTTGGCAATGATCCCACCCCCGCCCCCATTTTCCGACCATCTGAAATGAGAAAATTATTTTCCACCTAGTTGGCCCATTAAGCGTACAAACGCTGAAACCACCCCCGGCACCCACTATCCGACCTTGAGGGTGAGTATGCGCAAAGCTAAAAACTTTATCCTATTTAATTGGCCCATAGAGCTTTCAAACAAAATTTAATACATACCCGCACCTATTTTCCGACCTTTGCAGTAAACTTCCCGAAATAAAAAAACACGTGTTTCCATTTATTCTGACCCTAGAGCTTACAAAACGAATTTTATTCAGACCGGCTCACAAATAGCCATTGTCACAGAACCGAAATACGCCCACCAGTATTCTTGCCTGTGGGCGGAAATTCCACCACCGAGAAATCAAATGTCTAATTATATGTCTATATATTATCTATAATGTGTTCACAAACCCCTTTTGAAGCCAATCGGATTAAAAATAGGTTTTACGATATAGAATTTTCCAGGCATTTCCCCACTCTTGGGTCAAATTTTCCAACATCGGAAAATCTCATGTCAACTTATTTTGTATACTATCGCTACAAACCGAGTTTGAAGTCAATCGGATCAAAAATAGTGTTTTCCATATAGAATTTTCCGGCCATTTTCCTTGTGGGTGGATTTTCCACAATCGAAAAATCACATGTCTAATTATTTAGCATACTATCCTTACAAACCGAGTTTGAAGCCAATCGGATGAAAAACAGTTTTTCCCATATGGAATTTTCCGGGAATTTCCCGACTTTTCGGGCGCATTTTCTAACATCGGAAAATCTTATGTCTAATTATTTTGCATACTATCCTTACAAACCGAGTTTGAAGTCAATCGGATCAAAACTAGTTTTTCATATAGAATTTTCCGGGTATTTTCTTTGTGGGCGGATTTTCCAACATTTGAATATCTCATGTCCAATTACTTAGCATACTATCCTTACAAACCGAGTTTGAAGCCAATCGAAAGAAAAATAGTATTTTCCATATGGAATTTTCCGGGAATTTCCCGACATTTCGGGCGGATTTTCCATCATCGCAAAATCTCAAGTTTAATTATTCTGCTTACCATCCTCACAAACCGAGTTTGATGTCAATCGGATGAAAAATAGTTTTTTCCTTAAGAATTTTCCGGCCATTTTCCTTGTGGGCGGATTTTCCGAAATCTGGGAAATAGGTGTCCAATTATTTCGCTTACTTTACTTACAATCCAAATTTCAAGTCAATCGGATAAAAACAAAATTTTCCCCCACAGTAGCTTTTCCGGGAGTTTTCCACCCCTTAGGGGTGGAATTTTCCAAAACCCCGCCTTAGTGCTCACTTTGAACTCATAAGGAAACTTCTGTGAAAATTTCAGCTTTCTATCTCTTACTGTTCAGGCTCTACGTTGATTGCCAATCAGTCAGTCAGTCAGTCATAAAATGTTAAACATTGGCTGACAATGTATTTAAAACTAGCATATAACCCGGCGCGCTTCGCTTCGCCACCATCAGTAAAGCCGCTAAAATGATGAAAAAAAAAACGTTCGGCAATGATCCCACCCCGCCCTCATTTTCCGACCTTCAGAAATGAGAAAATTATTTTCCACCTATTTGGTCCATTGAGCGTACAAACCCTGCAACCGCTCCCGCAACCCATTATCCGACCTTAAGGGTGGGTTTGGGCAAAGCTAAAAACTTTATCCTATTGAATTGGCCCATAGAGCTTTCAAGCCAAATTTATTACAAATCGGCTACAATATAATTTCAGCCAATTACCCACCCCCGTACCTATAATACGACCTTTGCAGTAAATTTCCCGAAATAAAAAACACGTGTTTCCATTTATTTTGGCCCTAGTGCTTACAAATCGAATTTTATTCACAAATAGCCATTGTCACTGAGCCAAAATACGCCCACCATTATTCCAGCCTGTGGGCGAAAATTTCACCACCGAGAAATCAAATGTCTAATTATTTTCTATAATGTGTTCACAACCCGATTTTGAAGCCCATCGGATTAAAAATAGGTTTTACCATATGGAATTTTCCGGGAATTTCCCGACTTTTCGTGCGGATTTTCCACCACTGGAAAATCTCATGTCTAATTATTCTGCTTACCATCCTCACAAACCGAGTTTGAAGTCAATTGCATGATAAATAGTTTTTTTTATGAAGAATTTTACGGCCATTTTCCTTGTGGGCGGATTTTCCGAAATGTGGGAAACAGGTGTCTAATTATTTCGCTTACTTTACTTACAAACCAAATTTCAAGTCAATCAGATGAAAAACCAAATTTTCCCCATAGTAGCTTTTCCGGGACTTTTCCACCCCTTAGGGGTGGAATTTTCCACAACCCCGCCTTAGTGCACACTTTCAAGTCATAAGGAAACTTCTGTGAAAATTTCAGCTTCCTATCTCTTACCGTTCAGGCTCTACGTTGATTGCCAATCAGTCAGTCAGTCAGTCAGTCAGTCAGTGAGGACAAACTCTTTTATATGTAGAGAGATGTTGTTTTTTTTGTGGATCAAGAAATAATTCCATTTCAACCCACGTATATCCGGTCACGTTCCCGACACCAAATTTTAAGTTCCGTTCCGATCCCAAAGTTTTTTTTCGGGATACGCGAGAATCCCGACATTTTTACTCTCATCTGTAGTTTTCTGGAAATTGCCGTCTCACCGACTGATTTCCTTTACTTGGATTACTCAAAAGGTTGATGCAAATCTTGCATGGAGAGACTTCTGAAAATCTGGGGAGTCAGCAAAGCTCGTTGATGACAAAGTTGGGAGACTTTTGAAACAGTGTTGGTTCAAGGGCTGCAACCCCAAATGATATTGGCGGAGATCTGGCTTGCAGGTTCGAACCAAATTTTACGAATGATTAAGATTCAGAAATTTGAGGTTCCAGGCTTTTGTGTTAAAGTTTTTGTTCGAAACTTGATGAATCCCATGTTTTGTATTTGTATTTATTCAGTTTCCTAATGCTACAAATACAGAGACTTATTATACTCTGTACCGAAGGTACACAGAGTATATTGGGTTTGTGCAAATGATATCATTGCCAAACGTTTTTTCATCATTTTGGCGGCTATACTGATGGTGGCGAAGCGAAGCGCGCCGGGTTATATGCTAGTGTTTACATATTGTGATTCCATAAAAGAATCTGAAATAATCCTTTTCCAGAGTAACTGTTATATATCGAAGACGTGCAGACTTAAACGCTCTCGATTTTTATGACCTCAGCAAGATTCAGCACTGCATTGAAAAACTGGATCGAAATGTACTTTTCGAACTAATTGAATGGTCACACTTACAAACGAGAGCGTTAAAGTCGACCCTGCCCGACACAGCCGGTAATCCGGGAAAGGTTTATTTAAAAATATATTATTAAATCATATAATATAATGCCCAGCGCTATTATTTGTTTTGTTTATAGCTCGACTATCGTTCATCTGATCGGGAAACGGTGTATGGTGGATCGATAAGTCTATCTTCTATCTATCATTAAAATTGTGGAAGATTTAAGGTTTTTTTTCAATTTGTGGGGTCGGTTGCGCGGCCATCGTTCATCTGATCGGGATATCATTAATAGTGGATCGATAAATAATGATGAATGGAATAATTATTTAGAAGGTGCGAGAAATTATGGTACATATACTACGAGGGCGGGAGAGGTCTTGAAAAAAATTAAAAAAAAAAAAATTGATCTGCGTGCAGACAATACAAGTCTACGCTTAAAAAAAATGGTAGCTGCAGCATTTTCCATCGTTTTCGCCAACATTTCGGCCGGAATAGCGGCTATTTCTTCACGAATGTTGTCCTTGAGCTCTTCTACGGTCCTTGGCTTGTTAACGTAAACCTTTGACTTCAAATATCCCCACAAGAAGAAGTCAGGCGGCGTCAAATCGGGCGAACGCGGTGGCCAGTCCAAATCACCACTTTTCGACATCAAACGGCCCGGAAACAATTTCTTCAGAAAATCGATTGTTATGCGACTTGTGTGCGGTGGAGCGTCGTCTTGTTGAAACCAGAACTGCCTCATACGCTTTCGACGAATAATTGGCATCACAAAATTGGTCATCATGTCGCGATAACGCTCCTGGTTGATGGTAACAGCATGGCCATTTTCATTTTGGAAGAAAAACGGCCCAATGACCATTTTCGCACTAACGCCGCACCAAACTGTGACTTTTTCGTCATGAAGAGGCACTTCTTGAATCTCCTGAGGATTTTCAGTGGCGTAAATACGGCAATTTTGCTTATTTACGGTCCCATTCAATGTGAAATGGGCTTCATCGGACATGATAATTTTGTTCCAAAATTGCTCGTCATCTTCGGCCATTTCGATGACTCTTTGGGCCCATTCCAATCGACGAGGCTTGTCCGCAGGCAACAATCTTTGCGTCAATTGAATTTTGTACGGGAACAAATGCAAATCAACGCGAATAATCCGTTGTAAAGTGGACCGAGCCATGCCCAACTGCTGAGAACGGCGTTTTTGGGATGTTCTTGGGGACCTCTCAACACTGGCTCGTACGGCAGCGATATTCTCGGCCGATCGCCTTGGTCGACTTTTATTTGGCCTCTTCGGATTAGAAAGAGCCTCACCAAAATTTTTCGTATAAACGCTTAATGGTGTTCTTAGAAGGCGCACTTTTCACATTTTTTAATTTTTAAAAGCACGTTGAGTTTTCACAATTGACTTGTTCTGTTGAATGTAAATTTCAACTATTTCAGAGCGCTCGCGTGGCGTGTATTGTTCCATGGTAAAAATCTGCTTGGACTGACGCTTCAAACGCGGTATGTCATTAAGCGATCTGACATCTCTGTCAAAAGTTATGGCGTTGCCAGATGGGTCCGTCGAATATGGGCAACCCTGTATATATTGTATGGGGTCGGAAATGCTTCCTTCTATACTAGAATATAATATAGATGATAAATCTTGATTTTGAGAATATAAATCTAAATATGGGATTTTTCAATCTTGATTTTTCTAGATTGCAAAGTCTTGATGTAGAGATTTTTAGTCTTGATTTTAGATCAATTTTTTTTCTCTGTGTGCGATACAAATTAATATTACATGAGGCGACACTTAGAATGGGTCGTCAGTGTTGAGAATGCTCGTTAAACTGGTATAGGTTGTATGGTAATGGCTTAGTCTTTTAAGACCTTTAAAAAAATGTATAATGTTTGTCGATGTTTTTACCATGCACAAATTTCGAAGAAATTTATAACATCATTGATCATTGTTCATTCCTCTTTTACTCTCGTAAACTTATCTGTTTCGTAATCCGAAGAAGTGTCATTTAAAGATTTATTTTAAATACTGTCATTTGGTGTATAAATGCATCGTCTGCATGCAGATTAAGTTTGTTTCAAATTGTTGTCCCACTCCCGCCCACCACAATATGAAAAACCTTATATTTCCCACAATTTCGGAGTTAGCTTATTATGACCTTTCAGAGAATTATTCCAGGAATTATTAGGAAAAAAAAACTTAAACCTCCCACAATTTTGAAGAAGGATTGTTTGAACCTTTTAGACATATATTTTAATCATTATTACTTATCGATACACTATACACCGTTTCAGACGAACTATATTTGAGTTCCAAACAAATCAGATAATAGCGCTAGGTAATTTGTAATTAGAATTATTTGTTATTTAAAATTAGATTCCCTGAGTAACGGGTATATCGAAGTCGAGCAGATCCGTCTTCACCTTACGCTCTCGTTTTCCTCGTGTACATTGGTCCTCCCACAAGCACTTTACTCAAATGGCAGCCACTTAAAACTGCAAAATAGCCAATGCAAATTATCACAAAATATAACAGTCTACTTAAATTGCAATAACTGGAGTAACTGGTTTAATAGGACCAACAAAGCGCTGTTCAAATTGTAAACTTTAAAATTGCAAACAAACAATCCATGTACTTGAAATTAATGCAATTTAGAAAGAGAGCAGAACCTACCGAATTTTCATCCTGCTCATCCTTTTCATGGTCTCTTGATTGTTTACGTGGCCGTGTTTTTATGCCTTCACTTTGATTTATTGCATTTATCGAAGGCAAACTCACTTGATAAATGATAAAAGTTTAGGTTTTGGTCTTTTTTGCGTGATTTTGTTTATGGTAATTAAAAATAGGTACAATTTACTGTGGCTGGCACCGAATGTGCTGACAGTTGAGATTATTGACTGTGGGCGCGTGCGATTACTTAAAACCTTTCCGATGGGCAGGAGGTGCTTGCTTGACTGCTGTTAAAAGTTTCGGGCTTAATGAAAGCTTACTTGGCATAATGCGAATAAATAATGAAAGATGGCTTATCGAAAGGTTGAAGCGTAAATTGCATAAACAAACAAAAATTTATCCAGAACATGACTGACAGCTTTAAAACATCATTGTTGGCAAATACAGATTACTAGATTGATTGAAACTACAACCAGCATCAATTTTTTTGTATCAATATAATTAAAGAACGTATATAATTAATATTAGAGGTGTTAACTTGAACCACTAAGCAACTATAACATAGAGGCGTCAAACCCCTTTATTAGCAGTCTTGGCTGCTTTGAATACCATGCGACCCCACAGCGAGCGAAAAATTCGAATTTCGAGTTGGAGAACGAGAATCGGATTCAGTCTGAGAATGACGACAGAACGATAAGCACGGTCTGTGCCGCTCGCGCTGCCGTTTTTTTTTTTTGTATGTATGTGGCACATGTATGTATGGCAGGTATGACAGTGTTGCCAATTTTCATCAAGGCAGTGCGACGGACAACAATAATGCACTTGTTATAGAGTTCGCATCCAATGAATTTTTATACACTTGAAAAGTGTATATTAATTTTGCCCAGAAGTTTGTAACGCATAGAAATATTCATTTCCGACCCCATAAACTATATATATTCTTGATCAGGACGACGAGCTGAGTTCATTTCCGCTTGTCCGTCCGTCCGTCTGTCTGTCCGTCTGTCCGTCTGTCTGTCTGTTTCTACGCGAACTAGTCTCTCAGTTTTAAAGCTATCGAGCTGAAATTTTGCAAAGAGTCTTCTTTTACTGCACGCAACTAATATGTCGGAACCGGCCGGATCAGATGACTATATCATATAGCTGCCATAGGAACGATCGGTCTAAGAACAAGTTCTAGTTAGAAAAACTTTTTTGTTTTCCATCGTAGCGTCACTAATCTTGGTATATGTTAGTTTTATATGCTTCCACATAATTCTGGAAAAATGTATTAAAATCGGATCACTATAGCATATAGCTGCCATAGGAACGATCGGTCGAAAAATAAGTCGTTGTGATAAAAACTTTTTTGATTTTCATCGTAGCGTCTCCAATCGTAGTATATATTTGTTTTATATGTTTCCACACAATTCTGAAAAAATTTATCAAAATCGGATGTCTATAGCATATAGCTGCCATATAAACGGACGGTCAAAAACTACTTCTAGTGAGAAAAACTTTTTAGTTTTTTATCGTAGCCTCCCCAATCTTGGTATATATTAGTTTTATATGCTTTCACATAATTCCGAAAAAATTATCAAAATCGGATGACTATAGCATATAGCTGCCATAGGAACGATCGGTCGGAAAATGTGTCTTACTAAGAAATGTTTTTTTATGGTATCAAATTTTTTATTATCAATGATTTCATAATTTTAAATATCTGATATCTATATCCTATATTATTTTACCGGTTAAATCAGTTGAAGTAAAGTTTTTCGCGTATTAAAACTTCGGCACAGTCGAAGTTAGCTTTGCCTTTTCGTTTTATTTGTATTTATTAATTATTATGTTATTTTTATATACATTTTAAATATGATTGGCAATCTATGGTGAAAGTGGAATGCTCGGATATCTATGAATGTTTTATCTGACCGTCTTCAAACTCGGTTTGTAACTAAAATATCTGAAATAATAAGACACGTGTCGGGCCTATTTAAGAAAATCCAACCACTAGGAAAATTTACGTAAAATTTTCTACTGTAATACTTATTTTTCCTCCGATTCTCTGCAAATTCATATTGTGGGCAAGTATGCAAAATGTTTAGAAAAGTGTTTTTATACACTTGAAAAGTGTATATTAATTTTGCCCAGAAGTTTGTAACGCATAGAAATATTCATTTCCGTCCCCATAAACTATATATATTCTTGATCAGGACGACGAGCTGAGTTCATTTCCGCTTGTCCGTCCGTCCGTCTGTCCGTCTGTCTGTCCGTCTGTCCGTCTGTCTGTCCGTCTGTCTGTCTGTTTTTACGCGAACTAGTCTCTCAGTTTTAAAGCTATCGAGCTGAAATTTTGCACAGAGTCTTCTTTTTACTGCACGCAACTAATATGTCGGAATTGGCCGGATCGGATGACTATATCATATAGCTGCCATAGGAACGATCGGTCTAAGAACTAGTTCTAGTGAGAAAAACTTTTTTGTTTTCCATTGTAGCGTCACTAATCTTGGTATATGTTAGTTTTATATGCTTCCACATGATTCTGGAAAAATTTATCAAAATCGGATCGCCATACCATATAGCTGCCATAGGACCGATCTGTCGAAAAATAAGTCTTTGTGAGAAAAACTTTTTTGATTTCCATCGTAGCGTCTCCAATCGTAGTACATATTTGTTTTATATGTTTCCACACAATTCTGAAAAAATTTATCAAAATCGGATGACTATAGCATATAGCTGCCATATAAACGGTCGGTCAAAAAACTACTTCTAGTGAGAAAAACTTTTTTGTTTTCTATCGTAGCGTCCCCAATCTTGGTATATATTAGTTTTATATGCTTTCACATAATTTTGAAAAAAATGATCAAAATCGGATGACTATAGCATATAACTGCCAAAGGACCGATCGGTCGGAAAATGTGTTTTGCTAAGAAAAGTTTTTTTTTTTTATGGAAGCGTGATCAAATTTTGATTCTCAATGATTTTGAATCTTAAATATCTGATATCTTTATCCTACATATATTCTACAGTTTAAATTTGTTGGAGTGAACTTTTGGAATTGTATTAAAACTTCGGCACAGTCGAAGTTAGCTTTGCCTTCTCGTATTAAAACAAAATGGGACAAAAACGCAGTCACCTCGTTGGAAAATTTATCCAAGTTATAGACGGGTCAAATGCCGAGTGCACACTTTGCAAGAAAAATTGGTCGAAGTATTCAGCAGCAACTCAAAGCGACACATGCAATCACTGCAAAAGAAGAACATGACATGTATATGTCAGACGATCGGGATGAAATACCTGAAAAGGAATTCAAGATTAGAGTCACAAAGCGCCAAAGTGACGTGAAAAATGCCTGCCTCAACGGAAAATGTATCTTTAAAATTTTTTTACAGCAAAGCATTCAAAATTTTAACTAGGCAATTATTTGAAGGAATGAGCATGTGTCCGATTACGTCGAAAAATATTAGGCAGTTGGGAGAGGGACTCAGACCTCCGCCAAAAAATAAGAATTTGTCTAAGCAGCCGAGTTTTCTGCTTAAAAATTGATACGGCTACATTACATAATCGCAGCAAATTGGGGGTTAACGCACAATATTTTCATGGCGTAAAAAAATTTAATATATACACTGGGAATGATTGAGTTAGATAAAAAACACACAGCGATTAACTTGGCAAGTGAAATCAGTGGCATATTGGATGCAATGGGTATTTTTAAAAATCAAATTTACTGCGTGACATCAGATAATGGACGCAATATGATCAAGGCGGTACAACATATTAATGAAGAGGGTTCTACCAATAATGATTATGACGGTTGTGGACCATATACAGATTGGTACAATCACCTCTGTTAAATGTTCTGCTCACACACTACAGCTTGCGGTGAAGGACTATCTTAAACACACAAAGCTGTTACCTGTTATTGTCAGAGCCGGTCAATTGGCTAAAACTTTGAGATGTACTTCAAAAAGGTAATAAAAGCTTAAAGTATAAATTTTTCAACTGAATTTAATCATAATTTTCAGGTATATGCTTTCTTCTTGCCTGCCTCAGCCAGAGGTAGACACATCCACCCGTTGGAACTCTACATATTCCATGCTTAGGAAACTTTAACATTTTAAAAATGTTTACGCACTCTATAACTCTATAAAAAATAAATTTGGTGAACATTTTAGAGCCAGCTTATATTTGTACCCAAAATAGCAAAACGAGCAATTAACCTGGGGGATTTTTATAAGCTGTGGCTGCAACTTATGCTGACCGTAAGGGCAGTGAATTGTTCCGAAAGCGAAGTACTGGCCAAGTATTTAGAAAAGAGAGATGAAGCACTAATGGGCAATGACGTGATAATCTCTGCAATTTATTTGGACCCAAGAGTTCGCAGAGTATTACTTATAAAGACAGACATGATGACCGCAGCTCAAAATCATCTAAAGATGCTCGTTCGAAAATTTTTAGCATCAATGTAAGTGTATCATATTATATTTCAATATAGACATACCTTTATTAAAACAGAATATGTATTTTATCTACAGAATATTTCATTACAATGTAGCCAAATGCCATACTGTGCCTCTTTGTCGGAAATATTTGAAAAGAATGTCTTGAGGATCCCAACAATCCGGACACATAATTGGACAATTTTTATACCCGTTACTCGTAGAGTAAAAAAGGGTATACTAAGTTCGTGCAAATGTATGTAACAGGCAGAAGGAAGCATCTTCGACCCCATAAAGTATATATATTCTTGATCAGCATCAATAGCCGAGTCGATATAGACATGTCCTTCTGTCCGTCTGTCTGTCTGTCTGTATGAACACCTAGATCTCAGGGACTATAAGAGCTAGAGCTACAATTTTTTCAGTGTAGACTTGTATCTTCTTCACGCAGATCAAGTTTGTTTCAAATTTTTGCGACATTATTTCTTTCGATAATTTGTAAGTTTGAATTCAAATATTTTCAGTTATTATAGAAATCTTTACATCCCCCCTCCAGGTGAATCGATACGAGATTCACAACTTAATTTTAGTATTATTAACTTTGATACTGGTCGACGCAAAGTCTTACTTGCAACTTTTACTTCAACATTACGTATTTGTCCATCTTTGGCCGTACAGGGTTGCCCATATTCGACGGACACATGTTTTTTTTTAAAAAATCAAAGAAAAAAATAAAAATTTGGCGGTTGGCAATCTTAATCATTTAATTTGTTCCAAGTAGATTTGTTTACATCAATTTTTGAATATGATATCTCTCAAATGGCCGCCTCTGGCGTTGATGGCGTATTGTGCCCTTTTTGCAGCATTTTCCATCGTTTTCGCCAACATTTCGGCCGGAATAGCGGCTATTTCTTCACGAATGTTGTCCTTGAGCTCTTCTACGGTCCTTGGCTTGTTAACGTAAACCTTTGACTTCAAATATCCCCACAAGAAGAAGTCAGGCGGCGTCAAATCGGTCGAACGCGGTGGCCAGTCCAAATCACCACTTTTCGACATCAAACGGCCCGGAAACAATTTCTTCAGAAAATCGATTGTTATGCGACTTGTGTGCGGTGGAGCGCCGTCTTGTTGAAACCAGAACTGCCTCATACGCTTTCGACGAATAATTGGCATCACAAAATTGGTCATCATGTCGCGATAACGCTCCTGGTTGATGGTAACAGCATGGCCATTTTCATTTTGGAAGAAAAACGGCCCAATGACCGTTTTCGCACTAACGCCGCACCAAACTGTGACTTTTTTCGTCATGAAGAGGCACTTCTTGAATCTCCTGAGGATTTTCAGTAGCGTAAATACGGCAATTTTGCTTATTTACGGTCCCATTCAATGTGAAATGGGCTTCATCGGACATGATAATTTTGTTCCAAAATTGCTCGTCATCTTCGGCCATTTCGATGACTCTTTGGGCCCATTCCAATCGACTAGGCTTGTCCGCAGGCAACAATCTTTGCGTCAATTGAATTTTATACGGGAACAAATGCAAATCAACGCGAATAATCCGTTGTAAAGTGGACCGAGCCATGCCCAACTGCTGAGAACGGCGTTTTTGGGATGTTCTTGGGGACCTCTCAACACTGGCTCGTACGGCAGCGATATTCTCGGCCGATCGCCTTGGTAGACTTTTATTTGGCCTCTTCGGATTAGAAAGAGCCTCACCAGTTTCGACTGGTTTTTTCGTATAAACGCTTAATGGTGTTCTTAGAAGGCGCACTTTTCACATTTTTTAATTTTTTAAAAGCACGTTGAGTTTTCACAATTGACTTGTTCTGTTGAATGTAAATTTCAACTATTTCAGAGCGCTCGCGTGGCGTGTATTGTTCCATGGTAAAAATCTGCTTGGACTGACGCTTCAAACGCGGTATGTCATTAAGCGATCTGACATCTCTGTCAAAAGTTATGGCGTTGCCAGATGGGTTCGTCGAATATGGGCAACCCTGTATATAGTTTGACAACTCGTCCCCGTTTCCACTTCTCTCGAGGGGCAGTCTCGTCCATGATGATGACCAAATCACCCAATTTCACTGGTTCTGCCTTGTCATGCCATTTACTACGACACATAAGTTGTGGGAGATATTCTACTATCCATCTTTTCCAAAGGCGATCCTTAATTCCTTGAGCAATCCGCCATTGCTTCTTGAGGCATAATACATTTTCCAGTGGATACGGTGTCTGAGTTGTGTTAGCGCATCCTAATAAGCATCCCAGTAAGAGGCTCATCGTCTTCATGACCAAGTGGCAGTTCCGTCAACGGACGCGAGTTCAATATATTTTCGGCTTCTATTAGTGCAGAGCGTAAAGTCTCAACCCGTGGAGTAACCTAACGCAACGATTTCCCAAGTAGCAATTTGACAATTCGGATAAGTCTTTCCCAACAGCCTCCAGCGCTGGAGTTCGATGGACTGTTGAAAATCCACTTAATCTTCTGACGTGCAGCTTCGTTTTCCAGTGCCTCCCGGCTCAGTAAATTTCCATCTGATGCAAACTCCTTTTGGGCACCTATAAAATTTGTCCCATTATCGCTTCTGAAGACAATTGGTACTCCACGTCGATTTACGAAGTTTCTCAAGCAGACAATAAAAGCATCTGTGGATAATATTTCAACGATCTCCAGATGTGCGGCTCGGGTCGTCAAACAAGTGAATATTGCCGCCCATCGTTTCTTGCGACGACGGCCAACAGCGACATTCATTGGTCCAAACAGGTCTACACCACAATAGGAAAACGGTCTAACATAAGGTGTCAATCTGTCCACTGGAAGCTGTCCCATAAGTGGCGGCAAGGGTTGACTTCTGTCCACGATACATTGATTACAGTTTCTTTGTACACGTTTTAACATAGTTTTTGATATCTGGGATCCAATACCTTTGTCGAATTTCGTTGATTATAACAGCACTGTTCTGATGATGGAACTTACGATGAAAATGTTGTATCACCAAGAAGGATAGCACGTGATCCTTTGGCAGTAAAATCGGTCGTCGAGCACTGAAGGGTAGGCAAGTGGCCTCATCGAGACGTCCAGATAAACGTAGCAATCCATCCTTTTCCAAATACGGCGATAATTTATATATAGAACTTTCTTTTGTTAAAGCATGGTTGTTCTTTAACAAGGCAATTTCGTCAGTAAATATTTCATTTTGAACCATTCTGCATAGCATGTATTCCGCATCTTCCAATTCCATTGGTAATAAAGCTCCATTCTGTGGAGGCGTCTTGTCCAATGTATGACCCATCCAAATGTTTCTAGCTCGAAGTAACCATGCAACGACACGTGTAAGCCTCAAAAAGGAAGAAAACTTTGCAATATCAATAAACGGCACAGATATATGACATTTAAGAACCGTTTTTGCCACGACTTCCTCTTCCAGTGGGGTTGCAGACATTAATATATTTATCTGTGGCCATTCGTTTGGGGATGTATTCAAGAATTTTGGTCCAGATAGCCACTTACTATTATGATTTATCTTTGGAAAATTCACTTGACGAGTTGCAGCGTCCGCTGGGTTTTCGATAGATGGTACCCACCTCCATTGTTCTACGTCAGTATTAGCTAATATTTCCGTAACCCGATGAGCCACATATGGCTTGAACTTCCGCTCTTTGACTGAATCCATTGTAATATCGTCTTAGAATCGCTCCAAAATACCGTTTTACTCAGTTCCATATTTAGATACCTTTTGAGCAGCTTGTACAAACGCACACCTAACACTGCGGAAAGCAACGTGGTGTTTGAAAATCTTTCATCTCTTGCAGGGCCATCCACCAGCAATTCCATTCTTGCTGCAACTCATGCGGCAGGACTTCGTCCCATTCCATCTGGTGGTTCCATGTTTTTTGTATCAGAATTTTCGCATATATATGGAAGTCCGCTAGTAAACCAAATGGGTCATAAACAGCCATAACTATTCCAAGTAGTTCTCTCTTGGTTGGTACGCGAGTTCCTTGCATTACTTCAAAGGCTATTCGATGGAATTTGGTTTTAAACTGGAAGGTGTCATCTGTGGTGTTCCAATACATTCCTAAGACTTTATCACTGGCTCCTGGGCCTTCCATGCTGAGAATACTTTGACCACCTGTAGTACCGTTCATGATTTCCCGCAATCTATCTGAATTCGAAACAAAATTCCGAAGTTCAAAACCGCCGCTTCGATGAATTTGGACGATTTCCTCACATATTGATATGGCTTTCCTTTCGCTGTTGAAACTTATAACCAAGTCATCTACGTAATGGTTTTTATGAATAGCTTCCACAGCCTCTGGCATTTCGTTCCTGAATTTTTCTGCATTTATATTTTTGATGTATTCTGCACAATATGGAGAACACACTGCTCCGAATATCAGTGATGTCATCGCGAAGTGTTGAATGGGTTGAGAAGTATCTCCGTCACGCCACAGAAATCGTTGTGCATGTTGGATCCTCAGGTCGGATTTTTATCTGTGAAAAACATCTCTTTTATATCAGCTGCAACTCCGATTATGCCTTCTCTGAAATGTAACAATATTGCGATGAGCGGGTTAGTTTGCTCCGGACCTTTAAGCAATGTAGAATTCAGTGCCACTCCATCTACTGTTGCAGCAGCATCAAAAACAATTCGCATTTTATCCGGCTTATGTATAGTCTGCACCGAGAAATGGGGAAGATACCAAATTTTCTGGGAAGTCTCATCAATTTCGTCTGAAGTCAATTTTCGGGCATATCCCTTATCTAAATATTGATTCATCTCTCTTTTCGTATCTTTCAGCGTATTCTTTGTTGCGACTCATTTTCTTCTCAACTCCTAACAGTCGATTTTCTGTCATATTGTAACTGTTCGGTAAAAATACATTTTCTTTCCAGAGCAGCCCTATTTCAAAGTGGTCTGTCAACTGAATGGTGGTTTCTAACAAGATTTTTCTAGCTCGGACATCGCCATCAGATTCTACTACTGGCAAATCATTAGTACCAAAATGTTCAGTTGCAAAATACTCTTTTACCAAGTCATGTAGCCCATCTGTCTTAACATGCATTACAGCAAACTTCGTACATTTGTCCGTAGGGGACCATAAGCCAACCATCCCAGCTTTGTCCGAATTGCAATTGATTGAGTAATACCATCTCCAATAACGGTCTTAGTTATTCCCAAATGAAGATTGTCTAGACCAATTAATAAACTTGGTTTGGCATTCTTATACAGGGTTGCCCATATTCGACGGACCCATGTTTTTTTTTTTGAAAATCAAAGAAAAAAATAAAAATTTGGCGGTTGGCAATCTTAATCATTTAATTTGTTCCAATTAGATTTGTTTACATCAATTTTTGAATATGATATCTCTCAAATGGCCGCCTCTGGCGTTGATGGCGTATTGTGCCCTTTTTGCAGCATTTTCCATCGTTTTCGCCAACATTTCGGCCGGAATAGCGGCTATTTCTTCACGAATGTTGTCCTTGAGCTCTTCTACGGTCCTTGGCTTGTTAACGTAAACCTTTGACTTCAAATATCCCCACAAGAAGAAGTCAGGCGGCGTCAAATCGGTCGAACGCGGTGGCCAGTCCAAATCACCACTTTTCGACATCAAACGGCCCGGAAACAATTTCTTCAGAAAATCGATTGTTATGCGACTTGTGTGCGGTGGAGCGCCGTCTTGTTAAAACCAGAACTGCCTCATACGCTTTCGACGAATAATTGGCATCACAAAAATTGGTCATCATGTCGCGATAACGCTCCTGGTTGATGGTAACAGCATGGCCATTTTCATTTTGGAAGAAAAACGGCCCAATGACCGTTTTCGCACTAACGCCGCACCAAACTGTGACTTTTTCGTCATGAAGAGGCACTTCTTGAATCTCCTGAGGATTTTCAGTGGCGTAAATACGGCAATTTTGCTTATTTACGGTCCCATTCAATGTGAAATGGGCTTCATCGGACATGATAATTTTGTTTTCACAATTGACTTGTTCTGTTGAATGTAAATTTCAACTATTTCAGAGCGCTCGCGTGGCGTGTATTGTTCCATGGCGTGTATTGTTCCAATCTGCTTGGACTGACGCTTCAAACGCGGTATGTCACTAAGCCATCTGACATCTCTGTCAAAAGTTATGGCGTTGCCAGATGGGTCCGTCGGGCAACCCTGTACTCCGTAATAGGCAGATTTTCCAAATGCTTATGTTGACTCTTAATAAAGCATTGAGCTGGTAAGTTCAAATTTCGAACTGTCTGTGCATCTTTCAGGTTATACCGAACTGTATTCTTACTGTCAGCTATTTCAAAACATACCTTTCTTGAAATTTCTGTAACAACCTTTTCATCATACCATTGCAAGATTAAAGGTTGCTGATTTCCTCGTAGACCTAATTTTATTGCAATCTCTTCATCCAATAAAGTTTTGGCACTACCTTCGTCAAACATAGCAAATGTTTTATATCCACCATTTGGGCCATACAATATGACTGGAATTATTTTAAACAAATGATTTTCTTTTTCAGTAGAAGCACAAGTGAGCATCGGTGTTGCTCTTTCATTATTTTGACCTTGATTCTTCGATAAATTTGACTGTACATTTGGTTGGTTGTGCAGAGACTTGTGATGGGTACCTATATAGCCATCAATTCCACATCTGGTTTTTGTTACACAACTGGCTATACCGTGTCCCTTTGAAAGGCATGAAAAACATAGTCGATTGGACTTGACTATGTCCCACCGAGCAGCAATGTCCATGTTTTCACACCATACTTTGCAATGACTGACAGAATGATTTTTGTTACATATTAGGCATTTGGGCTTAATTTGATTGGTAGCCAATACTGATTTTATACTCTTTTTGCTTGTATGGGTTCTCAGATATAGGTAGTCGACTAACCACTCTTGCAAATTTACTCAACCATAATGAAAATTCGCTTAGTGACGGATACCCTTCCAACGAATCTGTATGACGAATCCAATCTATTTGAGCATCTATTGGCAACTTGCTCACAATATCATCAAGGAGTGTTGGATTTTCCAGGTGTTGATTGCAGCCAGCTGACGACAAAAAGGCTATGACACAACGAACTTTAGTAGACAAGTTAAGTACCTGATCGAATCTGTTGATCGAAATTTTTGGGAATTCTTGAATTTTCCTTATTTGTGATCGAACAAGTAGTTCTGGGCGTCCAAATCGAAACTTCAATTCATCTATAACGTTGGGTACATCCTCGGGGTATATCAGCATGGCCTCTACTGCCTCTTTTGCTTCTCCACTCAAACATTTTTGCAAACGGATAAAATTTTGACGGTTGTTATATTTAAACTCCCTGGTGGTGTCATTGTAGTTGGCGATGAACAATGGCCATTGCTCTGTTGCTCCAGAAAACATTGGTAAATCATAAATTTTGACGGAACCTTCGGTGAAGTTGGTAACTGCCTGAAAAGATGGAAAATTAGTATTGTCGTTACTAATAGCCTCCCCAGATGTATCATGAATCGGCGGTTTGATAGATCTTGAGTGGCATGACTGTTCATCTTGGCCATCATTTACAAATCGTTGGCTTATACTTGCTATGTCTCTTTGATTTGTAGTTACTGCCGAAGTTAGTTCTTTAAGGCCTACTAAAATCGCAGCAATATCGTCACTCATTTTATTATTTTTGTCTACCATTGTTATTTCACTTTCGTCGTCAGAACTCATATCGTTTGTTTTAGACCTCAAATTGTACCTGTGCATCAACACAGCGGAACTAGTTCATTTACTGTTTACTAATTCGCAAGTACCATTGACAACCCGATGGGAGTAATTTATTTGCCTGTTGGCTAGCTATGCTCCTGCTCACAGCCGTGTTGGATAGTCAAGTGGTCACACTGCGAATTAAACACTTTTTTTATAGTTCTTTTTGGCACACACTATTAATTTGCATCTGGCAATGCTGTCTTTTCACTTTTAACTCCGTATGTATACCATGTTACACTTTGATCACACATACATGCACGCAAGCAATTCTATATGTATATATGTGTGGCGTCTCTTACATTGGCGTGTCTGGCTTTGGCGGCGATTTGCGTTTGACAATGTGCATGTACCTCTACTATGTCTTTTTGAATCTTTACGATTATATACCAGATGACCTCTGCGTATATACTTGATTCTCCCATGTACCTCTTTGAATCTTTACGATTATATACTTGATTCTCAGAAATTCTTCACACTAACTTTCATGTCCACTTGTCACACATAATTCTCCTCTCGCCAGTTTTTATTCAAATTCTTTTTAATCCATTTATGTAAACACCAACGGAGTCACTTCCATCGACGCGTCGCGGCTTGTCCAAGCACACACACTTCTCCGGCAGCGGAACTCAAATTGAAAACACGAAATTGAAAAATGTAAAAATTCTTCGACGCTCAGATATAGTTATAGTTATAGTTTATTAATAATATTTAAAATATACAGTGTTCTTCAAGCCCGCGTTTCAATTTCGTTTTTTGTCCGCGTTCGACCACTTTCGATCTCGTCTTTTTCCAGTATGACCAAATCTTCTTTCTCAATATAATGCTTAAATATAATACCAAATTAACACTAACAATTTTATCGATTACAAATTGATTACATTATTTTTCGATAATTTGTAAGTTTGAATTCAAATATTTTCAGTTATTATAGAAATCTTTACAGACAGCTTGCAGCCTGGCGGGTATTGACCTTACCAAAGTTTGTGCAAATTCAATGATCAATTTGGACGAAATTTCCAATTTCAGCAATGGCTCCTTCGCGTTTTCGATCTTTTATAATGGTCCTCTTTGTTTTTAACAAAAGCCCAAACGTTTTCAATGATATTCAGATCAGGTCTTTGTGGGGGCCAGGCAAGAACCGCCTGATTTAGGTCTTTCAAAAATTTGGTTGGTACCCTACCCGTATGGCATGGAGCATTGCCTGCTGTAAAATCCAGTCATTCGTTGGAAAAAGTCTGTTTCCTGATTTGAAAGCATGATCATTTAGGATATGGAGGTATCCGTTTTGGTTTAATGTTCCTACTATCGGTACCAAGTCTCCGAATCTATAGTAGAAAAGGCATCCCCAGAACATCACTGTGCCACCACCAAACCTATTGATTGGCTGGGCTGTCAAATGCTTTTGATTTTTTTTAAATGCATAAAATGCTTGCTATATGGACCCCCTGGAACTCAATGCAGCCTCATCTGTCCATAAAACATAGACCCAGAAGACAGGAGGCTTCTTGCTATACTCCAACGCAAATGCAAGTCGTTTTGTCTGGTTGGTTGGTGTGATGTCAATCACTTTACGGACAACATAGGTATTAAAATCCGCGACCTTTAGCCTGCGACGCAGTGTAGCTTCACTTATTTGTTTGCCAATTATGTTTTTTGACTCTGCGGCAATTTTAACGGGACTTGCAGTTGGATTATTCACCACTACTCGTAGTATCTGCATTGTCTTTGGTACATCCAGTACAGGTTTTCGGCCAGATTTTTAGAGATTTTGTAAACTTCCAACTTAATATTTAATTATTTAAATTATCCTTCTTTTAACTAAATTTTACACCGTTTTCCGAGAGATTTGATACAACTTAGTAAATTCGACTGCAGAGGTACCGGTTTTAAGCCTAGTAACAATTCAGCCCGGCGCTCAACGGTTAACTGTTTGTTTGTGGCATTTTAATAATTAATTGTAATAGTTAAATGATTAAACTAATTTATCTGTTAATTAATTAAGATAGCTAGAACAACTAGAACCTTCACTTGTCACAGCAAACCAAAGACAAACTTGCATTGTGTAAATTCTCTTTCCCGCTATGAAAACGTGTAATTTCTTTTTTTGACAACTGATAAGCATCAGTTCACATGTGTTTATTTTTAGAACAAGAACAGTTATTTTGTTAATTTTTATACCCTTGCAGAGGGTATATTAAAATTGTCACGATGTTTGTAACGCATAGAAGGAAGCATCTCCGACCCCATAAACTATATATATTCTTGATCAGCATGACGAGCTGAGTCTATACATTGCCCGTCTGCCCGGGGGTCCGTCTGCCCCCCCCTCTGTTTCTATGCTATCTCCTCCCCAGTTTTAAAGCTATCTTGACCAACTTTGAAAAAAGTCTTTATATACACATAGGCTGCACATTTGTCGGAATCGGCCGGATCGGATGACAAAATACTAAGGAACGATCGGTCCAAAAACTAGTTCTAGTGAGAGAACAATTTAACCTAGAGGGAATAAAATGCACGATGTTTGTAACGCATAGAAGGAAGCATTTCCGACCACATAAAGTATATATATTCTTGATCAGCATGACGAGCTGAGTTCATTTCCGTATGTCCGTCTGTCCGTCCGTCCGTCTGTCCGTCCGTTTCTATGCTATCTCCTCCCTCAGTTTTAAAGCTATCTTGACCAAACTTTGCAAAAAGTCTTTAAATACAAATACGCTGCACATTTGTCGGAATCGGCCGGATCGGATGACTATATTATATAGCTGCCATAGGAACGATCGGTCCAAAAACTAGTTCTAATGAGAAAAACTTTTGTTTTCCATCGTAAGCGTCACCAATCGTGGTATATATTAGTATTATAAGCTTCCACACAATTGTGGAAAAATTGATCAAATCGGATGACTATAGCATATAGCTGCCATATAAACGGTCTGTCCAAAAACGCGTTCTAATGTGAAAAACTTTTTTGTTTTCAATCGTAGCGTCACTAATCGTGGTACATATAAGTTTTATATGCTTCGACACAATTCTGGAAAAATTTATCAAAATCGGATTACTATAGCATATAGCTGCCATATAAACGGTCGGTTCAAAAAACTTGTTCTTGTGAGAAAACTTTTTTGTTTTCGATCGAAGCATCACCAATCTTAGTTTATATTTGTTTCATATACTTCCACACAATTATGGAAAAATTGATCGAAATCGGATGACTATAGCATATAGCTGCCATAGGAACGATCGGTCCAAAAACTAGTTCTAATGGGAAAAACTTTTTTTTTTCCATCGTAGCGCCACCAATCGTGGTACATATAAGTTTTATAAGCTTCCACACAATTATGGAAAAATTTATTAAAATCGGATGACTATAGCATATAGCTGCCATATAAACGGTCTGTCCAAAAACGAGTTCTAGTGGGAAAAAATTTTTTGTTTTTCACGAGCATCACCAATCGTGGTATATACTAGTTTCAACAACAATTTAAAAATTTTGAAATCGGATGACTATAGCATAAAAACGGTCTGTCCAAAAACTAGTTCTAGTGGGAAAATTTTTTTGTTATTCATCGTAGAAACTCACAAAAATTTTTTCGAAATCGGATGACTGTAGCATATAGCTGCCATAGGAACGATCGGTCAAAAAACTAATTCTAGTGAGAAAAACTTTTTTGTTATCAATGGTAGCGCCTTTCAAAAACTGCAAGGGTATTTAAAACAGGCGTAGCCATGTTAGACTTCTATTTTTTGTTTTCCATCGTAGCGTCACCAATCGTAGTATTTATTAGTTTCATATACTTTCACACAATTTTGGAAAAATTTATCAAAAATCGGAGGACTATAGCATATAGCTGCCATAGGCTGATCGGGGAAAATGTGTTTGACCAAGAAAAGTTTTTGTACCCTTGCAGAGGGTATATTAAAATTGTCACGATGTTTGTAACGCATAGAAGGAAGCATCTCCGACCACATAATATATATATTCTTGATCAGCATGACGAGCTGAGTTCATTTCCGTCTGGTCCGTCCGTCCGTCTGTCCGTCCGTCCGTCCGTCCGTCTGTCCGTCTGTTTCTATGCTACCCCCCTCAGTTTTAAAGCTATCTTGACCAAACTTTGCAAAAAGTCTTTAAATACAAATACGCTGCACATTTGTCGGAATCGGCCGGATCGGATGACTATATCATATAGCTGCCATAGGAACGATCGGTCCAAAAACTAGTTCTAGTGAAAAAAACTTTTTTGTTTTCTATCGTAGCGTCACCAATCGTGGTTTATATTAGTTTTATATGCTTCCACACAATTCTGAAAAAAAATTATTAAAATCGGATGACCATAGCATATAGCTGCGATATAAACGGTCGGTCCAAAATTTAGTTCTAGTGAGAAAAACTTTTTTGTTTTCCATCGTAGCGTCACCAATCGTGGTATACATTAGTTTTATATGCGTCCACGCAATTCTGGAAAAATTTATCAAAATCTGATGACTATAGCATATAGCTGCCAAATAAACGTTCGGTCCAAAACCAATTCTTGTGAGAAAACTTTTTATACTCTGTACCGAAGGTACACAGAGTATATTGGGTTTGTGCAAATGTATGTAACAGCCAGAAGGAGGCATCTCCGACCCTATAAAGTATATATATTCTTGATCAGCATCAACAGCCGAGTCGATATAGCCATGTCCGTCTGTCCGTCTGTCTGTCCGTCTGTCTGTCCGTCTGTCCGTCCGTCTGTCTGTCCGTCTGTCCGTATGAACGAAGAGATCTCAGAGATGGTAAGAGATAGAGGTTTGAGGTGTATGGAACATATATTTTTTATATTTGCAGGCAGATCAAGTTTAGTTTTAATTTTTGCCACTCCCCCTGCCTCCCCGCAAATTAAAAAAACCAAATAACTCCCCACAATTTTCAAGATAGATAGTTCGAACATTCTAGACATATTTCTACTACTTATTTTGAATCGACCCGCCATACATCGTTTTTCGATCAGATGAACGATATTAGAGCTATACGTAAAAGAAAATAAAAACCAACGACAACAACAACACCACCACACAACTTACGAGAAAGAGAGAGCGAGAAGGCAATAGCTAACTGGTAATTTCCCAATTGGACCTTGCTATGAGAGGAGCGATGTAATTGAGATGGCCTGCGATCAGAAATCACGCGTGATTCCCGCGTAACTAATATAGATACGTTTATGTTAATAGGAAATTATATACAAATTTTATAATTTTACGAGTTATGTACTAGTGTAATTCTACTCATCATTACTTATCGAGCTCCCATACATCGTTTTTGAACCAGATAAACGATAGTCGAAAGAGTTGCCACCCCCAGATTTTGAAAAAACCTCACACTTTAAAGTTATCAGTTACATACAAAAAGGTACAGAGTATATTACAGTCGGGCTTGACCGACTTTCTTACTTGTTGTTTTTATACTCTGTACCGAAGGTACACAGAGTATATTGGGTTTGTGCAAATGTATGTAACAGCCAGAAGGAAGCATCTCCGACCCCATAAAGTATATATATTCTTGATCAGCATCAACAGCCGAGTCGATATAGCCATGTCCGTCTGTCCGTCTGTCCGTATGAACGAAGAGATCTCAGAGATGGTAAGAGATAGAGGTTTGAAGTTTATGGAACATATATTTCTTATACTTGCAGGCAGATCAAGTTTAGTTTTGATTTTTGCCACGCCCCCTGCCTCCCCCGCAAATTTAAAAAAACGAAATAACTCCCACAATTTTCAAGATATATAGTTCGAACATTCTAGACATATATTCTACTACTTATTTTGAATCGACCCGCCATACATCATTTTCCGATCAGATGAACGATATTAGAGCTATATGTAAAAGAAAATAAAAACCAACGCCAACAACAACACCGTTGCCATTTTTAGAACTTACGAGAAAGAGAGAGCGAGAAGGCAATAGCTAACTGGTAATTTCCCAATTGGACCTTGCTATGAGTGGAGCGATATAATTGAGATGGCTCGGAGACAGAAATCACGCGTGATTCCCGCGTGACTAATATAGATACGTTTTTGTTAATAGGAAATTATATACAAATTTTGTAATTTTACGGGTTTGTACTAGGTAGTAGCCCCCATAAATCGTTTTTCAACCAGATGAACGATGGTTGAAAGAGTTGCCACCCTCAGATTTTGAAAAACCTCCTTACAATTCTTAATTGGAATTATAGAAATGTCAGAAAATGGGGCGGTGGTAGGAAGGCGGAAGTATCCAAGGTTGATGAAATACCAACTATAGAAATAAGCATTACTAATGAAAGTGCATTACGATATTTCACAGGATTTGTGTTACGTAAATCGCAACAAAAGTTTAACTGTAATTCCTGTAAAGATCTAATGAAAGAAGAAATTGTAAATTGCCAACAATCAGAGTTATTTTTGTTTAATAATAATTTCTCTAATTTGAATAATAATATTTTACTTAAAGCACCACAGGACGATTTTTTTAATCTTATAAATTTTCATTATATGAATTTTCATGAATTTTTTCTTAACTGCAGCAAATTTACCTTTTAAATTTTCATTTGATTATTAAATGTTCCAAAAATGAAGGGTTTTCCATTAAATGCATTATTAATAATTAATTTGCTACAGTTAGAAAAGTGTATTGGTTTAAAAAATGAACTACAGTTCACAAAAATGAACTATTGGTCAAGTAGTGAATAGTTCAAAAAAAGAACTATAGTTCGAACACTGAGACCAAGTTTATTAGTTAATTTTATTGAATAGTTCATTTGAACTAGTTCATGAAAGTCTGCCCAACTCTAATAGCGGAGTAATGCTACATTTATACTACGCTGAGTTTGCTATTGAAATCGTTATCGACGCAATAACTCTGAATTGGCGTTTATACTGGCACAAGGTTGCGTCCTGCGTCCATCGTCAACGAAACAGCTGATGTTTGTTTTGGTTTTGTTGAAAGCAAAAAATAAATTTAAAAAAACAGATTGAATACAAGTGAACTTTATTTATTATCTGCCTTCAATGCGTTACAAACAGACCAATTTTATAAGATGCAAGGGTAAAAAAACATATTTATGCAAAATTAATAAATTGTTTCGTTCGAACTGACCTGTATCTCTTCCTCAAATTATCCAGTTGGTTTTTGATTTCGATGTAGGACGGTCCAAAATGCTTCATTTTCTCCGTCATTTCCTTCAATATGTGGGAGTTTTTCCTTACTCCCCGAAATCCATCCATGTTCTCTTCCCACAACTCCAGGAGTGTGTATGTGGCATCGGGTGTCCACTGAAATCTCTTTTCCGAGCCTACAATGTGTTCAAAGTTAATTTGAGAAGAGAATAAAACACTTGCTTACCTTTCTTTTCAGCCATAATTACAAATTTTTCCAATTTAACTTGACAACTTTTTATACACTTGAAAAGTGTATATTAATTTTGCCCAGAAGTTTGTAACGCATAGAAATATTCATTTCCGACCCCATAAACTATATATATTCTTGATCAGGACGACGAGCCGAGTTCATTTCCGCTTGTCCGTCCGTCCGTCTGTCTGTCCGTCTGTCTGTCTGTCCGTCTGTCTGTCTGTCTGTTTCTACGCAAACTAGTCTCTCAGTTTTAAAGCTATAGAACTTAAATTTTGCACAGAGTCTTCTTTTTACTGCACGCAACTAATATGTCGGAACCAGCCGGATCGGATGACTATATCATATAGCTGCCATAGGAACGATCGGTCTAAGAACTAGTTCTAGTTAGAAAAACTTTTTTCTTTTCCATCGTAGCGTCACTAATCTTGGTACATGTTAGTAATATAGGCTTCCACATAATTCTGGAAAAATTTATCAAAATTGGATCACTATAGCATATAGCTGCCATAGGAACGATCGGTCGAAAAATAAGTCGTTGTGAGAAAAACTTTTTTGATTTTCATCGTAGCGTCTCCAATCGTAGTATATATTTGTTTTATATGTTTCCACACAATTCGGAAAAAATTTATCAAAATCGGATGACTATAGCATATAGCTGCCATATAAACGGTCGGTCAAAAAACCACTTCTTGTGAGAAAAACTTTTTTGTTTTTTATCGTAGCGTCCCCACTCTTGGTATATATTAGTTTTATATGCTTTCACATAATTTTGAAAAAAAAAAATGATCAAAATCGGATGAATATAGCATATAGCTGCCATAGGACCGATCGGTCGGAAAATGTGTTTTACTAAGAAAAGTTTTTTTTTATGGTATCAAATTTTTATTATCAAGGATTTAATAATTTTAAATATGTGATATCATATCATATATATATTTTTATACCCTTGCAGAGGGTATATTAAAATTGTCACGATGTTTGTAACGCATAGAAGGAAGCATCTCCGACCCCATAAACTATATATATTCTTGATCAGCATGACGAGCTGAGTCTATATAGCCATGTCCGTCTGTCCGTCGGTCCGTCTGTCCGTCTGTCCGTCCGTCTGTTTCTATGCTATCTCCTCCCTCAGTTTTAGAGCTATCTTGACCAAACTTTGCAAAAAGTCTTTAAATATACATAGGCTGCACATTTGTCGGAATCGGCCGGATCGGATGACTATATTATATAGCTGCCATAGGAACGATCGGTCCATAAACTAGTTCTAGTGAGAAAAACTTTTTTGTTTTCTATTGAATCGTCACCAAACTTGGTATATATTAGTTTTATACCCCTTCACACAATTCTGGAAAAATTTATCAAAATCGGATGACTATAGCATATAGCTGCCATATAAACGGTCAGTAAAAAACTAGTTCTAGTGAGAAAAACTTTTTTGTTTTCTATTGTAGCGTCACCAATCTTGGTTTATATTAGTTTTATATGCTTTTACACAATTTCAAAAAAATGTATTGAAATCGGATGACTATAGCATATAGCTGCCATATAAACGGTCTGTCAAAAAACTAGTTGTAGTGAGAAAAACTTTTTTGTTATCAATGGTAGCGACTTTCAAAAACTGCAAGGGTATTTAAAACATCGGCGTAGCCGATGTTAGCCTTCTATTTTTTTTCAGGTAAATCAGTTGGAGTAAAGTTTTTCAAGTGTATTAAAACTTCGGCACTGTCGAAGTTAGCTTTGCCTTCTCGTTTTTATTTATTCCCGGCAAAACTTTCACTGCTGTTTTTTGTTGTGCTAGTGGTGATAGTTGAAAACGATAGTCGAATGATAGGCAGAAATGGGCTAAAATTATCGAATATACCCCAAATATACTCTGCAATCGAAACCGGCGTCCGTACAAGACGCCACTTTTTGTCACCACTAGGGCCCTATACTTTTTACATGGGAAAGACGCCGCGTCTTGGGCAAGACGCCAAAACGCAAGACGCAACCCCTAGTATAAACAGGCTATTACAAACGGCGCGTCATTGTAAAAGATGCGTGCGTTTAGACCGCAGCCGCATCATTGAAAAAACTGTTCGCCATGCCAAACGTAGACAAATCGAAGTAGTAAAAAGAATAACAAAAAAATAGAAGGCTAACATCGGCTACGCCGATGTTTTAAATACCCTTGCAGTTTTTGAAAGGCGCAACCATTGATAACAAAAAAGTTTTTCTCATTAGAACTAGTTTTTAGACCGATCGTTCCTATGGCAGCTATATGCTATAGTCATCCGATTTTTATAAATTTTTCACGAATTGGGTGAAAGCCTTTGAATCTAATATATACCACGATTGGTGATGCTACGGTGGAAAACAAAAAAGTTTTTCTCACTAGAACTAGTTTTTTGACCGACCGTTTATATGGCAGCTATATGCTATAGTCATCCGATTTTGATAAATTTTTTCAGAATCGTGTGAAACCATATAAAACTAATATATACCACGATTGGTGACGCTACAATGGAAAACAAAAAAGTTTTTCTCACTAGAACTTGTTTTCGGACCGACCGTTTATATGGCAGCTATATGCTATAGTCATCCGATTTTGATAAATTCTTTCAGAATTGTGTGGAAGCATATAAAACTAATATATACCACGATTGGTGATGCTACGATGGAAAACAAAAAAGTTTTTTAACTAGAACTAGTTTTTGGATCGACCGTTTATATGGCAGCTATATGCTATAGTCATCCGATTTTGATCAATTTTGCCAGAATTGTGTGGAAGCATATAAAACTTAAATATACCACGATTGGTGACGCTACGATGGAAAACAAAAAAGTTTTTCTCATTAGAACTAGTTTTTGGACCGATCGTTCCTATGGCAGCTATATGATATAGTCATCCGATCCGGCCGATTCCGACAAATGTGCAGCGTATTTGTATTTAAAGACTTTTTGCAAAGTTTGGTTAAGATAGCTTCAAAACTGAGGGAGGAGATAGCATAGAAACAGACGGACAGACGGACGGACGGACGGACGGACGGACGGACAGACGGACAGGCGGAAATGAACTCAGCTCGTCATGCTGATCAAGAATATATATACTTTATGTGGTCGGAAATGCTTCCTTCTATGCGTTACAAACATCGTGACAATTTTAATATACCCTCTGCAAGGGTATAAAAAGAAGGCTAACATCGGCTACGCCGATGTTTTAAATACCCTTGCAGTTTTTGAAAGGCGCTACCATTGAAAACAAAAAAGTTCTTCTCTTTAAAACTAGTTTTTAGACCGATCGTTCCTTTGGCAGCTATATGCTATCATCCGATTTTGATAAATTTTTCACAAATTGGGTGGAAGCATATGAAACTAATATATACCACGATTGGTGATGCTACGATGGAAAACAAAAAAGTTTTTCTCACTAGAACTAGTTTTTGGACAGACCGTTTATATGGCAGCTATATGCTATAGTAATCCAATTTTGATAATTTTTTTCAGAATTATTTGGAAGCATATAAAACTAATTTATACCACGATTGGTGACGCTACGATGGAAAACAACAAAGTTTTTTTTACTAGAACTTGTTTTTGGACCGACCGTTTATATGGCAGCAATATGCTATAGTCATCCGATTTTGATAAAATTTTTTAAAATTGTATGGAAGCATATAAAACTAATATATACCACGATTGGTGACGCTACGCTGGAAAACAAAAAAGTTTTTTTCACTAGAACTAGTTTTTAGACCGATCATTCCAATGGCAGCTATATGATATAGTGATCCGATCCGGCCGATTCCGACAAATGTGCAGCGTATTTGTATTTAAAGACTTTTTGCAAGGTTTGGTCAAAATAGCTTTAATACTGAGGGAGGAGATAGCATAGAAACAGACGGACAGACGGATGGACAGACGAAGGGACAGACGGAAATGAACTCAGCTCGTCATGGTGATCAAGAATATATATACTTTATGTGGTCGGAAATGCTTCCTTCTATACGTTACAAACATCGTGACAATTTTAATATACCCTCTGCAAGGGTATAAAAATAAAATTTATTAAAAAAGAGACAATTATGAGCGATAATATGTTAAATATGTTAATTACTACTTCGGTTTTTTTACGTTTGGCACGGCGAACAGCTGTTTTAATGATACGGCAGCGATCTAAACGCTTCGACAATGATGCGCCCTGTGTAACTCACGTATAAGATAAAAGCATCGATGCATCGAAAGCCAGTTGGGGCTCAAAATATACCCTATCGGAAAGACAAGTTGAATCGAGCATATGCAAGTGTATTAAATCTTCGACACAAACAAAATAAGCCTTCCTTCTCTTTTGTTTTTGGTCAACTTCGAAAACAAATGGCTTGGAGAATGTTTAGAAAGTACAGAAAATTCCACAGTTTGTATTCAAACGTTTACAAGTTATTTGCTTTCTCAGAGCATTATAAAAGAATTCCATATTTTTTCCTGCGGTCCTCAATTGTATCTAATCAATGATCTACTTCAAATGTACATTTCAGTATGCAAATTATGATTAGTGAATACATTACATGACTTGACTTAGGCATTTCCATTATAATATCTAAGCCATCAAATCACTCCATCTGTCTGACTGTCTCTCCGTCTGCCTGATCTCCTATGCGTGTGCCGTGGCAGAATGTCAGAAATAATAACGCGAGATAAACAAGCGCAATTGACATGCAAATACAATTTTCGAATGAACGTGAAGGAGAAGATATGAAAACTCGTTCTTACTTTGTTTGCCTAGATAAATATTTTGCAATGCTTTTGTTTTGAGCTGCCGCTTTTTGGCTTCGAAACAAATATAAAATATTTCTTCGTGTTGTCACAAGAAATCAGAGCAGTCTGACTCAGAGTCTGGGTCTTAGGCGAACCTGCCTTTGGCATTGGCAGACACAAATAAACGAAATTGAGGATGTCAGCTAAATGCTGGAATAGAATTTATATACCTACTGCCATGTTAAGCCACACGCACTGGTAAACAAGTTCAATTAGCATAAATATTTCGGCCATAGATATATACGCATTTATTGCCAACGTTCGCGTTTTTATGTTTATGATAGAAAATGTTTTCTCTCTTGTTTTTCTGTTGACATTGAGCTGAGCGGAAATGGTAAACTTAATTTACTAATTGTTTTCATTAATTAGAAAGAGGATATGTGCTATGTGTTCTCGATTACGGGGAGTCTTAATAAAGGAAATACATGCATATGCTGTCTGTCATCGAGTTCGTTGAGGCAGAAGTGTGGGATAGTAGAGTACCGTTCGGAGTTCATGTGCTTAATGAACCAGTTGAGAACGCCAACGTCTGAGCTTCCATAATGTTACATTTGCCTTTTGCCATGGCAATCCAAAGAAATACATAATAAAAGGAGAAGGTAGAACTTCACTTGGGGGAAAGGGCAGAAGTTTCTGTACTCTTCAAGAAAATGCTGTAGTTCAATCTGAAGTCTGCCGGCAGAAGCACTTGATGTTAAATTGGATTAACTGATAAACTCTACATGAAATATTCAAATAATCATACATTAAAGTCAACATTTTGGCCTTTTTGCCTGCACTGTCTCCTGGACTATTTGTTAGGGTACAATTGCCCAATCCGTCCCGAGGGCACATACTTTGCCAGCCAAAAAAGTCGAGAATCCCGTCGGCAGCTTAAGTTTCTACTTCGTTAGGTTTCCAGCTGAAATGCACTTGATCAAAAATGGCGCGTTGTGGAAATGTTAAAAAATGAAGGAAAATACTTGCAAGCGCAGTCAGGCAGTCATTTAGTCGTCGACCTGGGCACATGTCTGTTGCCATTGAGTGCAGTTGACCTACTTCGCACAGTTAGAGAGACACACTTGCGGATTTAAGCCAGAAAAGTAGCCATTTTCATCAGGAGTGGCAGAGCTTCGAGTTCAGTTCATTCCTTCCGTTTCCGCTTAGGCAGGTAATGCTTGTAATTGCAAAAGTTCAATGCTTGCGGCATATGCAGAGGTTTAAGCCCAAAAAAGTTGAATTCCCTTCCCTGCACCAAGTCAAGTTCAGCAAAAGTTACCACATAATTTGTGGGCTTCTACAGCTGGTTATGAAGCGACTGGCCTGACTAACTGGAGCCTCTGAATAGCCTGGAGCCACATGCATCATTTGGTGCAGCATGTTGCTTCAAGTTAAGTCAATTGTTAAGGGATTGCAGTTGATGAACTTTATGGAGGACCATTCATGCTTCATATGCGGCCCCAGGCTTAGTTGTTAAATCTGGAAGAGAAGAATTGACGTAGTAAAGTTTCGATGAAAAACATTTCTAACAAGTTGGAGTTAAGCTAATTTAGAAACATTGTTCATGTGGTTGTTAAAAAATAGCAATTCTTGATCAGGACGACGAGCCGAGTTCATTTCCGCTTGTCCGTCCGTCCGTCTGTCCGTCTGTCTGTCCGTCTGTCTGTCCGTCTGTCTGTCCGTCTGTTTCTACGCGAACTAGTCTCTCAGTTTTAAAGCTATCGAGCTGAAATTTTGCACAAAGTCTTCTTTTCACTGCACGCAACTAATATGTCGGAACCGGCCGGATCGGATGACTATATCTTATAGCTGCCATAGGAACGATCGGTCGGAAAATAAGTCATAGTGAGAAAAACTTTTTTATTTTCCATTGTAGCATCACCAATCTTGGTATATATTAGTTTTAGATGATTTCACATATTTGTGGAAAAATTTATCAAAATCGGATGAATATATATATATAGCTGCAATATAACCAATCTTGGTATATATTAATGTTATATGCGTAAACACAATTCTGGAAGATTTTATCAAAATCGGATGACTATAGCATATAGCCGCCATAGGACCGATCGGTCGGAAAATGTGTTTTACTAAGAAAAGTTTTTTTTATGGTATTAAATTTTTATTATCAATGATTTAAAAAATTTAAATATCTGATATCTATATCCTATATATATTTTACCGGTTAAGTCAGTTAGAGTAAAGTTTTTCAAGTGTATTAAAACTTCGGCACAGTCGAAGTTAGCTTTGCTTTCTCGTTTTTTTTCAAATAGACCTAACAAACTTTTTTTAAAACCGCCATTCAAAAGTCTGTTTGTTCTGGTACACACAAAAAAAAACGTTGGTAAATCCGACATTTTTCATTGGTAAATCCGCCAATTTCCCATTTTGTTTTTCGCCCAACAATTTTTCATTTCAAAAATAAATGGTTTCCACTTTTGATTTTCAAAATTGTTTCCATTTTGATTTTAAAGTGTGTTACTTTTGAAATAAAAAAAATAAAAATTTTGTGAAACAGTTTTTTCTCTAGTTGGTGGTTTGTGTTTTGCCTCGGTGGTCTTTCCCCGATGCTGAAACTTGAATTCGTTTGTTTCTGAAATTTTTTTATTTTTTTAATATTATTAAATCTTTACCTTGTCTGGGACTCGAACACACGACCTCTGGGACACACACATACTGAAAAGACAAACGCCTCAACGCATTCGGCTACTGCACGACCAGGGTTTTTTTGTTTCTGTTCTATTTTTAGCATATCGACTTGACAAAAATCGCACACAATTGATCAAAATTGCGAACATTTTGATTCTATATGGAAATCAAAAGTAAACTTGTAATTTGAAGGCAAAAGTGTCTGCCCTTTAAAATCAAACAATTACGCAGTTGATTGAAATGTCGTTTTTACGTGTAGATTGGTAAAATCAAAAAGAAAAATCATTAATTACAATACTTTTTAGCCAAAGTTGAAAAATGTGATTTTTACAATTTTTTTTTTTTTTGTGTGTATGAAAGTTTTAAAACAAAAGCTAATAAGAAAATCCTTGGCCAAATATTTCATTTAGTTTAAGGAAACAGTGTAATCGATAGTTTATAAATATGGAGTTATCGATAATCCCTAGCATGTAAGTCTATCGATATGCCGAGAAGAGCATTCTGAGCTGGACTTTATCCAAATATCTACTGAACAAGGGAAACCAGGGAAAACAGTTAATTGATTTGAATTCAGTGCTTAAATTTACTAAGGAAACGATTGCTATCTGCTCTGATCCAGATACTTGTATACTGTTACGGATTGTTTTTTTCTGGCCGTCTGGACATGCATCTGGCAAATCGGATGGCCTTAAGTCTGCCTCATGGACGCGATAGCTTTCCCGATACGACCGGGTGTTCTCCGGTTTGCTGGGTCATATCATCCACCTGGTGTTAAGTATCTTCTCCGCTTCATGGCACTCCTCTCGCAATTTGTCCAGATTTGTGATCCCCATTGGGTAATTCACACGTGAAACCGCATCCATCGCATTTGTTTTGATCACCTTTATCAGCACATAATAAGAAATTGGTGTGAGCAAGCGTGAGCGGAGTGTGAACATTGCCTGCAAATACTCATCCATACCATCACCGGGTTTTGGTTCTCTTTCACTTAGCTCAAATTCCAACTCAAACTGGGATCCTTTGGTTTTGAATTGTAGTTGAAACGCGTGTTTGTGATTTGGCCAATCCACCCTCTCCGCTGTCCGCAGATACATCCAGTACCCCTCTTTTGCTTGGCCCTCGACTAAGCAGTCAATCTCCTTTAGCACCTCTTGCCATGGTTTCTGGTACATGGATTGCACGTATTTCAGGCTGTGTACTTTTAGCGCTTCCGTCAAAAACCAGGCCCCATTTACGGATCTGTCCAACTTCTTGCCTGGATTCGTGCATATGTCCCCGACTGATCGCCGATGGAGACATCGCATCGTTTCTCCATGCAAATTTGAATTTTGGGCCCTTTGTGCTGCTTCTAACACTCGACTGTCTATTACGTTTGGAACCTGTATCATTGGAGAAACCTGTGACCACTCTTGCCTTCCTAGCAGTCGGACGGGATGCTCTGTGGCTGATTGGACTGGTCTCGTTTGAAACTTAGCTAGGTTACAGGCTTCCGTATTTGTTCGCCATCCTGTGAGAGTATCGCTAATTTTCTTAATGAAACTTAGCAAATACAGCGTGACGTATTTCTGCTTTAAACGTCGTCATCTCTTGGGACATTCCCGCTTGATAAGTCCCATGGGCCTGAAACAGGGCTAGATTAATTTCGGACGTAATCTCACTAGGCATCTCCGAGTTCAGCGATACCTGTTAAGCTTTCGATCCCGACGCATTTGATGCTGTTGCCTGAGCTGACGTACCTTGATATGCATTTTCGGCAAAACGTGGCATTTGCTCCACTTGGTTCCTGCCACATTTCGAGATCATTTGGTGGGGTTGTGTCTGCCAACTGTGACTGAGAGTCTTTGGTGCTTTTTTAAGAACGAGTAGTCGGCCCCATGTCCAGTTCCCTATTTCTAACATATTCTGAGCTTCTTCTTAACTTTCTATATAGAGATTGTTCATGCTTCTCCTTAACGATCATCGCTTCAATATATTTCAATAATTAGGGTATTCACTAGCTCTGTGTTAAGTCTTAAATCTTAAAGTTAAAACAAAATAGCTAGTGAACGACCCTGTATGATTGGACGTCTTAAATGTTTTTGTCAAGCTAAAGTTAAAACAAATCCAAAATTGCCGAGACAAGGAATAATACAGGAATTGCTTGATCAAACATATGATTTGGCCCTGCAAAAAATAGCTTGCATCGATGGTAGGTACGGTTACGAACAGTTAAATATGTAAATAAACCAAAACACTTATTAGACACGGATCATGAAGCATATGATGAAGTGATGGACGGCCTTATTGAGGAGGTAACTGCAACTACAAGCTGTCGCCGTGGTGTCATGTTTTATGTGCCCAAATCTATTGACTGGCTGAACAATGTCCTGCCCCTTTTTAATGAAGATCGCTTTCCTGTGCTGCGTGTCAGTAAGAGGCAGTTTGATTTCATTCTCGAACTGATCCGTGAGGATCCATGCTTTGCGCCTTCCAACTTTCGAGCTCAAACACCTCTTGAGTTGCAGCTAGCGATTGTACTTTATCGCTTGGAATCTTCTGGAGAACCCGCTTCAATAAAAAAAATTGCCACAATGTTTGGAGTTGGTGGTGGCGATACTCTAAGTAAAACTACAGAAAGAGTGTTTGGGTCTATTTTAAGGAAGATGTTTCAATTTATTTATTGGCCAGACGCTACCGAACGGAAGCAAATTGTGAAAGAAACCATGCATGAGCTGCCACTTTGCATTGGATACATCGATGGCAGCGAAATAAAGCTTGCTGAAGGCTTTTCAGGACCATGAAGTGAATTTTTCAAGAAATCATATGTACTTCATTAAGTTGCAGGTTGTCTGTGATCACAAATTACGATTTCGTCACGTTGTTGTTGGGAGTCCCGGTAGCTACCACGATGCAAAAATATATAAGAACTGCAAACTCTTTATGGAACACGAAAATCACTTCAGCGGAGAAGGATTGCCGGGGACTCTGCCTACCCTTTATCAAATTTTTTTTAATCTCCCCTTACAGAAGCAACGCGACTTCAGTGGAACAGATCGTACAAAATAATTTTAATTAGAGGCATAGCCAATATCGAGTAAAAATTGAAAATTGCTTCGGTATGCTAAAAGAAAACTTTTCTAGATTAAAAGAAATGAGAATACGCATTGGAAACCACGGTAATCAAAAGGCGTTTAACAAGTGGATTATTGTATGCTGCATTCTCCATAATATTCTGCTCGAAGCAGGAGTTGACTTGGTGCTAGTGAAGATGATGAAATAAATGGAGATGAAATTGCCAGAAGTGCCGCTCTTTTAAATGGCACAACAGAAACGTCAAGCTATTTAAATTTAATGTTCCATGAATAGATGTTGAAACACAGTTAATTGATTAACGTTTGCATTTTATTATTTGATCTATTTATTTTTGTATTTTAAGTCTATCTCGTGCATTTGTACTCTCTCCTGAATTTCGAGTGCTTTGTACTTTAAAAGAAATGCATTCTTTAATTGTTCCTGCTCCAGATTGAGTTTCTTTGCCTCCGGATTCACCTTTCTGGTCTCCAGCACCAGTTTTTTCGCCTCCATATCTTTAGAAAAATTGAGTTTTTCTCTTTCCATCTCAAGAAGTTGGTCATGCTTGTTTTCCTCCAATTCGGCAAGCTTTTCTTTTGATGTCTGGTACCTTAGTTTCTTAGCTGCTGGCCTTTCATTATGACACCCATCCAACGTCAACGTGTCTTGAAAATCTGTGCAAGACGACGCCAATACTTCGACACCATCAAATGACTCGAACAGGTCGACTTCAACTTCTTTCATTTGATTAAAGATATCCGACTGTTGTCGTAGTGCGGACACATTTTGGTCAACTCATCTGAAAGCAACCATTTTTAGTTATTAATATTCAAGTAATATGTATACAGTAGCTAGTAAACTTACCCTGCACAGTACGCACGCTATCGTTATCATCAACTTCAGCTCCTGTGGAACCAAGCCATTTATTTGCTTTCATTAAATTTGTTTTCAGGTAGCGCATTTTGCACCTCAAACATTTCCATTTTGCGTTTATATTTAATTCGCTTAGCAGCTTGCAATAATATGCTTGAGCAGTTCGTTTCTGTAAATGGATAAATCCATTGTTATATGTAATACACACATATCTAAGCTCACCTCAAAATCCCAGTGCGACTGAAGGTCAAGATATCCTTAATAATTTCATCAGTCCATCGCCTTGGTTCGCTCTTCCTCATCCTTTTTGGTTTTTCTGCCACTAAAAAAAAAACCCTTTTACATCAAAAATGTAATATCTGAAAATACTTACTTATTACAATTATTGTTGCTAGGTTTGATTTAATGTTAAAAGGTGCTGTCACTTTTATCAATTTCTCGATAATTTTACATTTGAGATTTTAAGACACAAACTGTTGACATACCCCAGGGCATATTCAAAGTCTTACATTTTTTTCAAGTATTTTTTGTTGCGTCTTAAACTTTTAAAATTTAAGACTTAAGACAGAGCTAGTGAATACCCTAAATGTTTCGTTTTCGTAATTTATATTAATCAATATGCACTTTATATTCTTGTTTTTTTAACCAATCATTCTATCTAATGGGTGAGATGAGGAGAGCCAACCGTTCCTTATATTATTCGCAGGCTTATATTATTCAGGCCGGCTAGCTCGCGGACTTGTTTTTGAATTTTTGATCAGTCAGAATAAATTGGAAAGTTTCCAGTCGTCCTTGTTTCCTGGCAATTAGGAGTTGTGCCTATGTGGTGTTTTATCCAAGTCCAACAATTCTGGAGGAAATTTTCGCATTTTTATTGCGGCTCACTATCGATGGCATTTTTTAACAATCGATAGTTTTTATTATATGGGCACTCTTCCATTTTTGTCTCATCTCTTGCAACTTTTAAACCGCGTTTATTACTAATTTAAACGAACTATTCGTTTTGATTCGTTTTGATTGGTGTTGGCGGCTTCCAAATGGACAGGTTTATAATGTTTTATAATATTAACTTTTACTTTTTCACCATTTTTAGTTGGTAAGCATACGGATATATTATTCTGAACTGAATGTTATTTGATTTTTGTTATTTACGAATCTGATTTAAATATATTTTAAGTCAAAGAACCAATAACATTTTTGTCCGATACTATCGATAGTATCGAATAATTTTCCAAAAAACATCGATAGTGGCGACCATCGATAGTTTTGCACTATACACTTTTACATGCATCAATATATTTTCACTAACTCATAATTTTACAAAAAAAAATAAAACGAGAAGGCAAAGCTAACTTCGACAGTGCCGAAGTTTTAATACACTTGAAAAACTTTACTCCAACTGATTTACCTGAAAAAAAATAGAAGGCTAACATCGGCTACGCCGATGTTTTAAATACCCTTGCAGTTTTCGAAAGTCGCTACCATTGATAACAAAAAAGTTTTTCTCACTACAACTAGTTTTTTGACAGACCGTTTATATGGCAGCTATATGCTATAGTCATCCGATTTTAATACATTTTTTTGAAATTGTGTAAAAGCATATAAAACTAATATAAACCAAGATTGGTGACGTAGAACAAAAAGATTCAATAGAAAACAAAAAATTTTTCTAAGGGGTATAAAACTAATAATACAAAAAAAAAAAAAAAAAAAAATAGAACTAGTTTATGGACCGATCGTTCCTATGGCAGCTATATAATATAGTCATCCGATCCGGCCGATTCCGACAAATGTGCAGCCTATGTATATTTA
Source organism: Lordiphosa mommai (assembly GCA_018904225.1). Taxonomy (NCBI): domain Eukaryota; kingdom Metazoa; phylum Arthropoda; class Insecta; order Diptera; family Drosophilidae; genus Lordiphosa; species Lordiphosa mommai. The sequence goes on along the minus strand of JAEIFT010000122.1, from coordinate 112,478 downwards.
AAGACTTTTTGCAAAGTTTGGTCAAGATAGCTCTAAAACTGAGGGAGGAGATAGCATAGAAACAGACGGACGGACAGACGGACAGACGGACCGACGGACAGACGGACATGGCTATATAGACTCAGCTCGTCATGCTGATCAAGAATATATATAGTTTATGGGGTCGGAGATGCTTCCTTCTATGCGTTACAAACATCGTGACAATTTTAATATACCCTCTGCAAGGGTATAAAAATATATATATGATATGATATCACATATTTAAAATTATTAAGTCCTTGATAATAAAAATTTGGTACCATAAAAAAAAACTTTTCTTAGTAAAACACATTTTCCGACCGATCGGTCCTATGGCAGCTATATGCTATATTCATCCGATTTTGATCATTTTTTTTTCAAAATTATGTGAAAGCATATAAAACTAATATATACCAAGAGTGGGGACGCTACGATAAAAAACAAAAAAGTTTTTCTCACAAGAAGTTGTCTTTTGACCGACCGTTTATATGGCAGCTATATGCTATAGTCTTCCGATTTTGATAAATTTTTTCCGAATTGTGTGGAAACATATAAAACAAATATATACTACGATTGGAGACGCTACGATGAAAATCAAAAAAGTTTTTCTCACAACGACTTATTTTTCGACCGATCGTTCCTATGGCAGCTATATGCTATAGTGATCCAATTTTGATAAATTTTTCCAGAATTATGTGGAAGCCTATATAACTAACATGTACCAAGATTAGTGACGCTACGATGGAAAAGAAAAAGTTTTTCTAACTAGAACTAGTTCTTAGACCGATCGTTCCTATGGCAGCTATATGATATAGTCATCCGATCCGGCTGGTTCCGACATATTAGTTGCGTGCAGTAAAAAAGAAGACTCTGTGCAAAATTTAAGTTCCGTACTAACACATCAAGTACGGTATGCTTTGTACGTACGACTAAAAATGAACGACCTTCACGAACGGACGTGAAAAAAATACCATGAAGGAGGGAAGTACAAAACGAAGCGGACCAAACAAAAGACCGACACACAAATAACAAAACAAAGAAAGGAACAAAAAACGACCGTAAAACGATTTTATGGGGGGGGAGGGAAGATACAAAGTTACCGTACAAGAAAAGTCTGGTAAACGCAACATAAGCGACAAATGAGAAAAGACAGAAGCACGGTGATGAAAAACCGGACCCGCCGGAAAGCAAATCTTAAACAAGCAGCTCTTAACGAAACACACGCGGTAAAGTACAGTATCTTTAACACAAAGAGCCTCAGTTAGCGAAAGTAGCGGCTTAGCGTCCACAGGTGGAAACAGCATTAGGCCACAAAAAACCGAAACACTCGGAAATAATGTAAACATCTAAAAAAAGTATATATGAATAAACACTTTTACAACCTCAATGGTATTACGAAGATGCATACCGCTCCGAGGTATCGTAAAGGAGTTACAAATGTGGATTTGGTCTTGCTTTTTAATAGGTTTGTATGGCACACGTTTATTGTTCGTCAGTCACTAAAGTGGTTAGCATTCTATCCGCTTTTCAATACTATCGCATTGGTCATCCATGGTATTTATCGCGGTTCGTACATTGTAAAGCACTATGTTCGAACATTTGGTACGAAAAGTAGTTCTAAGTATTTAAAGTTTTTATAACCAGGAGAACCCCGCACCTGGGAAGAGAAACAAAGCAAAAATTTATAAAGTTTTTTTTTTGAGCGATATATCGTCCGTCACAGATAAAATATCTACAAGCAAACGGACTAGACAAACGGCGGTCCAAACAAAATCATTGTACTTGCCTAACTAAAAAATTTTGCTCGCACGCGTACAAACACAAAATTTAGTACTTATTTTTTCGGTCGGTCCGTTACGACGGTACCGCTTGTTTACCTAAAAAACAACCAAGACGGTACTGTACTTTTGTAGACCGTAGAAACAGACAGACAGACAGACAGACGGACAGACAGACAGACGGACAGACAGACGGACGGACGGACAAGCGGAAATGAACTCGGCTCGTCGTCCTGATCAAGAATATATATAGTTTATGGGGTCGGAAATGAATATTTCTATGCGTTACAAACTTCTGGGCAAAATTAATATACACTTTTCAAGTGTATAAAAATAGAAGGCTAACATCGGCTACGCCGATGTTTTAAATACCCTTGCAGTTTTTGAAAGGCGCTACCAATGATAACAAAAAATTTTTCTCATTAGAATTAGTTTTTAGACCGATCGTTCCTATGGCAGCTATATGCTATAGTCATCCGATTTTGATAAATTTTTCAGAATTGTGTGAAAGCATATAAAACTAATATATACCACGATTGGTGACGCTACGTAGGAAAACAAAAAAGTTTTTCTCACAAGAACTTGTTTTTGGACCGATCGTTCCTATGGCAGCTATATGCTATAGTCATCCGATTTTGATAAATTTTTTCAGAATTGTGTGAAAGCATATAAAACTAATATATACTACAATTGGTGACGCTACGATGGAAAACAAAAAAGTTTTTCTCACTAGAACTTGTTTTTGGACCGATCGTTCCTATGGCAGCTATATGCTATAGTCATCCGATTCCGATAATTTTTTCCAGAATTTTGTGGAAGTATATAAAACTAATATATACCACGATTGGTGATGCTACGATGGAAAACAAAAAAGTTTTTCTCACTAGAATTAGTTTTTGGACCGAACGTTTATATGGCAGCTATATGCTATAGTCATCCGATTTTGATCAATTTTTCCAGAATTGTGTGGAAGCATATAAAACTTATATATACCACGACTGGTGACGCTACGATCGAAAACAAAAAAGTTTTTCTCATTAGAACTAGTTTTTGGACCGATCGTTCCTATGGCAGCTATATGATATAGTCATCCGATCCGGCCGATTCCGACAAATGTGCAGCGTATTTGTATTTAAAGACTTTTTGCAAAGTTTGGTCAAGATAGCTTCAAAACTGAGGGAGGAGATAGCATAGAAACAGACGGACAGACGGACGCACGGACAGACGGAAATGTGTAATTTGATTTTCAATGAATATTTTTATTGGGTCGCAAATATCAGTGAGTACATTTCGACAAAAAATTGTTTATTTAGTTAAGACAGTCGCCACATTTTCGCCTGGATATAATAATAATCCTCAGTTCGTATAAATTGCAATTGCATATTATTTGTGTAGATCGAAACTTGCTCTCGAAGTGTTTGAAGGGGTTTTGGGGGTGTCGCAATTTGTGTTGTTGATTAGCGAACTCGTTTGACGACACAAAGATCATTGGGGGCTGCTGATAATTTCGTTGTGCCTTCCAGTGTGTTATGTATGCACCCAATAAGCTTGCGGGGGGAACAGGGGCGGGGGGTTTGCTCACCAGGATGCATTGATTAGTTATTAATAGGGGACTTTGTTTTTCGTATGATTATTATGTATGAGTTTTGGGTATGTGTAACTAACAATTTGTCTCATCTTGATCCAATCTCAACATGCTTTCGTAGGACAGACTCTTCTTAAACATTAGACAGAACTATGAAACTTTATACAACGCATAGGCGAGGACACTTTACCGTGAAATTGAACTCGAAGGATGCGGATTTTTTAAATGGGATTTGGTTGTTTATTCACTTTCACGATCAAGTGCTGCGGCATAAGCGTAGTAACAGACTTCCTAACATCTAACTAAAATATATGTACGAACTACAATTAAACATTCTCTAAACACTAAGTGCGGGAGGACTTTGACTCTCACATGGCCACAGTGGCCAGGACCACGGTGATGTCATCTGGCTTGCCACCACGTGCCTGGATATTATTGCGACGCGCACTTAAAGCAAACGGCGACAGGAACTCGGAGTTGAGCGACAGTGTCCGGGCCATCAGTGCCAGGGTATTGGCCGTCATTTGCAGCTTAACCGGATCACGTTCGCCCTCCACTTCACGCAGCACCTGCAGCATCAGTTCTTCGGGCACATTGTCAAAGACACCGTCGGTGGCTATGAGTATGACATCACCATCGCGCACGGGGAAACTCATGGGATCCGCCGATTCGGGACTGTCGCTGAGCACATTGGGCCCATGTCCCGGCGGCGGCAGCGATAGCTGGAAGGGCGTGTTGAAGTAGTGTTGCTGCTCCTCCGACTTGTGCACCACCTCACCCTGACGCACCACTATGAAACCGCTGTCCCCAATATTCGCTGAATACACCGTGCTCGTCTCTCGATTCAGTATGAGCACACAGGCGGTGCTGCTGCCCAGAATGGGTTTCTTTTGCTCCATTAGCTCGCAGTAGCTATAGGCCAGCAAATTGACGGGTCGTTGCGGGTTAAAGTGGCTGCAGTGTACCAGACGCTCGCAGGTCCGCATGAGGAAGGAGGAGAACTCGCCCGGATCGATGCCATAACTACGCCAGCCACCCACTCCATCGGCCACGCCCATCACATCCGCCTTCGCCGTGGAGGCCTTAAACCAGGAATCTTCGCCATATTTGCCTGGCTTGTACTTGTGACGCAGATTGTCCTTGGCAAAGCCACAAACCACCGAGACGAAATGTGGCCTAGCTGATGATCGTACATGATTGTGATTATGATTAGCACCAGTGGCCGTTTCCAATAATGTCCGAAAAGCTGCTGCGCAACGCTCTAGATATCGCTCGCGAGGTCCAATTCAGAGAGTGCATATCGGGTCTCGTGGTCTCCGCTTCTTGTCTCCCCTCACTTCTTCTTACTCCTCTTCACTTTGCATATAGAAGTGATATCGATTTTATAACTGTGTCGTTCGGATTCGCGAGTAGGGGGCATGTGTGTGGGTTTGCCTTATTACATCTACTATTTAACAATTTAAAGTCCACAAATTCAACAACAACAATTTACAAATAATTTACGTTCCAATTTCAAGTGGTTATGTGATAGAAATATATGTACATATATACATACTGTGGTGGGGGTGTACAGTATTGGAAAACTCAGCTCGTCATGCTGATTAAGAATATATATACTTTATGTGGTCGGAAATGCTTTTTTCTATGCGTTACAAACATCGTGACAATTTTAATATACCCTCTGCAAGGGTATAATAAACAGCCAATAAATAATTATTTATAATTATAATTAATATGTGGCTGAATAAATATATGAATAAATAAATAATTAAAAATAATTTGCAGTCTTTTCTTGGATGGTGGTATCTGATGCAGCCTTTTAAGTTATATTAACCCCCAAATTGAGACGGAAAAAATACCTGGGCCACCCGGAGGTAAGTGGCCAATAACTCCTTCACGCTGTGCCTCCGGTGACCAGTTCCAGGCAGAATTCCGGACGCGCCGAATATGGTTATCCAATGGTGAAGTGTGTACTACGGACAAAAACCATTTACTCCACTGATCTAATATTTCCTACCCCTTTCGCGGACTTACCCAATCTTTGTCGTCCCTTCTTTAAATTTTGGTGTGTAAAATTCACTTTCCGTTAACAACAAGTAAGAAAGTCGGTCAAGCCCGACTGTAATATACTCTGTACCTGTTTGTATGTAACTGATAACTTTAATGTGTGAGGGTTTTTCAAAATCTGGGGGTGGCAACTTCCGACCATCGTTCATCTGGTTGAAAAACGATGTATGGGGGCTCGATAAGTAATGATGAGTAGAATTACCCTGGTACATAACTCTTAAAATTATCAAATTTGTATATAATTTCCTATTAACATAAACGTATCAATATTAGTCACGCGGGAATCACGCGTGATTTCTGACCGCAGGCCATCTCAATTGCATCGCTCCTCTCATACTTGGTCTTTGCCTACTTACACAAATATCTATTGGTAATAAGGGAGGGGGAATACTGAAAGCGGCGCAGTCCAGTTAGCTAATGCCGTCAAGCGAATTCCAATTGGGACATTACCAGTAAGCTATTGCCCTCTCGCTCTCTCTTTCTCGTAAGTTCTACAAATCGCTGCGATGTTGTTGTTGTCGTTGCATTAAATTTTCTTTTACATATAGCGCCACTATTGTTCATCTGATCGGAAAATAATGTATGGGGGCTTGATACGAAATGATGAGTAGAATATATGTCTGGAAGGTTCGAACAACCTAACTCCAAAATTGTGGAAGATATTAAGTTTTTTCAATTTGCGGGGGAGGCAGGGGGCGTGGCAAAAATCAAAACTAAACTTGATCTGCCTGCAAGTATAAGAAATATATGTTCCATACACCTCAAACCTCTATCTCTTACCATCTCTGAGATCTCTTCGTTCATACGGACAGACGGACGGACAGACGGACATGGCTATATCGACTCGGCTGTTGATGCTGATCAAGAATATATATACTTTGTAGGGTCGGAGATGCTTCCTTCTGGCTGTAACAAACATTTGCACAAACACAATATACTCTGTGTACCTTCGGTACATAGTATAAAAACGATTTTAATACACTTAACGACTTTTTTAAATAATCTTAATTGCAAGTCATTATTTGACTTGCTTCTTCCTCCTCAGAAAATAAATATGCCCTTGCACCTTTGAAGTTGTGGACTGGTGGCTGCAGCGTTTGTTGTGGCGTTGCAGAACTGTGTCGCTGGACACCCTCTATTTTTCAAATGAAGATAACTTGACCGATCATAATTTAATCCTGCTGTTAGGTTAAGCCCATTTGGTCCAATTATAATTGTTTGTAGTTGGTGCAGGTAAATAATCCCTTGCATGACGAGGAACTGGCGAGGAAACTGAAGAAAGTCTTGGGTACTTCAATGTTCTGTAGGTTTTAGAACTTATGCCTGTCACGTCTGTTAGGCAAAAATAACAGTCATTGGCGTGGTCTTGCGGTTCTCTCCAAAGCGTTGGCACAGAAAATGAAAAATGCATCTTTTCTCCCAGTGACCACTTGTACAGCGTAACGCGGCATGAGTTGCAAAACTTGTCTGGCGTCCATGGCTTTTCGGTATTCCGAACATGTAATCCAAAATATTGATAATACGCATCTCTTAACGATTGCGTTATGTTCCGGCCACTCTTTCCAAGGATGTACCGGCCACAAACATAGCAAAAGTGTTTAGTGCCAACCTTGCGCGTATTCCGATTAATTTTGTTTTGCCATAATTTTTCCAATGTCAAACTTTTTGTTTTAAAACGCCAACTTTGTTTTTCTAAAGTAATTTTGGTAGTAAGTACTTTGAATCAAAATGTAGTACAGCTTTATAATTTTTGGGACATAACTTTCAAAAGCGCGATGATATCGAAAAACTGTGAACGTTGTAAGAATTATTTGAACTTGGGGAAAAAAGGGAGTTTCACTAAAAAATATGTATTTTTTCATTTTAAAATCAAAAGATCGGTATCTTAAGAACAAAATAAAAACGTCATGTTTTTTTTTCTGTATCGTTATTCATCTTAGTTCACATTAAAAACGAGAGCGTAAGTTAAAATCGGCCCTGCTCGACTTCGATATACCCGTTACTCAGGGTAAGGTTTATTTAAGAATATTTTATTAGATCACAACATGCCCAAATTGTGGGAGATATGAGGTTTTTTCCAAATTGCGGTGGTGGCAACTCTTCTATCGTACATCTTATCGGGAATTGATGTATGGCGGATTGATAAGTAATGATGATTAAAATATATGTCTAGAAGGTTCGAACAATCTATTTTAAAATTTGTGGGAGATATGAGGAATTTTTCAAATTGCGGAGGCGTGAACTTTTCTATCGTTCATCTGATCAGGAAAAGATGTATGGCGGATCGATGGGTAATGATGATTAAAATATATGTCTAGAAGGTTTTAACAATGTGTTTTCAAAAGTGTGGAAGATATGAGGTATATTTCAAATTACGGGGGCGGCAACTCTGCTATCGTTCATCTGATCGGAAAATGATGTATGGCGAATCGATAGGTAATGATGATTAAAATATATGTCTAAAAGGTTCGAACAATCTATTTTCAAAATTGTGGGAGATATGAGGTTTTTTCCATATTGCGGGGGCGGGAGGGGGCGTGGCAAAAATTTGAAACAAACTTGATCTGCGTGCAGACAATACAAGTCTACACTGAAAAAATGGTAGCTCTAGCTCTTATAGTTCCTGAGATCTAGGTGTTCATACAGACGGACAGACAGACAGACAGACAGACGGACGGACAGACGGACATGTCTATATCTACTCGGCTATTGATGCTGATCAAGAATATATATACTTTATAGGGTCGGAGATGCTTCCTTCTGCCTGTTACATACATTTGCACGAACTTAGTATACCCTTTTTACTCTACGAGTAACGGGTATAAAAAGCCCAAAACCGAAACTGTACCGGTACAATGTTTCGGTTCTTTTCGGGCATTTCGGTTCCAAAAATAAAGGTTCTGAAATACCGGTTCTCAAAAAATAATTAATAACGGTTACGGTTACGGTTCTGAGTCTTAAATGGATCTTTTCGGAATACGGTTCCGGTTTGACACCCTGATATTTTTGTAATTTAGAGTATGAAAATGTGATTTTTCGATTGGCATGCTATAAATAATTTGTAGCCCAATTAAGTGCTGCACGTAACAATACATACATACGTGTGTTTTTATTGGAGTCTTTTTTGAGTGACCAAAATTAAAGCAATAAACCGTTAAAGTGGTGAAAAATTTTGTATTTGTAATTTTGCAAAAATGTGGTTTATTTCTAAGCCAACGCGCTATGTTGTGGCCTTGTGTGGCTCAGTGCTCATTTAATTAAAAAAGTTTTTCTTTAAAACTTTTACGCACAAGGTCACATTTACAGCTCTTGGCGCTAGTTGTGGAGTTATATGTAGCCATAAAAAAGCTTCTCAAAAACTTTGCCGTTCGGATTCAGCGTTAAACTGTAGGTTACTTTCTCTTGAGCGAAAATTAAAAGACACACACGAGCCAAGAGATTGAGAGAAGCTTAACATAGAATTCCACAAACAGTTTATCGATTAGATACTGATTAAAACGCATTTCAAATCATCAAGTTTATTGCTTTAATAATTTCTAAGATATGGCTCGGAACCACTGTTGAACCGGTTCAGCGGGTTAGGAACAGGTCATAATCCATGGAAATGTCTTCTTCTATCAGCTATGCTACGGTTTTCACTTAAGTTTGCGAATTGCGATTTGACCTAATTCGTACGATTTCAATTTTGTGTGCTCTGACATTCGCAATTATTTGTTTTCGATTATGTTTCATTCCCATTTTGTTTTGCTACGTTTCACATGAGAGAAACAGGTTTGGGCAAACTCTTCGGTAATCGCCATAGCCGATTCTTAAGTTGTTGTTGGCAAACGCGGATTTACAGCTTGTGCAATTTGGGGAGTGATCAGTAAAAAAATTATTAATAATATAATTTAATCTGAATAGTAAAAGGGAGTCTGCAAATATAAACTTAAATGGTCAATAATGTAAGTCCGTGTTTACACGATGTAGTTTGCTTCATGAAGCTCTCTTCGATTTTGTTTTGAAGCATCTTTAAAACTTCATGCGCATTTACATGATGCAGTTTGCTTTGTGAAGTTCTATTTCAACTCGCCTGACAACACGAGTTATCGATAAGCAAATCACCCACAAATGAACCCTCCATCAGTTCAAACGGAACAAAGCAAAAAAGAGTTATCGAAAACCTTCAAGCAACGGTAGGTCGTGAAGCTTTGCCAGCTTCGGTTGCCCCTCTTCACCTCTTCCCCACAAACAAAAACTTAATGAAGAATTTTATGATAAATCTTCATCGTGTAAATACGGACTAATAAAACTTGTTATATACGATTTCAGTCCCTTCCTCATGCCTCATTTCCCCATTTACTTTTCATTTCACGGACTTAATTATCGCCGGTTTTAAAGCGGCAAAATTTTGGGATTTGCGAATTTCGGAGCACCAACTTTTACGATTTGGAGACCAAATCGCAAAATATTTGCGAAAGCGAAAATGGGAGCTTGGCTGTAAATTACTAATGTGGCTTCCTCACTGAGGTACATTTTCAGAAAAGTTATCGACATCTCTGAAAATGCAAAATCCTGTCCATGGTGGAATATAATACTTATGGCATTATGATCCTGTAATCATTGTGTTGCTTCTGCATTTTGAAATAGCTGTTCTTTGTTTACAGTTGACGAACTGACCGGCAACAAAAAACTAAAATTGTAAATTTTTAATCAATTTGAATTTATTTAGCTATAAGAAACCGAACATTTAATGTTGTCAATGGTTTAACCTGCCTCCATTTCAAATTATTCACTGAAAATAACATGTACTGGCCAGAGGTCCAACAGATGGCTTGTGGCGTCTCTAGTCCAAACGCATCGACCTTGGGAGATTGCAAAATGCAACATTTTGCCCAAAATGCAGAAATGCAACATTTTGCCCAAAATACAGAAATGCAAAATGCATTTGTAGTGAGCACAGCACATTAAATACACATTAAATTTAATGTTCACAGCTTTAATAATTTTTAAAATACGGCTCTGAATCAATATTGCACCGGTTCAGCGGGTTTGGAACAGTATTTTTTTACCAGTGAAATATAAATATATATCGACACGAACGTAGTGTGAAAATTTCATGAAGATGGGTTCAGCGGCTTGGACGCCTATTTATAAGGAACAAACATACATACTTTCACTTTTTATTCCCGTTACTCGTAGAGTAGCAAGGGAATACTAAGTTCGACCCCATAAAGTATATATATTCTTTATCAGCATCAATAGCCGAGTCGATCTAGCCCTGTCTGTCCGTACGGATTAACGCCAAGATCTCGAAAAGCAAAAAAAATAATTACGCTTGGCAGCATAGATCGCAACCGAGATGGGCAGCACTTTTTTGAGGCCACACACTTAAATTTTTTTTTAGCTATATACATGTCAGGTTCAGAGTATATATCAGTCGGTCTTGATCGACATTATTTCCTGTTTTTTTTTTGTATATTGAAATAAATTACATGTATTATCTTTCACCCACGTTCAAAATTTGTTTATGGAGCCTTCGACAACTGATATGACGTTGCAGTCCAATTAACCAAAATCCAATTGGATAATAAGCAATTAAACAGCAATTAACCAGCAATTGCCAGTCAAATTTTGTATTGATTTTTAATTAACCTAACTTAACACATCCTTTTTTCCCCCATTTCCCCCTGAACGTGTATTCAATTTTCAGCCAGTCCAATGAGCTTAACTTCCGTAACTTCCCGGGCGCACGCAGCAGCTTTGCTTTATTGAGTCTCCGCCCCTCGAATCTTTTGCCAAGATTCGTGCTTTGGTCGGGGACTACCTGCCTACGATTGCCAGCCTTCCGGCCTGGCCGCAAAAGTATGCTTTTGCTTATTAAAATGCGCACGTGTCGACATGCACTAACGCCAACTGGCACTTAGAGATACCCGTGCCCATGTAGTCGAGTAAAAAGTAAATATGCAGTACGGCTTTGGCATTACTGGCATTGCTTTTGCTCATACGCCATGGGGCGAGCAGGACTTGTGCCCTGCTTTCGCGTTTTATACGCACGCGAAAAATCAATTATTAAAATGGAAATATTCTTGTGTGCGACACAAATTGAAATGCATATGGCCACTGACAACGCGAAGCGAACTAAAAATATTTGTTAGACCAAATGCCAGGCATAAAAAAGAAACTTTGCGACATTTTTAATCAACCTGCTGGGGAGGGCGGCTCAGTGGGCGGATGAGAGATGTAAACTAAATATGACACAAACAGCTTTAAGCCTGATGCAGCAGCACAAAATGGAAGAATCATAAAGCTCACTACACTAAAAAAAGCAAAACTCGTTTTTTGTGAGTGCAAGGCAGCTAATTTAATTGCAAGTGCTAAAAGTTTTGTGGCACGCGTGGAATTTGTGAAAAGTTGTGCACGTTTATTTTGTTTGTTTTTGAGCAAGCATGTTGAGTTTATGGGAAATCACAAAATTGTGTAAGGAAGCTCCGGCACCATTGTCTGAGGCGGCTTCAGAAGTACGTACATGTCATTTGAGCCTGCCCTCAGGCTAATTGAGCTTAACCCACACACGCACACTTACACAGCCGAGCATATCAAATACAGGTTTAAATTAATTGAATATTCCGATGAAAACTTGGTAGATGATAGATGTAATCAATATGTATATTTAATGCCCATGCGTCAGAGCATAAATACAAACCAAAAGTTTAATAATTTCAATTTAACTTTAGTGCTCACATTTTTACATTGCAATAAGTAAACGAAATATGAATTAGATTGGACTACAAAATAGTGGCAAAAGTGAGAAAGATAATAATATTCTAGTTTAAAGTTTAAAATATATAATTAAAAGAGCAGATTATATATAATTTTTTTGCTCAATTTACTTATGTCAGCAACAGGGTTATTATTAGACATATATTGTACTCATTATTACTTATAGAGCCCCCATACATCGTTTTCCGATCAGATGAACGATAGTAGAGTTGCCACCCCCGCCATTTGGAAAACACCTCAAAAATCCCGCAATTTTGGAGTTAGGTTGTTCGAACCTGGTAGACATATATTGTACTCATCATTACTTATCAAGCCCCTATACATTGTTTTCCGATCAGATGAACGATGGTAGAGTTGCCACCCCTACAATTTGAAAAAAATCGAATATCTTCCACATTTTTAAAGACAGATTCTTTGAACCTTTTAAGCATATATTTAAATCGAATTATAAGCAAAACAAATAATTACGCTGGGCAGCACTGCCCGTAATCGTGATGGGCAGCACTTGCACAGATTGTGTGACCCCACACTTTAAAGTTATTAGTTATATGCAATCAGGTACAGAGTGTATTACAGTCGGGCTTTACCGACTTTCTTACTTGTTATTTATTCTATTTTACATGAACATCTAAAATTATAGCTGGCTCACCTAATTTTAATGGTAAACATTAACAAATTTATACAAAAGGTAATTTTCTTAATTTTTTTCAACATGGTTATATAAAAACCGTCCGTTGAATTAAACCTAATTTACGCAGCAAAGGGTACAGTCCTGCTGCGTGTTACTCCTGTGTGGTTGGCAGTTAAGGCTAAGTGTTTCACATCTCGTCCTGAAGATAGCGCTGATCCTGTAAACCCTCACACTGTCAGAAAAGTATTTTTTCACTCCGAGGTTAGGTATAAGGGATTTATACTGGTTTCTTTCAGTGCTCCTTTTTGATTGTGCAATAAATCCGTCCCTATCTACTTCACATATTTTGCCGATGATTTGGGCGTGGTTTTGTTGTCAAAGCAAAAGGTTACCAAAATCAATGTAAACTCCGCAGTCATTTGAGATGCTATCCCATCTTACAAAGAACTGGGACCTTTCGCTCAGAAGTTGATTAGCTATGATCTTAGGCAGTCTTGAACTTTCCATATTCATTATCTTGTTATACCCTTGCAGAGGGTATATTAAAATTGTCACGATGTTTGTAACGCAGTGAAGGAAGCATTTCCGACCACATAAAGTATATATATTCATGATCAGCATGACGAGCTGAGTTCATTTCCGTTTGTCCGTCTGTCCGTCCGTCCGTCTGTCCGTCTGTTTCTATGCTATCTCCTCCCTCAGTTTTGAAGCTATCTTGACCAAACTTTGCAAAAAGTCTTTAAATACAAATACGCTGCACATTTGTCGGAATCGGCAGGATCGGATGACTATAGCATATATCTGCCATAGGAACGAACGGTCCAAAAACTAGTTCTAGTGGGAAAAACTTTTTGTTTTCCATCGTAGCGCCACCAATCGTGGTATATATTAGTTTCATATGCTTCCACCCAATTCGTGAAAAATTGATTAAAATCGGATGACTATAGCATATAGCTGCCGTAGAAACGATCGGTCTAAAAACTAGTTCTAATGAGAAAAACTTGTTTGTTATGAATGGTAGCGCCTTTCAAAAACTGCAAGGGTATTAAAAACATCGGCGTAGCCGATGTTAGCCTTCTATTTTTCCTACTAAGCAGAGTTTTCCATGACGCGTTGATAGCGACTTTTTAGTCTTTCAACTTCTCAAAAAGGTGAACTTTAAAGGCCTAATATATCAGATTAGATCTGAATCGCCAAATAAGATCGGAAAAAACTCTGAAGATTTGCAAATAAAATGTTTTTTAAACCATTCAAACCGCGTTGGGGGCCAGCGTTGCGTCTGCAGAGTCGGGGCTGCAGCGTCGTAAACGTTGGTAGCGTGCATATCAAGGATACAAGGTAATTCGTAGTCGGGGCACTCGACTGCAGCGCTTTTACTTGTTTAAGTTTTAACCCGTTAAAGAAAGTTCTGCTGAATATTATTTAAATAACATATGGTCAATCGCAAAGTGGGTTTACCTGCGACTTTTTCAGATGTCATTTTTTACGCGACACTTTAAAGTTTGCCAATTCAATTTGATAATTGTTTAATGCATAACGGTTATCAAATATCTCCAGTGAATTCTACAAGCTTGCGGCTAAAGCTCACATTTTAATAATTATACACTTTTGTTGTATAGTGTATGGACTGGATCATACTAATATCTTCTGTAGGTTATCTTAATTAATTTCATAGCATTGAACAAACATATTTCAATACGCTTCAGGCATTTGCAGAATTCGGTGCTTAATTGACACTCGCTTTAATATGTAAATATATGATTATGGTTAGTTCGTAATTGCCAACAACTCTTAAGCTTTTTTTTTTGTTTGCTGTTTGTCTGTGTACTTAGTCGAAAATGTAAGAAATAAAGCAATAAATAAATTATTAAATGATCTAATAAAGCCTGTCGTCATATTACATATTTAATATGACTTTCGGCAAATTGTCCTCGTCAAATGTGGGGGAATTAAACAAATAAAAGCTTTGGCATAATTTGCCACTAATATACTATAAGTACACGATGAATTTTGGTTCAAAATTTGTTTGCCTTCTGCCCAATACTAAGCGAAAAGTGTTTGCTTTTAAGCCATTTAAGTTATTGGACTGCCTCGTTTGATGTTCTGGTTGGGAAAAGCCTATGAGAAAGTTTTTCAACAGCAGTTTATTGACTTAGTTAATAAATGAGAGATTTTTGGGAATTTAAATCTGAGTTCTTGACCAGAGCTGGGGAAAATCAAAATAAATTGTTTGCTTTTTATGGCAAAACAAAAACAAAGTAAATTATATTAAGGTCATTAATCTTCATAATTGTTTATTGCTTTCTTGTTTTAAAGTCGCCAAACCAAAGTTTTTTTTCAACAGAAAATTCTAGAAGCTGAAAGCGTATATTTAATGCAAGAAATTTATGTAACGATCTGGTTTAAGTGTAAGCCTAAATAAGCTGCTGAGTCTTATGCTGCCTCTATATTGGCGCCGCAATAAGGTCGCATGCGAAAATGCTTATCCAGCTTTCATAAGTACTTAACGCAAATATGGAAATAATTTGAAAACTAAAGATTTCGTGGTTTGAACGCTCACATGCCAGTTTCGTAATCAGTTCGCTTCTATATTTTATAACCGTTACTCGTAGAGTACAAAGGGCAGGCCCATAGCTAAATTTTTTACTTCGGGAGGGGCTAAACCAAATTTGTAACAGAAAAATCAACGAATTTTCAATTTTTGATTCGAGTGGAAAAAATTACATGTAGCAGCCTACTTGTGCCTACAACCTAACTGATTATATGAGGGAAAAAAACCCAGCAAGTCCAGATGGTTTAAAGTTTGGCAGTGGCTTCCAGACAGTTTTTAAATATTTTTGCCACGCCTTACTCCCGCCCCTGCAATAGAAAATATGAATAACTCCTACATTGAATAACCTCCTAAATTTAAAGTGTATATTCCCAGTATCTATTATCTGTGAAATCAGAGAGATCGGATAATAAATAGCGAACATTACAAAATTTTAATAATTCATATATTTGGGGTCACTGTGGGCTCAGTCTGCCAACTTAATGTTAATGTTTACATAAAATGTTACTACTATCATAAAATGTTAATTAATGTTATTAATTACATTTTGTGATTTAGTAAAATATTTTTACTAGATTTTTCCTTGCCTGGGCTTAAACTTTAACATTAGAAGCTCAAACCACAGACTAAGTTGCGTTAAAGATTATAAATAAGTTCACATCCTAATTACTAGGATGGTCATAAACATATCTAGTACTTACTTTACCCACACCTCGCTTAACGGCCTTAACTGGGACCGGAAAATATTGCCGTTAAGTTAAACGCCGTTACGTGAATCAAAGTTTTCTATATATTTCAATGCAAATTTTTCTAACTGGTTCTAGCGCAAAGAAAGGCTTAGATTTCGATTTATTTATTTATATTCCAAGTGCTACAAGGATTTCCTTAATTTAATGGACCAGTCACAATATCAATTCAATTAACTAAAATTAATTTAAAACAAGTAAGAAAGTCGGTCAAGCCCGACTGTAATATACTCTGTACCTGTTTGTATGTAACTGATAACTTTAAAGTGTGAGGTTTTTTCAAAATCTGGGGGTGGCAACTCTTTCGACTATCGTTCATCTGGTTGAAAAACGATGTACGGGCTCGATAAGTAATGATGGGTAGAATTACCCTAATACATAACTCGTAAAATTATAAAATTTGTATATAATTTCCTATTAACATAATCATATCTATCATATTTCTGACCGCAGGCCATCTCAATTGCATCGCTATTCTCATACTTCGTCTTTGCCTACTTACACAATCTATTGGAATGAAGGGAGGGGGAAACTGAAAGCGGCGCAGTCCAGTAAGCTATTGCCCTCTCGCTCTCTCTTTCTAGTAAGTGGCTGCAGTGTTTTTGTTGGCGTTGCATTAAATTTTCTTTACATATAGCGCCACTATTGTTCATCTGATCGGAAAACGATGTATGGGGGCTTGATACGAAATGATGAGTAGAATATATGTCTTAAAGGTTCGAACAATGTAACTCCAAAATTGTGGAAAATATTCAGTTTTTTTTAATTTGCGGGGGAGGCAGGGGGCGTAGCAAAAATCAAAACTAAACTTGATCTGCCTGCAAGTATAAGAAATATATGTTCCATACACTTCAAACCTCTATCTCTTACCATCTCTGAGATCTCTTCGTTCATACGGACAGACGGACAGACAGACGGACAGACAGACGGACGGACAGACAGACGGACAGACGGACATGGCTATATCGACTCGGCTGTTGATGCTGATCAAGAATATATATACTTTATGGGGTCGGATATGCTTCCTTCTGGCTGTTACATACATTTGCACAAACCCAATATACTCTGTGTACCTTCGGTACAGAGTATAAAAAATTGTTGAACTTTAAACATTATTTTAAATATGTATATAAATAAATTTTATTTCTTTTTGAACTTGAATCTTTTTATTTTTTTATATTTTACATTCTAGTTTTATGTTATTAATTTTTATCTTTAAAATTTTTTTTGTTTATGTTTTAGTTCTAAGAGTTTATAATATTAATTAATATTCATTAACCCTCTCATGCCCGCTGTTGCATATACGCAACATTGTATTTAAGAGCCTCTAACTACCGTTATTTTAAATTTTTTGTTTTGAATCTTTCGCAGAAATATAGCTCCATGTGTTGAGTGAGCTTACACCTAATTGTTCGGTAGTCAGCTGCACACGCGTTCAGTTTGTAGCTATTCATTGTGCAAAAAAACGTGGTTTTAAAAAAGTGTTAAAAAACATTATAATAATTACTTCATCCTAAAACCAAGTTCAACAACTAAATAAAGAAAGGTAAGTGAGTATTTAAAAAAAAAACCGGCATGAAAATATTATTTAGTTTGTTTGTAATAATTTTGTAAATGTCGTGTTGCGTATATGCAACAATGGTCTATTGTGGTAATTTTCGAAAAATACAATTTTCTTTGTATACAGATTCTAAGATGCGCCCGAAAGGTCTGACTCAAGCTGAGATTAAAAAATTTGCCAACTTTGATTGAAGAAGATCGAAATATGGACGAACTTATAGAAGAAACTTTGAAAAATTTGAATAACAGAGCTGAAAATGTGGAAGTTGGTTTGATTGACCAATTTATTAGAAGCGAAAATGATGGAGATTCGAATGAAAATGAAAACGTTGTACAGGAGGTGATGGAAAAAATTGATTTGAAGAGTTTAAAGTGGAGGAGTGCAGAGTTTATGGAAAGCTAGACCACTTGGAAAAGTGAATTATGCAGCAATGCGGTGAAAAACCCCATCGAATATTTAATTACTTTCTTTGCGGATGAACTGTGGCAGAAAATATGTGAGGAATCGAAATTTTGAACGCAAGTCAAACTACATTTGTCGCCAAAAAGAGAGGTCGTCCATCATCACTCCTTTTGACAATGAATTCATTCCCATCATCACCAGCTCCGTCATCACCAGCTCCTTCTACGGGCTCTGAATCAAACCTCTATAAAAGAGCTTATTTTGCAGACCCAGCAAAATCATAGTTTAAACTGAGTTATTATTATTATTTTTAAAGTGTTCCATTAGACTATTAATGAATTTGTGTGTGTTTTTAAACAATGAGGTAGGTTATTCCAAAGTTGAATAGCATAAAAGTCAAATTGTTTTTTCGAACTTTCCATTTTGCATCTTAAGCATCCCAAGTTGTTTGTACGACCAGACGACGCTTATATTATATGATATTTGTCTCTTAAGAATATTAATTATTTTTAATTGAAAAATTGTTTTTATGTTAAAGTTAAACAAACTTGAAGCTATAAAACCTAATTTAATATAATTTAATTTAAGCAAATAAATTTCAAAATATTCAAATTTTTAGACTTAAATAATCGTTCAATCATTAATCAACCTTTCTAAGAAATTGCTTTATAAATTCAGTTGATATTTAATCGCCTCGTTGTTCTTCAAAATTATCCTCTTTATCCATATCCGTGTCTTTTCCTTCGCTCATCTCCATAAGTTCTTCTTGTGTAAGTGGATATATATCCAAATTCAAAAAATGGTCGACCTCATCGATCGTGTAGTATTTTAATCCTGTATCAGTAGCCAAAGCAACACTCTGATCTCTTCCATATGCTTAGTCTTCAATCACTGATGATAAGGAGGTACTTTCGCAGTCAGGCGATGCTTCCAGAACTTGTTCAATGATTCTAATTTAAGTTCCTTCCACGACTGATCGATGACTTTTAAAGCATCTTTTAAGGTGAATTTTCTCAAAAGCCAATCATTAAAATGTTGTCTTTCGCTTAACTTCAGAACAGAAGCATTTGTGAAACTATTCCTCAAACATTGCTTTAGTCAGTCATGCCATTTTTTTGAACGCAAAATTACTGGAAGCTGCTTTTTATCAATGCACGCGGATTTTATGAGAATTGAATAAATAAAGGCTGTGATCAGACCTGCGTGGTCTTAGGACACAGGTGGGTGATCTTCAAGCCAAATTAGGAGGAACGGAGATTAATTTCCAGCACACGCTTGCGACTCAGGCCAATTCTGAAATTGCAAGTGATCTCCGCATCCACGGTATCCCACTCACTGAAGACGAAAATCTCAAGAGCATTTTTAATAGTCTCTGCTATTCACTTGGCATCACCCCGGCACTTAAAACTACAGCTATATTCAGAGTTAAGCCAAAAATAACACACAATATTATTGATCCGGTGATCATTTTAAAACTTGAGCACGTGCGCGACAAGGTGTTCCTACTGCGTGCAATTGGGTCACACCGACGGGAAAAGAAGCAGCCTCTTGATCTTCAGCTATTGGGCTTTGACGTAGCTACTCCGTTCTACGTAAATGAGCAACTGTCGAAAGCCAATTATATGCTATTCAGAGAGGCGATGCGTATGAAAAAGCAAAAGAATGTGGACTACATCTACGTTGAAACTTTAGAAAAGCTTTCTCAATTCGCTGCAGTTGCTTTAACTGTTAGTGCTTCCTCTTATTCATCCGAAGACTTGAATCATGGGCTTGAGAGTTCTTTTCGTCGCTGAAAGCTCAATATGCTTTTTTGTTTATCGTTCTATAATTAGTATAAGAGTAATTTTTAATTATGATTTTGTAATGGTGTGTAGGTCGTTTGATCTTATTTATATTTGTATTCAGAATAGAATGCGTGCGCTGGTAATTGATTTAAGAGTACAGAGACGATTAATCAAATGAACACAACTGAGACGAACGGATATGCTCAGCAAGAAAAAAATCTGTCCTTAAAATCTGTCACATTAACGCACAAAGTTTAACAAAGAAGATTGACGAATTTAGGTATATGTTTATTAATTCGAATGTAGACATTGTATGTGTTTCTGAAACATGGTTCTCGTCTAGTATGTGTGATTCCCTTGTTGCGTGTGAGGGATATAACTTGTTTCGTTCTGATCGTGAGGGCCACGGTGGGGGAGTTGCAATATAAATAAATAAACGTTTAAGAGCTAACAAAAGTGATATAGTATGATAAATAGTAACATGTTATGTGAGCAGCACCTATCTGATACTAGGATCTAGGAATGCAACTAGTCAACTCCACCCTGGCAACACACTTTACTAATACTTCTGATACCCTTCTTGATACACTGATACACCGCACCGTCCCACTCCGAACAAAATGAATAAAACCAAATCAACCCTCCTGGTTTGATAACAAGATTAAGGAAGAAATATGCAGGAGAAATATTGCTTACCATAAGTGGAGGAGATACCGTACAGATCATATATATAGGCAGTATAAATTATTGAGACAGACGGTCTGTAAAATGATTGGTTCAGCTAAAAGTCAACACTACTTTACAAAATTTAACGCAGCAATTACTTCAAAAAAAAAAATGGAGTGAAATTAAAAATTTGGGCATTGGAAAGAAGAACACCTGCCAGAAACTTGAAGTAGATGTTAATCAACCGAATAAATGTTTTGTGGATGTCGCAGTACCTAATGTCTCGTCAAATCCGTACTTACATGTCCTATCTTCTAACAACTGTGATCCTAGCTTTAGTTTTAATTGTGTTAGTGATTGTGATGTCCTTGAAGCAATTCTTAAAATAAAGTCAAACGCAGTGGGGCTTGACAACATAAATCCTAAATTTCTAAAAATCGTCTTACCTCAAATTTTGCCACAAATAACATTAATTTTCAACTCAGCATTTACCTTTTCAACTTTCCCAGATATGTGGAAAATTACGAAAATTTTCGATTTCAACAAAGCTTTTGACACCGTAAACCATGAAATACTATGCACTAAATTGCCTAAATTATATAACTTCTCTGAAACATCTGTTAAGCTTTTATCCTCGTACCTTTCTAATCGTTGTCAAGCTGTTGTTACGTCATCTGATTTTTCATGTTTTCTTCCGACAAAGCGCGGTGTACCTCAAGGTTCTGTCCTAGGTCCTCTATTGTTTACCATTTATGTAAATGATCTTCCCAGTGTATTGTTAAACAGTCAAGTCCACATGTATGCAGATGATGTCCAAATGTATGTTAGTAGTCAGTTAAGTCAAATAAGTCAATGTATAAATGTGTGCAATAGTGAGCTTCCACATATAAGCAAATGGGCAAACGAAAATGGTCTTGGGCTAAACCCCTTGAAATCAAAATGTCTGATTATTTACAAGAAGAAATTAAATACAGAATATCTTCCAAAGCTTAAAATTAATGACTGTCCTATTGAGTATGTTGACCAAGCTGTAAATCTTGGAGTTACATTAAGTACAACTCTCTCATGGGTCAATCATGTAAATCGAGCTGTTGGCAAAACGTACGGAATCTTACGACAACTTAACTTGAAAAGGCTTTGTATACCCCAAAAAATTAGACTTTTAATTGCTAAAGCTTACTTAACTCCCTCTTTATTTTACGGAATTGAAGTTTTTGGAAAATGTGATGCCATAAGTTTTAACAAAATTAATGTTTTATTTAATAATTTTGCAAGGTATGTTTTTAACATTTAACCAAGGGATCACATCACTGAGTTTGCAAATCAAATATTTGACCTTAACTTAAAATCTTTAATTTCCCTTAAAGTCATAACCTTGCTTCACAAAATTATTAATACTAAGGAACCGTCGTACCTGTACTCTATGCTAATTAGGTTAACCTTTAGTGCGTGACTAAGGACAAATAATTTAATTTGTAACAAAAATAGGTTAGCTGGTTAGCTGGCTCTGATGCTCACTTCTTTGTTGATGCCGTTCGTCTCTGGAATCAACTTCCACACAATCTTAAAACAATTACAAGCGTATCTCAATTCAAGGAAAAAGTATATTGTCACCTTCACACCACACAAAAAAAAAAATTATAATAATATTAATAATAGTAGTAATAATAATAAATTCATACATTCATTTAATTTAATTTTTTAAGTTCAAATTTTTGTTTTGACTCCTATGTTAACTAAATGTATGTTTTATCTAATATCCTTATTTAATGTAATAATGTGTATAACAAAATATTTTCCATGAAGTGACTAGCACAATATATATAAGTTAACTAGCATATAACTTATATATTTATAAGTCAGTATAGCCGCCAAAATGATGAAAATCGAGAGCATAAGTTGAAGTCGGCCCTGCTCGACTTCGATATACCCGTTACTCAGGGTAAGGTGTATTTAAGAATATTTTATTAGATCACAACATGCCCAAATTGTGGGAGAGATGAGTTTTTTTTTCAAATTGCGGGGGAGGCAACTCTACTATAGCTCATCTGATCGGGAAATGATGTATGCCGGATCGATAAGTAATGATGATTAAAATATATGTCTAGAAGGTTCAAACAATCTATTTTCAAAATTGTGGGAGATATAAGGTATTTTTCAAATTGCGGGGGCGGGAACTTTTCTATCGTTTATCTGATCGAAAAATTATGAATGGCGGATCGATAGGTAATGATGATTAAAATATATGTCTAGAAGGTTTGAACAATCTACTTTAAAACTGTGGGAGATATGAGGTTTTTTCAAATTGCGGGGGCGGGAGTTGGCGTGGCAAAAATTTGAAACAAACTTGATCTGCGTGCAGACAATACAAGTATACACTGAAAAAATGGTAGCTCTAGCTCTTATAGTCTCTGAGATCTAGGTGTTCATAAAGACGGACGGACAGACGGACATGTCTATATCGACTCGGCTTTTGATGCTGATCAAGAATATATATACTTTATGGGGTCGGAAATGTTTCCTTCTGCCTGTTACATACATTTGCACGAACTTAGTATACCCTTTTTACTCTACATTTATTTTGACCCTAGAGATTACAAAACGAATTTTATTCAGATCGGCTCACAAATAGCCATTGTCACTGAACCGAAATACGCCCACCATTATTCTTGCCTGTGGGCGGAAATTCCACCACCGAGAAATCAAATGTCTAATTATTTTCAATAATGTGTTCACAAACTCATTTTGAAGCCAATCGGATTAAAAATAGGTTTTACCATATAGAATTTTCCAGGCATTTCCCGACTCTTGGGTCGAATTTTCCAACATCGGAAAAAAAGAAAATCGGATTAAAAATAGGTTTTACCATATAGAATTTTCCAGGCATTTCCCCACTCTTAGGTCGAATTTTCCAACATCGGAAAATCTCAAGTCAACTTATTTTGTATACTATCTCTACAAACCGAGTTTGAAGTCAATCGGATGAAAAATAGTGTTTTCATATAGAATTTTCCGGCCATTTTCTAATTACACTAGTTTACAGCGAAAAAGACCCATTGAAGCCATTATTTTGGAATGCTGAACTCAAAAATGAATTTCAAAAAATTTTGTATGGATACGTTTTTGAGTTAGAATTTTTTTTTAGTTTTTCGGTAGGTACCCATACCTCTTAGGCCATATCTTGAGTTACAAACTTTAGATGAAGTCAAGCAAGGAATTAATCAAAAGGTTATTCAATTCCCAAAAATATAGTCAAAGAACATTTTCCAATCGGCTTAGTAGTTTAAAAGTAAGAAGAAAAAATATTTCGAAAAAATGATTTTTTCTCAAAAACGTGAATAATTTGATTTTCTAAAATCTGTAAATGGTTGAAAATAAAAATAAAAAAATTGTTTTTTCTTTTATTTTAAACAAAATTTGCTCGTTTTTGAGAAAAAATTGATTTTTTCGAAATTTTTTTGCTTGTAGCATTTTAACTACTAAACCGATTGGAAAATGGTCTTCAACTAGATTATTGAAAATTGCATATCCTTTAGATACGTACCTTGTTGACGACATCTAAAGTTTCTATCTCGAGATATGTCATAAAATGTACCTACCGAAAAAACTGAAAAACAGGCGAGTTTTAATAAGAAAAATAAAGAACGAAAGAAGGTAGTATGGCGAGAAGAAAGAAGCCGTTAAAAATGTAAAGAAAAAAAAAAGAGAAAAAAGAAAAAGTGGGGGGTAAAAAGGGAGGAAAAAAGAAAGAAGTGGGTAAGATGCAAAGGGTGAGTAGAAAGAGGAAATAAAAAACGGGAGGGAAGGGTAATGGACGGAGAGGGGAAAAAAAAAAAATGGAGACGTAGAGGATCAGAGGAAGTAAAAAGGAAAAGTAGAAGTACGCGGATAAGGTAAGTAAAGAAAAAAAGTGAACAAACACAGGAAGACAAATAAAAATTCGATATAACTTCGTGTGGAAATATAAAAAAAGATGGAACGTAAAAAAAATAACGACGCGACGTAGTAAAAGGATCAGACACGAAGTGGAAAAAAAACGAGGAACGATGGAAAAGAAAATTAAGAAAGAACACTATATTTTATAGGTCAATTTAAAAGAGGGGGGGTCTCAACAAGAAAGGGCTGGTCGTCTATACAGCTGAATTAGGAACCTCCCGATTTTCCGGGCGCTCCGTCACTATTGTAAGGTTTTAGAACATTTTTAAGGATCTGAGAAATTCCTCAACATATATTAAATTATTTCATAAAACTCTGAGACGGAATGAAATTTTGTGAACGGTAACGTGAATTCGGGACAACATCAAAATCAAAGGCAAAGCTAACTTCGACTGTGCCGAAGTTTTAATACACTTGAAAAACTTTACTCCAACTGATTTAACTGGAAAAATATATATAGGATATAGATATCAGATATTTAAAAATTTTAAATCATTGATAATAAAAATTTGATACCATAAAAAAAAACTTTTCTTAGTAAAACACATTTTCCGACCGATCGTTCCTATGGCAGCTATATGCTATAGTCATCCGATTTTGATAATTTTTTTCGAAATTATGTGAAAGCGTATAAAACTAATATATACCAAGATTGGGGACGCTACGATAAAAAACAAAAAAGTTTTTCTCACAAAGACTTATTTTTCGACCGATCGTTCCTATGGCAGCTATATGCTATAGTGATCCGATTTTAAGACATTTTTCCAGAATTATGTGAAAGCATATAAAACACACATATACCAAGATTAGTGACGCTACGATGGAAAACAAAAAAGTTTTTTTTAACTAGAACTTGTTCTTAGACCGATCGTTCCTATGGCAGCTATATGATATAGTTATCCGATCCGGCCGGTTCCGACATATTAGTTGCGTGCAGTAAAAAGAAGACTCTGTGCAAAATTTCAGCTCGATAGCTGTAAAACTGAGAGACTAGTTCGCGTAGAAACAGACAGACGGACAGACAGACAGACGGACAGACAGACGGACCGACAGACGGACGGACGGACAAGCGGAAATGAACTCAGCTCGTCGTCCTGATCAAGAATATATATTGTTTATGGGGTCGGAAATGAATATTTCTATGCGTTACAAACTTCTGGGCAAAATTAATATACACTTTTCAAGTGTATAAAAATTGAACTCAAAAACGTATCCGTACAAAAATTTTTGAATTTCATTTTGAGCTCAGCATTCCAAAGCACATCATAAAAAAATAACAGCTTCAATGGGTCTTTATTTTTTTTTATTTTTGTAAGTGTTATTTAACAAACCGAGTTTGAAGCCAATCGGATGAAAAACAGTTTTTTCCATATGGAATTTTCCGGGAATTTCCCGACTTTTCGGGCGCATTTTCCAACATCGGAAAAATCTTATGTCAACTTATTTTGTATACTATCGCTACAAACCGAGTTTGAAGTCAATCGGATGAAAAATAGATTTTTCCATATAGAATTTTCCGGGAATTTCCCGACTTTTCGGGCAGGTTTTCCATCATTTAAAAATCACATGTCTAATTATTTTGCATAGTTTCCTTACAAACCGAGTTTGAAGCCAAGCGGATGAAAAATAGTTTTTTCCATATAGAATTTTCCGACTTTTTGGGCGGTTTTTCCAGGATCGGAAAATCTCATGCCTAAATATTTTGCATACTATCCTTACAAACCGAGTTTAATGTCAATCAGATGAAAAATAGTGTTTTCCATATACAATTTTCCATGCATTTCCCGACTTTTTGGGCGTATTTTCCACCATCAGAAAATCTCATGTCTAATTATTTTGCATACCATGCTTGCAAACTGAGTTTGAAGTCAATCGAATGAAAAATAGATTTTTTCATATGGAATTTTCCGGGAATTTCCCGACTTTTCCCGCGGATTTTCCACAATCGAAAAATCACATGTCTAATTATTTAGCATACCATCCTCACAAACCGAGTTTGAAGCCAATCGGATGAAAAATAGTTTTTTCCATGAAGAATTTTCCGGCCATTTTCCTTGTGGGCGTATTTTCCGAAATCTGGGAAACACGTGTCCAATTATTTCGTGTTCTTTACTTACAAACTAAATTTCAAGTCTATCGGATGAAAAACAAAATGTTCCCCATAGTAGCTTTTCCGGGAGTTTTCCAACCCTTAGGGGTGGAATTTTCCACAACCCCGCCTTAGTGCCCACTTTCAACTCTTAAGGAAACTTCTGTTAAAATTTCAGCTTTCTATCTCTTACCGTTCAGGCTCTGCGTTGATTGCCAATGAATCAGTCAGTCAGTCAGGACAGACTCTTTTATATGTAGAGAGACTAGCCTATAACCCGGCGCGCTTCGCTTCGCCACCATCAGTATAGCCGCCAAAATGATGACAAAACGAGAAGGCAAAGCTAACTTCGACTGTGCCGAAGTTTTAATACACTTGAAAAACTTTACTCCAACAGATATTAAAAATTTTAAATCATTGATAATTAAAATTTGATTCCATAAAAAAACTTTTCTTAGTAAAACACATTTTCCGACCGATCGGTCCTATAGCAGCTATATGATATAGTCATGCGATTTTAAAAATTTTTCAAAAAATTTGTAAAAGCATATAAAACTAATATCTACCAAGATTGGAGACGATACGATGGAAAACAAAAAAGTTTTCCTCACTAGAACTTGTTTTTTGACTGACCGTTTCTATCGCAGCTATATGCTATAGTCATCCGATTTCGATAAATTTTTCCTGAATTGTGTGGAATCATATTAAACTAATATATACCACGTTTGGTGATGCTACGATGGAAAACAAAAAAGTTTTTATTACTAGAACTAGTTTTTGCACCGACCGTTTATATGGCAGCTGGACAGACGGAATTGAACTCAGCTCGTCGTCCTGATCAAGAATATATATAGTTTATGGGGTCGGAAATGAATATTTCTATTCGTTACAAACTTCTGGGCAAAATTAATATACACTTTTCAACTGTATAAAAAAAACGTTTGGCAATGATCCCACCCCCCCCCCCATTTTCCGACCATCAGAAATGAGAAAATTATTTTCCACCTAGTTGGCCCATTAAGCGAACAAACGCTGAAACCACCCCCGGCACCCATTATCCGACCTTGAGGGTGAGTATGCGCAAAGCTGAAAACTTGATCCTATTTAATTGGCCCATAGAGCTTTGAAACCAAATTTAATACATATCGGCTAAAAATCCACCCCCGCACCCGTGTTCCGACCTTTGCAGTGAACTACCCGAAATTAAAAAACACGTGTTTCCATTTATTCTGACCCTAGAGCTTACAAAACAAATTTTATTCAGATCGGCTCACAAATAGCCATTGTCACTGAACCGAAATACGCCCACCAATTATTCTTTCCTGTGGGCGGAAATTCCACCACCCAGAAATCAAATGTCTAATTATTTTCGATAAAGTGTTCACAAACCGATTTTGAAGCCAATCGGACTAAAAATAGGTTTTACCATATAGAATTTTCCAGGCTTTTCCTGACTTTGGCGCATTTTCCAACATCGGAAAATCTTATGTCTAATTATTTTGCTTACCATCCCCAAAACCGAGTTTGAAGTCAATCGGATGAAAAATATTTTTTTCCATGAAGAATTTTCCGGCATTTTCCTTGTGGGTGGATTTTCCACAATCGAAAAATCACATGTCTAATTATTTAGCATACTATCCTTACAAACCGAATTTGAAGCCAATCCGATGAAAAACAGTTATTTTCCATATGGAATTTTCCGGGCATTTCCCGACTTTTTGGGTGGATTTTCCAACATCGGAAAATTTCATGTCTAACTTATTTTGTATACTATCGTTGCAAACCGAGTTTGAAGTCAATCGGATCAAAAATAGTTTTTCATATAGAATTTTCCGGGTATTTTCTTTGTGGGCGGATTTTCCAACATTTGAAAATCTCATGTCCAATTACTTACCCTTACTATCATTACAAACCGAGTTTGAAGCCAAACGGATGAAAAATAGTTTTTTTCCATATGGAATTTTCCGGGAATTTCCCGACTTTTCGGGCAGATTTTCCATCATCGGAAAATCTCAAGTCTAATTATTCTGCTTACCATCCTCACAAACCGAGTTTGAAGTCAATCGGATGAAAAATAGTTTTTTCCGGCCATTTTCCGTGTGGGCGGATTTTCCGAAATCTGGGAAACAGGTGTCCAATTATTTCGCTTACTTTACTTACAAACCAAATTTCAAGTCAATCGGATGAAAAACAAAATTTTCCCCATAGTAGGTTTTCCGGGAGTTTTCCACCCCTTAGGGGTGGAATTTTCCAAAACCCCGCCTTAGTGCTCACTTTCAACTCATAAGGAAACTTCTGTGAAAATTTCAGCTTTCTATCTCTTACCGTTCAGGCTCTACGTTGATTGCCAATCAGTGAATCAGTGAGTCAGTCAGTCAGGACAAACTCTTTTATATATAGAGAGACTAGCATATAACCCGGCGCGCTTCGCTTCGCCACCATCAGTATAGCCGCCAAAATAATGAAAAAAACGTTGGCAATGATACCACCCCCGCCCCCATTTTCCGACCATCAGAAATGAGAAAATTATTTTCCACCTACTTGGCGCGTTAAGCGTACAAACGCTAAAACCACCCCCGTCACCCATTATCCGACCTTGAGGGTGAGTAAGCGCAAAGCTAAAAACTTTATCTTATTTAATTGGCTCATAGAGCTTTCAAACCAAATTTAATACATATCGGCTAAAAACCGACCCCCGCACCCATAATCCGACCTTTGCAGTGAACTTCCCGAAATAAAAAAACACGTGTTTCCATTTATTCTGACCCTAGATCTTACAAAACGAATTTTATTCAGATCGGCTCACAAATAGCCATTGTCACTGAACCGAAATACGCCCACCATTATTCTTGCCTGTGGACAGAAATTCTACCACCGAGAAATCAAATGTATAATTATTTTCTATAATGTGTTCACAAACTGATTTTGAAGCCAATCGGATTAAAAATAGGTTTTACCATATAGAATTTTCCGACTTTTCGTGCGGATTTTCCAACATTGGAAAATCTCAAGTCTAATTATTTTGCATACTATCCTTACAAACCGAGTTTGAAGTCAATCGGATGAAAAATAGTGTTTTCCATATAGAATTTTCCGGCCATTTTCCTTGTGGGTGGACTTTCCACCAACAAAAAATCACATGCCTAATTATTTAGCAAACTACCCTTACAAACCGAGTTTGAAGCCAAACGGATGAAAAATAGTTTTTTCCATGAAGAATTTTCCGGCTATTTTTCTTGTGGGTGGATTTTCCTCAATCGAAAAATCACATGTCTAATTATTTAGCATATTATCCTTACAAACCGAATTTGAAGCCAATCGGATGAAAAACAGTTTTTTCCATATGGAATTTTCCGGGAATTTCCCGACTTTTCGGGCGCATTTTCCAACATCGGAAAATCTTATGTCTAATTATTTTGCATACTATCCTGACAAACCGAGTTTGAAGCCAATCGAAAAAAAAATAGTTTTTTCCCTTTGGAATTTTCCGGGAATTTCCCGACTTTTCGGGCGGATTTTCCAACATCGGAAAATCACATGCCTAATTTTTCTGCTTACCATCCCCACAAACCGAGTTTAAAGTCAGTCGGATGAAAAATAATTTTTTCCATGAAGAATTTTCCGGCCATTTTCCTTGTGGGTGGATTTTCCGGAATCTGGGAAACAGGTGTCCAATTATTTCACTTACTTTACTTACAAACCAAATTTCAAGTCAATCGGATGAAAAACAAAATTTTCCCCATAGTAGCTTTTCCTGGAGTTTTCCACCGCTTAGGGGTGGAATTTTCCAAAACCCCGCTTTAGTGCTCACTTTCAACTCATAAGGAAACTTCTGTGAAAATTTCAGATTTCTATCTCTTACCGTTCAGGCTCTGCGTTGATTGCCAATCAGGACAAACTCTTCTTCTCTCTATATATAAAAGAGTTTGTCCTGACTGACTGACTGACTGACTGATTGACTGACTGATTCATTGGCAATCAACGCAGAGCCTGAACGGTAAGAGATAGAAAGCTGAAATTTTCACAGAAGTTTCCTTATGAGTTGAAAGTGAGCACTAAGGCGGGGTTTTGGAAAATTCCACCCCAAAGGGGTGGAAAACTCCCGGAAAAGCTACTATGGGGAAAATTTTGTTTTTCATCCGATTGACTTGAAATTTGGTTTGTAACTAAAGTAAGCGAAATAATTGGACACCTGTTTCCCCGATTCCGGAAAATCCGCCCACAAGGAAAATGGCCGGAAAATTCTTCATGGAAAAAACTATTTTTCATCCGATTGACTTCAAACTCGGTTTGTGAGGATGGTAAGCAGAATAATTAGACTTGAGATTTTCCGATGATGGAAAATCCGCCCGAAAAGTCGAGAAATTCCCGGAAAATTCCTTATGGAAAAAACTATTTTTCATCCGATTGGCTTCAAACTCGGTTTGTAAGGATAGTATGCTAAGTAATTGGACATGAGATTTTCAAGTGTTGGAAAATCCGCCCACAAAGAAAATACCCGGAAAATTCTATAAGAAAAACTATTTTTGATCCGAAAGACTTCAAACTCGGTTTGTAAGGATGGTATGCAAAATAATTAGACATAAGATTTTCTGATTTTGGAAAATCCGCCCGGAAAGTCGGGAAATTCTCGGAAAAATCTATATGGAAAAAACTATTTTTCATCCGATTTGCTTCAAACTCGGTATGTAAGGATACTATGCAAAATAATTGGACATGAGATTTTCAAATATTGGAAAATCTGCCGGAAAAGTTGGCAAACTCCCGGAAAATTCTATATGGAAAAATCTATTTTTCATCCGATTTACTTCAAATTCGGTTTGCAAGCATAATATGAAAAATAATTAGACATGTGATTTTTCAATTGTGGAAAATCCACCCACAAGGAAAATGGCCGGAAAATGCAATATGGAAAACACTATTTTTCATCCGATTGACTTCAAACTCGGTTTGTAGGGATAGTATACAAAATAAGTTGACATGAGATTTTCCGAAGTTGGAAAATTCGACCCAAGAGTGGGGAAATGCCTGGAAAATTCTATATGGTAAAACCTATTTTTAATCCGATTGGCTTCAAAATGGGTTTGTGAACACATTATAGAAAATAATTAGACATTTGATTTCTCTGCAGTGGAATTTCCGCCCACAGGCAAGAATAATGGTGGGCGTATTTCGGTTCAGTGACAATGGCTATTTGTGAGCCGATCTGAATAAAATTCGTTTTGTAAGCTCTAGGGTCAGAATAAATGGAAAAATGTGTTTTTTAATTTCTGGAAGTTCACTGCAAAGGTCGGAATATGGGTGCGGGGGTGGGGTTTTAGCCGATATGTATTAAATTTGGTTTGAAAGCTCTATGGGCCAATTAAATAGGATAAAGTTTTTAGCTTTGCGCATACTTACCCTCAAGGTCGGATAATGGGTGCCGGGGGTGGTTTCAGCGTTTGTACGCTTAATGGGCCAACTAGGTGGAAAATAATTTACTCATTTCTGATGGTCGGAAAATGGGGGACGGGGGTGGGATCATTGCCAAACGTTTTTTTTTTCATCATTTTGGCGGCTATACTGATGGTGGCGAAGCGAAGCGCGCCGGGTTATATGCTAGTTTATATATATAGAGATTTTGGCTGTTAAGCGAGGTAACAAAGGCCGCTAGGTGAAACTTGGTATTAAATGTGATGTGGCCTTTAAGTGAAAATGCCGTTGAAACCACGCATACCGAATTTTAAAATTGCAACTCAAATAATAAGGCACAGAACCACTATTGAACCGGTTTAATTGGGTTCGGGACCAGTCAAACCGGTAAAATGACTCACTCTAATTTATTAACCTTCACACCAATTTAATTATTTTTGAGATATGGGTCCATCTCCGTTCTTAAATCAGTGAAATGTGTATCTCCATATAGTTAACGTTCACACAAAATTCTAAGGTCATGGGTTCAATAATTTCTGAGATATGGCGCTATGATCCGGTTCAGCAGGACCGCATCCGGTCTTGAAATTATTTTTTTACCCGTTACTCGTAGAGTAAAAACGGTATACGAAGTTCGTTTAAATGTATGTTACAGGCAGAACGAAGCATCTCCGACCACATAAAGTATATATATTCTTGATCAGCATCAATAGCCGATTCGATATAGACATGTCCGTCTGTCTGACCGTATGAACAAACAGATCTCAGAGATGGTAAGAGATAGAGGTTTGAAGTGTATGGAACATAAACTCATTATACTTGCAGGCAGATCCAGTTTAATTTTTTAGTATTGCCTCGCCCCCTGCCTCCCTCGCAATATGAAAAAATCCTCCTATCTTCTACAATTTTGGAGTTAGGTAGTTCAAACCCTCTATATACATATAGCTCATTTAATTCATTTTTAATTCATTTAAGCCAAGCGATCTTTAAACGTTAACGTTTGCAGCACAACTAAGATACGAAGAGTATAAGAGATAGCCATGAAAATTTTACACAAAATTTAATATGAAATGACAAAGATGTCTAGAAGGTTCGAACAATCTATTTTCAAAATTGTGGGAGATATAAGGAATTTTTCAAATTGCGGGAGCGGTAACTATTCTATCGTTCATCTGATCAAGAAATGATGTACAGCAGATCGATAGGTAATGATGATTCAAATATATGGCTAGAGGGTTCGAATAATCTGTCTTCAAAATTGTGGGAGATATGAGGTCTTTTCTAAATTGGCGTGATGGCATTTATCCCGTTCATCTGATCGGGAAATCATGTACGGCGGATGGATAACTAATGATGATAAAAATATATGTCTAGAAGGTACGAACAATCTATTTTCAAAATTGTGGGATATGTGAGGTATTTTTCAAATTGCGGGGGCGGGAGGGGCTTAGCTAAAATTTTAAACAATCAAGTTTGTTTGCGTGCAGAAGATACAAGTCTGCACTAAAAAAATGGAATCTCTAGCTCTTATAGTCTCTGAAATCTAGGTGTTCATTTAGACGGACGGACATGTCTATATCGAACAAGAATATATGTACTTTAAGGGGTCGGATATTGCTTCCTTCCGCCTGTTATATACATTTGCACGAACTTAGTTTACCTTTTTTACTCTTCGAGTAAGGGGTATAAAAAAATCTCGTATCTCCAACAATTTTAACGAGAAGGCAAAGCTAACTTCGACTGTGCCGAAGTTTTAATACACTTGAAAAACTTTACTCCAACTGATTTAACTGGAAAAATGTATATAGGATATAGATATCAGATATTTAAAATTTTTAAATCATTGATAATAAAAATTTGATACCATAAAAAAAAACTTGTCTTAGTAAAACACATTTTCCGACCGATCGTTCCTATGGCAGCTATATGATAATTTTTTTCGAAATTATGTGAAAGCATATAAAACTAACCAAGATTGGGGACGCTACGATAAAAAACAAAAAAGTTTTTCGCACTAGAAGAAGTTTTTTGACCGTCCGTTTATATGGCAGCTATATGCTATAGTCATCCGATTTTGATAAATTTTTTCAGAATTGTGTGGAAACATATAAAACAAATATATACTACGATTGGAGACGCTACGATGGAAATCAAAAAAGTTTTTCTCACAAAGACTTATTTTTCGACCGATCGTTCCTATGGCAGCTATAAGATATAGTCACCCGATACGGCCGGTTCCGACATATTAGTTGCGTGCAGTAAAAAGAAGACTCTGTGCAAAATTTCAGCTCGATAGCTTTAAAACTGAGAGACTAGTTTGCGTAGAAACAGACAGACAGACGGACAGACAGACAGACAGACGGACAGACAGACAGTCGGACGGACGGACAAGCGGAAATGAACTCCGCTCGTCGTCCTGATCAAGAATATATATAGTTTATGGGGTCGGATATGAATATTTCAATGCGTTACAAACTTCTGGGCAAAATTAATATACACTTTTCAAGTGTATAAAAATAGTGCCGCTGGGCAGCACTGGCCTCAATCGTGATGGACAGCATTTACACAGTTTATGTAACCCTACACTTTAAACTTTAATGTTTAAAGTTATCAGTTATATACAAAAATGTACGGAGTATATTACATTCGGGCTTGACCAATTTTCTTAGCTGTTTTTTTTTCGTTTTTCATTGAACGACTTCATTTTATTTATGACCTTGTTCCACTGGCAAACATTCAACAACATTTTTGTATGTTAATGTTTTCTTGTTCCACTGATGAATGTTCATCTTGGTTACAAGTGAATGGTCTAAGTTACAACCACGTAAATCAGTTTTAAAAATATTATTTGAAATATACTTTTCTGCCTTGCTGTTAATTTGTGACAAAAATTAAGACAGCATAAACATATACCGGATTCTCGAGAGCAAGGATCATTTCGATGAGTTGGCTGCAAAGAAACAGAAATACCTTTCTCCATCAATATTCCCTAAAGACCTACGCTCATCTGCACCCCATACGCAAAAGAAAAGCTAGTGACTTCATAATAAATGCTTTATTTTTTTATTAAATGAAATTAACTACGATAAACAGTTTTGACCGCCGCTGCTAAAGTCACCTATCCATTTGGCTGATCCATTCGCCTCCCTACTCAGCAGCCCCCTCTATCCCCAACATGTAGCTTTTCAGCTGGTTTTGGGCTGCAATTATGTGGCGATGTTTTTAATGTAAAGTAATGGCCAGTTTTCGGAATTTATTTATTTATTGTCATACTGCTCTTTCTCACTGATTATTCGGTGGGGAGGTGCCCCTTGTCGTTCTTGATGGTGATGTTATGGCGATTTCGGTAGTTAACCAACGAAATGGCCAGTTTTCGGAATTTATTTCTTTATTTATTCTTTTACAAAATATGACACTTAGCTCTTTGATTGCATGTCGATTTCGGCAAAAATTCAAACTTACCCGGGCGAATAACAAATGTTGTAACAGTGCGCATGTTGTAACAGAAATCACAACATTTGTGACGAATTAACATATAAAATACACTGAACGAATATTAACATTTAGAACATTCTGAAAAATGTATCAAAAATGTGCCAGTGGAACATAGCTATTAGTCTGATCACCAATTCTCAAAAACATACGTGCTAAATACTTTGTAAAATCAGTAACACGCAAGATAAAATAGTAGCGCTCATACAGAACATTTTCATTACTGAGTTCGCTTCAAATGAGTTACCCTCACGTGTTCAACAAATCGATTCCGATATTTATACACTTGAAAAGTGTATATTAATTTTGCCCAGAAGTTTGTAACGCATAGAAATATTCATTTACGACCCCATAAACTATATATATTCTTGATCAGGACGACGAGCCGAGTTCATTTCCGCTTGTCCGTCCGTCCGTCTGTCCGTCTGTCCGTCTGTCCGTCTGTCCGTCTGTCTGTCTGTCTGTCTGTTTCTACGCGAACTAGTCTCTCAGTTTTAAAGCTATCGAGCTGAAATTTTGCACAGAGTCTTCTTTTTACTGCACGCAACTAATATGTCGGAACCGGTCGGATCGGATGACTATATCATATAGCTGCCATAGGAACGATCGGTCAGAAAATAAGTCATAGTGAGAAAAACTTTTTTATTTTCCATTGTAGCGTCACCAATCTTGGTATATATTAGTTTTAGATGATTTCACACATTTGTAGAAAAATTGATCAAAATCGGATGACTATAGCATATACCTGCCATATAAACGGTCGGTCAAAAAAGTAGTTCTAGTGTGAAAAACTTTTTTATTTTCCATTGTAGCGTCACCAATCTTGGTATATATTAGTTTCAGATGATTTTACATATTTGTGAAAAAATTTATCAAAATCGGATGACTATAGCATATAGCTGCCATAGAAACGGTCGGTCAAAAAACTAGTTCTAGTTGCAAAAACTTTTTTGTTTTCCATCGTAGCATCACTAATCGTGGTATATGTTAGTTTTATATGCTTTCACACAATTTTTGAAAAATGTATCAAAATCGGATGACTATACCATATAGCTGCCATAGGAACGATCGGTCTAAGAACTAGTTCTAGTTAGAAAAACTTTTTTGTTTTAAATCGTAGCGTCACTAATCTTGGTATATGTTAGATTTATATGCTTTCACATAATTCAAGAAAAATGTATCAAAATCTGATCACTATAGCATATAGCTGCCATAGGAACGATCGGTCGGAAAATGTGTTTTACTAAGAAACGTTTTTTTTATGGTATACAATTTTTATTATCAATGATTTAAAAATTTTAAATATCTGATATCTATATCCTATATATATTTTACCAGTTAAATCAGTTGGAGTAAAGTTTTTCAAGTGTATTAAA
Organism: Lordiphosa mommai; assembly: GCA_018904225.1. NCBI lineage: Eukaryota > Metazoa > Arthropoda > Insecta > Diptera > Drosophilidae > Lordiphosa > Lordiphosa mommai. The sequence goes on along the minus strand of JAEIFT010000122.1, from coordinate 75,622 downwards.
ACTTCGGCACAGTCGAAGTTAGCTTTGCCTTCTCGTTTTTTACCCAACAGAAGATTTAAAATAACTGTCGTATTATTCGAAACGAGAAGGCAAAGCTAAATTCGACTGTGTCGAAGTTTTAATCAGGGCTGCAAACCGGTCCGGAACCGAACCCTTCAGAACCGGTTCGGTCCGGGTTCTTCTGAAGCCCGAACCGAACCGGGAACCGAACCCCTTTGGAAATAATCACGAGAACCCGAACCCGAACCGAACCCAACTTCTTAGAGAAAAGGTTCGGTTCTAAAAAAAAACATGCTTTGAGGCCATTTTTACACTTTCAAGTCTGGTGCTAAATATGTCTTCTTGAACGTAGTTTTCTTCACTTATACACCGACTTATGGATGAGCTATGCATTGTCATAATTTTTTAAAATTATTATCAGCCAAAAAGAAAACGTTTTTCTTTTATAGATAATGGTTAAATTTTTTGTTCAATTTTGTCTGTGGAGCAAAGTATTTCATTTTGTCAATTTTTGTCTCTGGTTTTACATATTTTGACATAAGGTCTGTAATCCTACACCGAATTGAAAATGCAATTTATAAAATTACTCTTAATAAATAGTGCTACAAATACTACACAAATACACTTATAGCTAAAGGTTATCATTTATCGAGTTATTTAGCTGGTATAGAGCTGGTATAGAGATGAGCGCGGGCCTCTTTTTTTTGCCCGGGAACGGTCGGGCGCGAAACCGAAAAAGCCGGACACGTGCCCACCTCTAGCATGTCTGTGGCAGCATTGTCAGTGTTGTTGTCTGCAGTCATAAGCTAGTTTGATTTGCTTTTTTGGTTGCAACGCTGTCGTTCGATGAATTCAACGGTCGAAGCAATCGACACGCTGACAGAGGCAACCAAACCGGCGAGAGTTACATCGCTTTTCTCAGAACTACATTTTTCAACTTTTTTCTCAGTCAGGCCGTGGTGACTGCAGGCAACAACACCTAACAGGAAAAAAAATTCTTGGAAATCAAAAAATACATCGAGCGTTTTAATATATTTGACATAGAAATCTAAGACAAACGCAAATCAGTTTTGTTTTGTGACTGCTGGGCTTCGGAGCGCAAACATGGATCCAGTGCACGAGTTTTTTACTTTCTCGGAAAAAGACAAAAAAAGTCAATGCAAAAATTGTGCGTGTACATTTGTTGGACGTCATGCCACAAACCTAAAAAAACATTTGGAGAGAAAGCACCCAGATATGTTCAAAAAACTTTTGAGTGGAAAACAAATAAAAAAAAAATCGCAGCCACCCATTGAAAAATTTATTGATAAATCCTCTGTAAAAGTGACAATAACCAAACAGGAAATAATTGACGCATGTGTCGAACTGGTTACAAAAAATGGACGCCCACTAAAAATGTTGGAAGATTCCGGATTTATAAAAATTATAAAGCCTATTTGCAATGCGTTTGACAAACCTCTTAAAATCAACCGGCAAAACATTTACAGCCTTGTGCAAGAAAAAGCAAGCAGCATTCGCGGAGAAATTCGCAGAATTTTAAAAAATCGGTAAGTTTCCATTACGTTGCATTTTCTTATACATTTTTTTAAGTGATACCTCTTTTCCCTATTTGTTTTAGTTTAATATCAATTAAAGTGGACTGCGTTAGTCGTTTGGAGCGTGCCATAGTCGGCATAAATGCACAATTGCACAATGGAACTACTGTGCAGACTTACACATTGGCCATGAGAGAAATTCATTGTCAGCAAACCAGTATAAATTTGACTTCAATAATCGAAGAGGTTCTTCAGAGTTACGATGTGTCTTTGAGGCAGATTTACACAATGACTGTCGACAATGGTGCCAATATGATTCGTGCTGGTCAAATGTTAGCAGATAAATGTATGGCGAACTCAGATATTGTTGGAGTCGACGACGTCTGTGAATGCCTGAAATCGGATAACACATCAAATGATCAAAAAATAAATGTAGACCTGCCTCAGAGCTCCATAATAACTGTTCGTTGCGCCGCCCACACCTTAAATTTGGTTGCAAGTGATTTTATAAAAGAAACTAAAATCGACCTGTCTAAAATTCGCTTTATTTGCAAAAAGCTTCGTACTCCCAAAATATTAAATTGCCTGAATAATGAGAAGTTAAAAAAGCCCATTTTAGACTGCGTCACTCGTTGGAACACCACATATCAAATGTGTGAAAGACTTTTAACTCTAAAAGATTTTTGTATAAATAGCGACCTGAAGGAGTTACATTTGAAAAGCAGTGATTGGGCATCTGTGGCAAAGCTTTGTAATTTGCTACAACCTATTTATGAGTGTTCTTTAAAATTACAGAACGCAAACTTATTGCCGGTGATTTTTACTTTTTATGGTGGTCTTGTCACTCAAAGTCTCTTAAATCATCAAGCAAACACCACGTGTCTTTAGTCAAGTGTTTGGAAAAGCGTTCAGATATTCTAAACTCAAAGCCCATAATAGCATCAGTATTTTTAGATCCCAGATTCCAGATTATTTTGTCCGATAATCAAAAAAAAGATGCGAAATTGCATTTACTGCATATTTACAACCGTCAAACTGCTTTATCTGAGGATGCAAATATTACTGTCACTTCAAATTCCTCTTCACTTTTTCATAACAGCATGGAAGATGAGAACGAAGCTTTACTTAAAGAAGTTGAAAATAATCAAAATATTCCATTTCATAAGCCCATTAAAAATTTCATTGAACCATTTGATAATATAAAAGGGCTCCTTCTACAACAGATGTTCTTAAATATTGGGAAACATATCCAAGCAATGAACTGAGAAGCATTGCATATACCGTTTTAGCTGTTCCAGCTACTCAGGTATCAGTTGAGCGCGCATTCTCAACCCTGAAATTCATTTTGTCCGATCTAAGGTCGAGTTTAGATGAAAATCTATTAGAGGATATTATGCTCATTAACTTGAATTAAATAAAATTTCAAACACTGTCAGAAATTTGTTAATTTTCAAAACTTAAGTAAAGTATATTCAATAAAAATATCAATTTAAAATGAATAATTATATATGTAAAAATGAAAGTACATTATAACATCTAAAAATATTGTTAGCTTTGATCGTATACTTTTTAAATAAATAACAAATAAAATTCAAAAACTGTTTTGTTCAAGGGAACCCGAACCCGAACCGGAACCCCGGTTCTCAATTTGAAGGGAACCGGTTGTGGAACCGAACCCCCAGAGTAGGGTAAGGGTTCGAACCCCGAACCGAACCCCTGTCAAAATAAGAGGGGTTTGCAGCCCTGGTTTTAATACACTTGAAAAACTTTACTTCAACTGATTTAACTGCAAAAATATATATAGGATATAGATATCAGATATTTAAAATTTTTAAATCATTGCTAATAAAAATTTTATACCATAAAAAAATCTTTTCTTAGTAAACACACATTTTAAGACCAATCGGTCCTATGGCAGCTATATGCTATAGTCATCCGATTTTGATACATTTTTTTCAAAATTATGTAAAAGCATATAAAACTAATATATACCAAGATTGGGGAAGCTACGATAAAAACCAAAAAAATTTTTCTCACTAGAAGTAGTTTTTTGACCGACCGTTTATATGGCAGCTATATGCTATAGTCATCCGATTTTGATAAATTTTATCAGAATTGTGTGGAAACATATAAAACAAATATATACTACGTTTGGAGACGCTACGATGGAAATCAAAAAAGTTTTTCTCACAAAGACTTATTTTTCGACCGATCGTTCCTATGGCAGCTATAGTGATCCGATTTTGATACATTTTTCCAGAATTAGGGGAAGCTATAAAACTAACATATAAAGATTAGTGACGCACGATGGAAACAAAAGTTTTCAAGAAGAACTAGCTAGCACTGCCGGTTCCGACATATTAGTTGCGTGCAGTAAAAAGAAGACTCTGTGCAAAATTTCAGCTCTATAGCTTTAAAACTGAAAGACTAGTTCGCGTAGAAACAGACAGACAGACGGACAAGCGGAAATGAACTCAGCTCGTCGTCCTGATCAAGAATATATATAGTTTATGGGGTCGGAAATGAATATTTCTATGCGTTACAAACTTCTGGGCAAAATTAATATACACTTTTCAAGTATATAAAAATGTATATTCTTTAAAAACTGTTTGTGAATCAATGTAAATAAAGGAACATATAATTATTATTTATAATTACATAATTATTAATATTCAGATATTAGGGGTAGTTACGCCCAAATGTATATGTACATATCAGAGTTGGCATTATTCGAATAACTATTTATAAACATTATTATTTATTGGAATAGTTATCCAAATAAAATTATTTATATATTATGCTATATATATAAACGAATAGACGCATCGAAAACAGAACGAAAAGTGTTTTTGGTCTCCAGGTTTTCAAAGTGTTCAGCAAAGACTGTTTGCTGCATACTCCCTGAAAGTGTTTAGCGATTTTGGCGAGCTATGTATTCCAAATGGCATATCTTCATTGAAAAAAATCGCAGAATTGTTTGGTATAATTTATTCTAAAGCTAATCAATATAACTTTACGATAATATCAAGCGGTGTCAAAACAATCGTATAGGTTGCCCACAAAAGAAGCCTGTAAATTGTCAAAAAAATTCCCTTTTACCAAATTTTGGCTTCAATTACCAAAAATCATGACGTGATGGATCATTTTGTCAAACAGATTCGTGTTAAGTACATAGAAAGCATACAGAATTACCACCATTCTTTCAATACATTGAAATAAGTTGCATTTTGTTGCCTTGTGTTATTTAAGACCAAACAATGTTCAAGCATTTCGTCTTGCAAAGTCAATTTCTAATTTTTGTGTTTCTTCCTTTTTCTCCAAATCAAAATGCCTCAATCTCTCTCTTTTGGTTGTACCCTAAAGAGAATTAATGCAAAGCCATTCAAAGCAAATCATGCTTATCTGCTGCTGCAGTTGGAGAGGCACCACAACAAAACATCGGGAAAAAAACTTCAGCAAAGATTTACGCAAGACGCTGAGGCACAACTTTTCCTGTACAAAAAGCCATAATTAACTTATTAAGGCAAATGAGTTTAGCGACTGGAAACTCGAGAAATGGAATTGGCTTAGCAAGGGGCGGACCATTAAAGATAATTTAAAGTGTTCGCTTTGCTGTGTGGCTAAATTAATAATGGTTTATCGTGGGTGTGTGTGTTTGTGTTTGGGGCACACATGGCGTATGCGCAATGTTTGTCTGCTTGCAGTTATTAAAATGCGCACACAACACAGCAACAATAACAACAATGGCAGTGGCAGCTGTTGTTAGTGCGCTAATTTCGCTAAACATGCAAATCACATGTACGAGTGGCTCTCCCCCATCCACCCACCCACTCCATTTCACCCCGGTGGCTCTTAAGCCGATGTCGCGGCCCTGGCACGCGATGCACTTCGTTCTTGGGCCTGTCCGTAGGCATTTGCCTTGCAGGTTGTCATTACAATGGAAAATTGTGCGCACACAAGTACTTAATAACAAGTGCAACACAATGTGGCACACAGATACTCGTGCAACTACAAAGTGTTGCCTGTGCGACAACGTGTCGCATTAGCAATGTGTTGAATTTTCAATGATTTGTAAGTGGCGCCGCAGCATATCGCCCACTTCATAGCCAAACTACAACTGCTGTTGTCATACTCGTACACAAGGCGTATGCTTAACACTGTTGCTGTTTATGTTGCATTCGGAGATGAAGCTGCTGCTCGTCGGCAACTTACATGCAAAGCAGTTGCCACAGCGATAGCAGCTGCCACCAAACATCTCCGTCTTTGTTGATTTTAATTGCATAAATTGCAAACGCTGTTCGATGTATTTTTAACCATTTTGCATAATTGTCAAAATGAAACTGAAATAGGCAACAGCTGCTAGAAAAAGTTTCTTGGAATACAGTTTAGGTAAATAATTTAAATAAGTGGGTACCCAGCAAATCAAAAACTGGAGTTTATTTAATAAATATCTAGCTTTTTCCACCTTCCCCACTGAGGCTATTCTCCGGATTCCATACAGGTCATTTCAGGAAAGGAACACCTTTACAACAAATAGATTGCACAGAACCACATTTGCAGGATATGCCTAGAAGTCAGTCAGCTTGGTCCGTTGGGGGTATCTCTTCTTCAATGGTTGGTGGCAAAGCTTCTTCTCCAGAGGCGGAATCGCCTTCCAGCAGGTTGGAGAAGCGACTTCTCCATATATCCAGTGCCACTTGTGGATCTGTGACTAGATTTCCATTTTCGTCCTTGCATTGTGGTACTCTGGGCTTGAAACCTTTTTCGGATAGTTTCCTAACTGATTGGTAGAATTTTCAAGTCTCACTCATGCCAAATAGCATCCCGACTTCTCCTCGCTCTTTTACACCTCGCGTTCCTCCTGACTGCGGAGTTCCCCAGCGGGGAGCGTCTTTCTCTGCAGTAGCTTGGCGACACTCCTCATCGTACCAGGTCTGGTTTCCAGGAAACTCGGAGAGTATGTATGGACTGGAAAATATGTTTCTACTCTCTATATGTTCGCAGAGACCAGAAGGTGGTGGCTAGTGGGTGCGGCTTAGGCCACACTGGTTGCCACAAAACACTGATCCAAATCAATATTGGCAATATCGAATCGCGCGTACGTCTAGAACATTCGATGAATGCCTTCCGTCGATCACAACGTGATCAATTTATTTTCGCGTTAAATGATCGGGGCACTTCCAGGTTGCTTTATAAATGTTGCAATGTTCAAATATGGTTCTACTAATGACAATTTTCCTGACGGCAGCGAAATTGATTAGCTAGAGGTTGTACTAGAGTTTGTCCGATGAAGATTGTCTCCCGACTTTTGCGTTAAAGTCGCATAGCACGAACTTAATGCCGTAATCGGGGCAGTGCTCATAAAAGTCGTCTTTAGCCGACTCCTCCTTGTCTAATAATAAAATATTAAGCCTTAAGTCTGAGTGCGGCTATCCGCTTGCCTTAAGAGCGGTGATTTCAACTGAATATTTTTCGAGGACATCCGCCATCTGTATATCAGCACCGTACCTATTAAGAGTGCTTATCCTCAAATCGTGGTCCTTAAAACGTTTGCTTGGGTTTCGTTAGAGGGGGTCCGTATCCGAGGCATTCCTGTCTCAGTTTTCATTGAAAGATGTGTTTTATGATGGTGGGTACCAAGCCCGAGGCACCAACGCTATTTAACCTATAGAGGGGCGTCGCCGCTAACGTTAGCCAGCAGCTTTTCGGGTGCATCGCTCTGTTACTAGGTTTCTCCACGAAAAGATTTGAGTCGAAATAAGACGCAGTAGGTCAGGATCGCAATGGGTTCACCAAGTTGAACCAGTCAGCAACTTTACCTGAATACAAAGCCCCCATTAGGCTTCCAATTTCTTCTCCTAAGTCCGATTGATCTATTTTCGATCGAATTCCTTGTATGTACATCGAAATCCGGCTATGTTCCTCACAAGATCGAGTTTGGAACAGTGCACAGCGGTGCTTCACCAAAAGTAATATGTAATAGCCTATTCACACTACCGTCAATCTCAGTGGAACGATAAGAAGATGAAGAAAAAATTTAATTTGATTTCACACTGCAACATCTACCGTCTACCTTAACTATGCTCCTATCTCAACTGTTTCACTTAACTTCGATTCAAAAGTCAAGTCTGAATCAGCAGGCGATATGGAAAATAATTGTTTTAATGTGTCGAATTTGTTGGCTGCCGCTTAACCATAGCAGCAGATGTTGTGCCCTCAAGCAAATGGTGGAATCATCATCCTAGCTGGACAAATAGTCAAGAGAAAGTCCTCTGATTGGCCCAAAGAATAATGCAGCTATAGTCATTTGTTGTTGTATTTTGCACAATCTGCTATATACACACAACAGTCAACTTAATCATAATTGGAAGATGGCTGAAAGCGAACATCGTGTTCAGCCAGAAGAAACACTTCTTCCGATTCAAAAAGGCGTGCTAAAGCCATAAGGCCCCCCGCACACAGAGCGGAGCGGAGCATAGCTTAACAGCGAGTGAAAACAAACACACCGAGACCATAGAGAGCGCGCACACCAAAAGTGGAGAGTGGCTGATCCGCTGTAAACAAGAATGCTTGTTTATTTCTGCAGATCCGCAGTTTGCTTATGCTTTTTGTGGCGTTCAGTGAGGCAAACATTAAAAAAAAAAAAAATAAAAAAAAAAAAAAAAAAAAAAAAAAAAAAAAGGAAAAAAATTATTGAAGCCGGAATTTTTCTCTTATGTATTTTGAAATGCTGAACTCAACAAGAAATTATTTGGACTTTTTCTTAGACTTTGTCTCTGCTCTTGATTTTCTTCAATGGCTTATATCTTAACTCCAAAACTCAGCAAAAAAAAGAAGCAAAGCTCAAAAAATTTTCTATTAAACTCGTAAAATAGTCAAATTTGACTCTAAGTACTTTCGTATGTAAAAAAGAATAAACAGTTATTTGATTGTAATGTTCAAATTTTTGCGAACAACTAAAAATTATGTTTTTCGGTTTTAATTGGAAAAATAAATTAATTATGTAGGATTTGCCATTCTCCCGTTCTCGAAACAAGAAGTTAGGTCCTTCTAACTTTGACATCCTCAATGACACCTTTTTTATAACATTCTCCAGTTTAATTAAGCTGTAATCAAAAGTTTGTAAAATCGTCCTCGTATATTGATCAAATTTTATCTGATGTTCCCGAATTTCGGTGGATATATTTTTCATATTATTTCATAATTCCATAATTGTTTTTACGATTTGTAAATTTTAAACTCATTTCAATGAGAGATATCCGTCGCACTCGTGAAGAGATAATTATTTGTAATTACAGACATTTCAAAAATTAAATGCAAAGCTGTAAACAAAAAAAAATTGTAAATTGAAGAAAACGTTATCCAAATTAAGAGAAGTTAGTCTGTTATGAAACTGATTTGTTTTCTTATAATAATGCATTAGTTAAAACAAACTAGCAACACTAGGGTGCATCAGCTCTTCGCTTTCTATCCGCTCTCTGTGTGCGGTGCATACAAAGCTGAGCATAGCTTTCTCCCTCTCTGTGTGCGGGGGGCCTAAGAGCTGCAATTTCTGAGTCTTTTATATGAAAATAAAACCAATTTTTAGAGCGAAGCTCTTTAACTTACGTTCATCTGGGGACGTTACGTTCATGCGGGATACTGTCTTTTATTCAGAGTATTGTTTTCATGTGCGTTGACATTCGTTTGAATTGAATAAGCAGCATGCATGTACTGAATGTAGTGAATGATTGAAAACTAAAAAAAAATAAACTTGCTTTTCCTTTTTTATCTTTCTTGTCTCGGATCCGAACTCACACAATGGTGCAGGGCCCTGACATGCATTTCCATTCGTGTTCAAAGGACATTAAAATATGTTATTTGTTTTCTATAAGAAAGAGATAGAGGAAAGCTAACATCGGCTTCGCTCCGATGTTTAAATACCCTTACAGTCTTTGTTTGATAAAAGCAATGGTTTTCCAGATTTTATAATAAAAACTAAATTTTCGCTTAGCCCAAGGCTAGTGATTGATTTTCGAAGCTGACCAACAGATGGCACCACTATCTGTTTAGCTAAGCTATACGAAATATTTATCCGATTTTGATCAAACCTTGAAAAATTGTGTTGATATACGCTACTATCAACAATAAAAAAGGATTTCTCACTAGAACTGCTTTTTGGACTAATCTGTTGAAGCTAATTGCTATAGCCATCCAGTTTTGATCAAAGTTTTACGAATTGTTTAAATCAGGGCTGCAAACCGGTCCGGAACCGAACCCTTCGGAACCGGTTCGGTTCAGGTTCTGGTGATGCCTGAACAGAACCGGGAACCGATCCCCATTGAAAATATTCACGAGAACCCGAACCCGAACCTAACCCAGATTTCTAATTGATGGGGTTCGCTTCCAAAAAAAATGTAAGCACAGAATTTATTTTTGCACTTTGATGATAACAAATATTTCATAATTATGAGCAAAAATATATCCATTTATATGCCCATGTATGGACGGCGACACTCTTCTCGTCCGCAACAAAAGACTGGACAAAATAACACAACCTCAAGCAAGGGAATTCAATTTGCATCCGAAACCGTATTTCTGGGTATTATTTTGTTCGTACGGAGATGCAACGGCACGGTGAAATCAAGGAAAAGTTGTACGTCATTTAAATTTCTTCATTTTTTTTAACCAAGTCACAATTTAAATAATTTTAACATTTCACTCTCACAATATGCCAGTCTAAGCTGTGCTGTGGCGGTCTCATTCTTGGAAAAAATAGTTTTGAGTAGAATTTTTGGTAAATATATGAACGTGTTCGGCCACACTATAAGTTAGGGATGAGACAATCCGGCGAATCTGTGAATAAGTCACTGTCACGGGCCCCTGTCACTGTCAAATCACACAGTGACTGCCTATTTAAAGTATCAGTGTGATTTGATGACTGCCGGTCACTGTTACTTAATCACAGTTACTAAATCACGGGTACACCGATAATGGTCATCTGTTATTTATAAGCCAAAAGAGGCCGTGTTTTTTGCAGGTTTCATGGCCACAAAAAGCACATCACTTTCCGGAATCCCACTACTGTGAAAGAGAAATGACTTTCGCTGAGAGTGCAAGTTGGCAATATCGCTGAACTCTTTTAAACATACATAAAATGTCTGATTATCTAGTTTAGTTTGAAAAAAAGGTGAAAAAAAGAAAAACCGAAAACGAAGCTGAAGACAAAAATATTTCTAGAATCTTCGGCTTCGCGTGCACTGTGAACGTATTTTAGCGAATTCATATAAATCTACGATTTTCGTCTTCATTCGTCCGGCTTCTCTCGGCCTCAGCGCGCACTATGTTTGCAGCCTTAGTCACAAAGAGCGAGGCAAAAAAGTGAGAGTGTATTGGTGTGCGAATATAATGCGACGCAAAGCGGCTCGAACCTACCTTGTTGAAGGCTAGGCGAGCACCAGGGACCATATAAGTATAGACTGAACGACTGCTCGGTAGCGGCCTGAGTCCCGTTCATTGTCTTCTTTACAACAATCATACAAAGAGTGTAAAATTTAAGAGACTTGAGTGCTATCAGTTGCTTTGAGCATTAACTGAGCATTAACAGTGCAAAACATGTGATCGCCCATTTCATTTGCAGGCAAAGCAGACGAGTTCGAAAATTCGAGCATCAAACCTGCGCGTTGCATTGAAATCGTCGGCAGAAAAGAGAAGCAGAGCAGAGTTTCAGTCTAGATCAGACGTTGTCACCCAAGACGTATACGGCCGAACACATTCGGCAAATTCACACAGACACGAGCCGAACACATGCCGAGCCCTTCGCAAAGAGAGTAAAAATCAAGCAAAGCCAATCAGTGCTCGCCTAGCCTTCAACAAGGTAGGTTCGAGCCGCTTTGCGTCGCATTATATTCGCACACCAATACACTCTCACTTTTTTGCCTCGCTCTTTGTGACTAAGGCTGGTCTAGATATATCTAGTCTGTGCGAGCACTGATTGGCTTTGTTTGATTTTTACTCTCTTTGCGAAGGGCTCGGCATGTGTTCGGCTCGTGTCTGTGTGAATTTGCCGAATGTGTTCGGCCGCCTGCGTCTTGGACGACGACGTCTGGTCTAGTCAATCTAGAGTCTAGATTCTAGACAGATCATTTATGTGCTTGCCTGCCAAAAACTGCAGCAGTTTATAAGGCATCTCTTCTTCAAACTCTATTAAATTATTAATTATGTACATAAATATATAAAATGCAATCTAGAACCCGAACCGGAACCTCGGTTCTCAATTTAAAGGGAACCGGTTGTGGAACCGAACCCCTACCGTAGGGTAAGGGTTCGAACCCCGAACCGAACCCCTTTCGAAATTGGAGGGGTTTGCAGCCCTGGTTTAAATACATTTAAAACTTATCAGAACCAAGATTGGACACGGTACCATTGAAAACAAAAAGTTTTCTTACTATAACTAGTTTTAGGACCGATTGTTCCTATGTCAGGTATATGATATAGACATCCGATCCGGCCGATTCCCGCTGCAATTGTATAAAAATAAAACAAACCGAAGCAAGTGCTTGCACTTGAAACGTAAAGCGATATCTGATTCCTACAGAATAAGGTGATTGGCAGAACGAATATCAAGGGTTTGTGATAAAATCCATTCTCCATCGTTGACTGGATCTGCTTATACCAAACACCACTCCTTTGTTAATTGTAGGTAGTTTTTAACTTAATCACATTTGATTTTTGTTTTCTTAAAACAAGCCCAAACCCTTTATATGTGATAACAAAATGTTCATGAAATGTGCCCAAACAGTTCTTGAAAGACTTTCGTCAACTTATATTTATGATTTTAGTACTTTTACAAACGATAAAAATCTTTTACAGAGAATAAAATAAAATAAGTAATTTGGTTGGAAAATGACAGTTTGGACTCAATGTTTCATTTAGTAACCTTAATTATTATATGGTTACCAGTAAAACTTGACTTCTGGACTCAGCCTGTACCCGTGTTTATGACGGGTTTATAAAGTTCATCATCAGAATGTGTTGCATGTCTCAAATGCTGTCAAATTCCTGGCCAACTGATTGCATGTTCATCTGTCTAGCTCTCTGTCAGTCAGAGTCGAGCATCATCAACATGTGGCTCAAGCATTCGCCACAGCGAACAGCAGCAGTAGCAGTCGTAAAGGAATCTCTCCCTCTCGAGCCCCAATATTCGTTCCTGCGGTGGGGTGACTATGGTGGGAAATGCTGTACATTTTCTTTGGGCTGGTGCCTTATGACAGAAGAAAATTTCCTCACCTCCTCCCACAAGCGACCGGTCTCCCTTCCACCATTTCTTGATTCCATGTTGTTCGGTTTTGGTTGTTGTTGTACAAAGAAAATTAAATAAAAACAACTGCAGGCCACAAAGCAAGAAAAAATTCGTTCTTGTGAATTTAAAAAATTCTTTATTTCTACGTAGAGCTCGACTGATGCCTAGTTTTAGGCGATGCCTGAAGACACAAGGATTGCGCAACTGGGAAGGAGAGAGACGGAGAAACAATTTACATGCGCCTTGTGCTGTAATTTGTAAGCAGCATCAGCCGCGTCGAAAGAAACTAAGAAATTTTCTTTGGACTCGCATCAACTGCAGCTTTCTCTTCATTTGAGCAGCCTTCCAGGCATTTGCCGTTTGCCTTGTGTGTTATATCACTTTTGCTTTTATACGTGAATTTATATTCAATTCGTTTTGGGGAACAAAAGCGAAATTCGCGGAGGAAATTTGCATGCGACATTCAGCCACTTCCCACTCGCCAATTTAATTTTAGTCAGCGTCAACTTTTCCCATGAATGATAATTGAGTTCTTCTTCATTGTTGTTATTTGGTCGTCTATTTGAGAATGCTTTATTTAGCCCCGGTCATTGTTTGCTTCCGTAAAAAAGTTTGCTTGTGGCGCGCGCTTAGTTTGTTGTTCGTCCGCCTGCCGCAAAATGCAGCATGACAAATGAAAATACCAAATCGTGAAGGCTTTAGAAATAAGTTTTTGCCACAAAATGCGACTGAGGCTTTTAAATGCGGCAAACAGCGGAATATGGATGAACTATGCGCTCTGGGAGATCGGTTTAGTGCAGGTGTGTATATGGGCGTTGACCTAATTTGTGTTAGTTTTATGTATACGGTCAACCCATAATTCAGTTTGCCATAGCCAGGTTATGGCCAGCACTAGGGCGCAGCTGCAACAAAAAAGGCGGGGGGGGGCGCCATCAATACTAGTTTTATCTAGATATGCAAGTAAAGCAGACAATAATAGTACAATTGAATTTCCGAGAATTGTTGATGCAAAATAAATCAAAGATATTATTTTTAATAACAAGAGCGTAAGTTAAGGGTTTAGGCGAAGTTGCAAGCCCCAAAAAATAAATTTTTGTTATATAATTTTTTTTTAAAAAGCGATCGTAGCGTCACCAATCGTGGTATCTATAAGTTTTATATGCATCCACACAATTCTGAAAAATACAGGAAAAAAAAGAGAAAATTTTTTCATCGCGCCCATTCGAAAAATTTATCAAAATCGGATGACTATAGCATATAGCTGCCATATAAACGGTCGGTCAAAAAACTAGTTCTAGTGAGAAAAACTTTTTTGATTTCCACCGTAGCATCACCAATCGTGGTATATATTAGTTTCATATGCTTTCACCCAATTCGTGAAAAATTTATCAAATTCGGATGACTAAAGCATATATCTGCCATAGGAACGATCGTTCTAAAAACTAGTTCTAATGAGAAAAACTTTTTTGTTATCAATGGTAGCGCCTTTCAAAAACTGCAAGGGTATTTAAAACATCGGCGTAGCCGATGTTAGCCTTCTATTTTTTAAGAATATTTTATTAGATCACAACATGCCCAAATTGTGGGAGATATGAGTTTTTCTCCAAATTGCGGGGGTGGCAACTCTACTATCGTTCATCTGATCGGGAAATGATGTATGGCGGATCGATAAGTAAAGATGATTATATAAATATATGTCTAGAAGGTTGTAACTATCTATTTTCAAAATTGTGGGAGATATGAGGTATTTTTTAAATTGCGGGGGCGGGAACTTTTCTATCGTGGCGCATCGATATGTAATGATGATCATAATATATGTCTAGAAGGTTCGAACAATCTATTTTCAAAATTGTAGGAGATAAGAGGTTTTTCATATTACGGTGGCGGGAGGGGACGGGGCAAAAATTTGAAACAAACTTGATCTGCGTGCAGACAATACAAGTCTACACTGAACAAATGGTAACTCTATCTCTTATAGTCTCTGATATCTAGGTGTTCATACAGACGGATATAACCTAGACATATATAAACCTTATATATATATATATCTCTCTATATATAAAAGAGTTTGTCCTGACTGACTGACTGATTCACTGATTCACTGATTGGCAATCAACGTAGAGCCTGAACGGTAAGACATAGAAAGCTGAAATTTTCACAGAAGTTTCCTTATGAGTTGAAAGTGAGCGCTAAGGCGGGGTTTTGGAAAATTCCACCCCTAAGGGGTGGAAAACTCCCGGAAAAGCTACTATGGGGAAAATTTTGTTTTTCATCCGATTGACTTGAAATTTGGTTTGTAAGTAAAGTAAGCGAAATAATTGGACACCTGTTTCCCAGATTTCGGAAAATCCGCCCACAAGGAAAATGGCCGGAAAATTCTTCATGGAAAAAACTATTTTTCATCCGATTGACTTCAAACTCGGTTTGTGAGGATGGTAAGCAGAATAATTAGACTTGAGATTTTCCGATGATGGAAAATCTGCCCGAAAAGTCGGGAAATTCCCGGAAAATTCCATATGGAAAAAACTATTTTTCATCCGTTTGGCTTCAAATTCGGTTTGTAAGGGTAGTATGCTAAGTAATTGGACATGAGATTTTCAAATGTTGGAAAATCCGCCCACAAAGAAAATACCCGGAAAATTCTATATGAAATCTATTTTTGATCCGATTGACTTCAAACTCGGTTTGTAAGGATAGAATGCAAAATAATTAGACATAAGATTTTCCGATGTTGGAAAATGCGCCCAAAAAGTCGGGAAATTCCCGGAAAATTCCATATGGAAAAAACTGTTTTTATCCTATTGGCTTCAAACTCGGTTTGTAAGGATAGTATGCTAAATAATTAGACATGTGATTTTTCGATTATGGAAAATCCACCCACAAGGAAAATGGCCAGAAAAATCTATATGGAAAACACTATTTTTCATCCGATTGACTTCAAACTCGGTTTGTAGCCATAGTATACAAAATAAGTTGACATGAGATTTTCCGATGTTGGAAAATTCGACCCAAGAGTGGGGAAATGCCTGGAAAATTCTATATAGTAAAACCTATTTTTAATCCGATTGAATTCAAAATGGGTTTGTGAACACATTATAGAAAATAATTAGACATTTGATTTCTCTGTGGTGGAATTTCCGCCCACAGGCAAGAATAATGGTGGGCGTATTTCGGTTCAGTGACAATGGCTATTTGTGAGCCGATCTGAATAAAATTCGTTTTGTAAGATCTAGGGTCAGAATAAATGGAAACACGTGTTTTTTTATTTCGGGAAGTTCACTGCAAAGGTCGGATTATGGGTGCGGGGGTGCGTTTTTAGCCGATATGTATTAAATTTGGTTTGAAAGCTCTATGGGCCAATTAAATAGGATAAAGTTTTTAGCTTTGCGCTTACTCACCCTCAAGGTCGGATAATGGGTGACGGGGGTGGTTTTAGCGTTTGTACGCTTAACGGGCCAAGTAGGTGGAAAATAATTTTCTCATTTCTGATGGTCGGAAAATGGGGGCGGGGGTGGTATCATTGCCAACGTTTTTTTTCATTATTTTGGCGGCTATACTGATGGTGGCGAAGCGAAGCGCGCCGGGTTATATGCTAGTATATATATATATATATATATATATATATATATATATATCAAAGTATATCAAAGTCGAGCAGGGCCGACTTCAACTTACGCTCTCGTTCAAATTGCGGGGGTGGCAACTCTACTATCGTTCATCTGATCGGAAAATGATGTATAGGGGCTCGATAAGAAATGATGAGTAGAATATATGTCTAGAACGTTCAAAAAAGCTAACTCCAAAATTGTGGAAGATATCAGGTCTTTTTTTGATTTGCGGGGGAGGCAGGGGGCGTGTCAAAAATAAAAACTAAACTTGATCTGCCTGCAAGTATAAGAAATATTCCATACACCTCAAACCTCTATCTCTTACCATCTCTGAGATATCGACTCGGCTGTTGATGCTGATCAAGAATATATATACTTTATAGTGTCGGAGATACTTCCTTCTGGCTGTTACATACATTTGCACAAACCCAATATACTCTTTGTACCTTCGGAACAGAGTATAATTAACATACACTTTGCAAGAGTAAATAAAAAATCTCGACAGCGTTACCTGAAGAAACTTATTACCTTATCAAATCAATTTGGGTTTATATCATATATATCAATATGGGTGTTATAAGCTCATTATGCACTTGCCTTGTGTGGCTCAGTGGGTAGCGTGTGTGCCTACTGCGCGGGAGGTTGTGTGTTCGATCCCGCCTCAGAACATCTAATTAAAAAGTTTTTCTTTAAAAACAAGTAAGAAAGTCGGTCGAGCCCGACTGTAATATAGTCTGTACCTGTTTGTATGTAACTGAACACTTCAAAGTGTGAGGTTTTTTTAAAATCTGGGGGTGGCATCTCTTTTGACTATCGTTTATCTGGTTGGAAAACGATGTAAGGAGGGGATGGGGGGGGGGGCTCGATAAATTATAATTAGTAGAATTATCCTATAACATAACTCGAAAAATTTTAAAATTTGTATATAATTTCCTATTAACATAAACGTATCTGTATTAGTCACGCGGGAATCACGCTTGATTTCTGACCGCAGGCCATCTCAATTACATCGCTCTCATACTTGGTCTTTGCCTCCTTACAAATATATCTATGTGTAAGAAGGGAGGGGGAAACTATAAGCGGCAGTCCAATTGGGAAATTACCAGTAAGCTATTGCCCTCTCGCTCTCTCTTTCTCGTAAGTTCTACCAATCGCTGCCGGGTTGTTGTTGTCGTTGCTTTGAACTTTCTTTTACAAATTGTTATAATATCGATCCTCTGATCGAAAAACGATGTATGGTGGGTCGATAAATAATTAGTAGTAGAATATATGTCTAGAATGTTCGAACTATCTATCTTCTAAATTGTGGGAGTTATTACTTTTTTTTTTAATTTGCGGGGGAGGCAGGGGGCGTGGCAAAAATTAAAAATAAACTTGATCTGCCTGCAGGTAATAGAATTATATGTTCCATACACTTTAAACCTCTAACTCTTACCATCTCTGAGATCTGTTTGTTCTTACGGACAGACGGACATGGCTCACTATACACTTTTCAAGTGTATAAAAATACCTCATATCTCCCACAATTTTGAAAATAGATTGTTCGAACCTTCTAGACATATATTTTAATCAGCATTACTTTTTAATCTGCCATACATCGATTCCCGATCAAATGTACGATAGTAGAGTTGCCACCCTCGCAAATTTGGAAACGAACTCATATCTCCCACAATTTTTAGTATAGATTATTCGAACCCTCTAGACTTATATTTTAATCATCATTACCTATCTATCCGCCAAACTTAATTTCCTGATCAGATGAACGATAAAAAAGTTCACGCCCCCGCAATTTGAAAAATACCTCATTTCTCCCACAATTTTAAAAATAGATTGTTCGAACCTTCTAGACATATATTTTAATCATCATTACTTATCGATCCGCCATGCATCATTTCCTGATCAGATGAGCTATAGTAGAGTTGACACCCCCGCAATTTGGAAAAAAACTTATATCTCCCACAATTTGGGCATGTTGTGATCTAATAAAATATTCTTAAATAAACCTTACCCTGAGTAACGGGTATATCGAAGTCGAGCAGGGCCGACTTCAACTTACGCTCTCGTTTTTTTGGGAGCCACATTCATCAGCCAGTTATTTTGTAAGTTGAATTAAAAATATGTCTTACACATTTCAACACTTCTATTTCTCTTTGTTCATTTGGTTAAAGTGTCCATTGGTTACTCTTCACAATTTATCATTTCTATCATCCCTTTTTCAAAGCACTGACACCTAAAGACTAGTCTAAATGAGGCTTGATTGTCTATTGTCTGGGTGGCACAGACTCGGTATGCAACAATTTGCATTCGGTATGCCAACATAAATGCACTGAAAAGAAAAAACCCCCCCAAAACACTTTGCGTTAAGCTAAGCGACTCTTTGCCTTCAGCTAAACTGTTTTCGCCCCACTTGTTTGCTCTGGCATCTCCCTCTGAAGCTGGCTAAATTAGCTGGGCTGTTCGCTACTGAATTATTAAGCGACCCTAATGCATTTCATGCGTTTCGCAGCAAAAATTCTACACCTCTTGGCAAAGGAGTTGTCGACAGCAGCAGCTGGAAATGGAAGTTGTGGCTGCTTTTAGCTGGAGTTGCGGTCAGGTTGGCATCTGGCTAAATTTCCCGAGGAATCTGTGATTGATTGTCTGAAGCTATTTCCTTTTGCAAAGTTCTTTAAAGACGTTCCTCGTTAAAATGCAGGCCCGCCAGTCCCTAGGAGAAAGCCACACGTGTTTCGTGTGTTGTCTTTAGGTCGCTTTCATAACTTCGCATTCATTCACTTGCTCGCTCAACTAATGAATTATTCAGGTATTCATTACACGCGCTCTGGCAATTTAAACTTTTGCCAGGCGACGCTTTATGGCCTTATGCAACATTTTGACTGATTTCAATTTGTGCTGGCGCTGAAGGTTAGTCGCTGTTGCTGCTGCGGTTGGCTACTGTAGCAAAGTCAGCCCTGAGTGGCAAACCGCAGCAAAAACATCATAAAAATTATGCAAAATTAATTTAGACACAAATTGATGGGCAATGTCATTGTGAATTGTGAATTGGCGACCGCAATTGGCAAATAATTGCATTGCAGTGACGACTTTCCCAGTGTGTGGCTAGGTGCGTGCGTGTGTGTGTTTGCGAACTGTAATTAAAATAATTGAAATACTCTACATAACACGCTCGCGGTCTAACCAAAAAAACAACCAAAACTTGCACATTTCATTTTGGAATATTATTGATTCTGAGTGTGCGCGTGGGAGTGTCGATGTGTGTGTGTGAAATGGGCAGATATGGAAAGGTATTGATTATAGAAGGTAGATGGAAGTATATCCGACCCCATTAGGTTTATATATTCTTGATCAGCATCAATAGCCGTGTCTGTCTGTATGAACACCAGGATCTCTGAACCTAAAAGAGCTAGGGCTATAATTTGTTCAGTGTAAATAGCGAAAAATATGACGTTCTAAAATTATGACCAAATGTTCATGATTTCGTATCCGTTCATGAAATTTAAACTCAACTCAACCATCGTACAACAAATATAAGTAGCATCTTAGACATGCCGCAACGAAAGACTGCGATGGTACAGGGCGCTAAGATGCAGATCCGTTTGTGCGTTTGAGTGCAAGGTAAAGGTCCTGAGTTCGAATCCCAGACGGGGAGCAGCAGCTAACACTAATCGTTTTTTCTTTGTTCTTCAAAAAGAAATAAGTAAATCAAAGAGAAGGGGGGAATGAATATATGCTTTTCTGGTAAGGTGTGTGGGGGTGCATGACCCAGGAGAGGAAAGGAAGGGAGGAAGAAAGCAGCATATCCAGCGCGCTTTCTGTTTCTAAATTAAGCAATTTTTAGAAAAGTATCAGTCGAATCAAATGAAAAACTGCCGAAGTAGTCTCCGACTGTTTGAAATCAAATCACAAACTGTCGAAGCAGTCCGTCGACTGTTTGTTTCGACATACAAATTTTTGAAAAGTCGCAGTCCAGGCAAATGAAAAACTGTCTAAAATTGCCTACTTATATGATGTGTTCTTTTTTAAATTTCGTTTTTATACACTTGAAAAGTGTATATTAATTTTGCCCAGAAGTTTGTAACGCATAGAAATATTCATTTCCGACCACATAAACTATATATATTCTTGATCAGGACGACGAGCTGAGTTCATTTCCGTTTGTCCGTCCGTCCGTCTGTCTGTCCGTCTGTCTGTTTCTACGCGAACTAGTCTCTCAGTTTTAAAGCTATCGAGTTGAAATTGCACAGAGACTTCTTTTTACTGCACGCAACTAATATGTCGGAACCGGCCGGATCAGATGACTATATCATATAGCTGCCATAGGAACGATCGGTCTAAGAACTAGCTCTAGTTAGAAAAACTTTTTTGTTTTCCATCGTAGCGTCACTAATCTTGGTATATGTTAGTTTTATGTGCTTACACATAATTGTGGAAAAATTTATCAAAATCGGATGACTATATCATATAGCTGCCATATAAAGGGTCGGTCAAAAAACTAGTTCTAGTGAGAAAAACTTTTTAGTTTTTCATCGTAGCTTCATCAATCATGGTTTGTATTAGTTTTATATGCATCCACGTAATTCTGAAAAAATTTATCAAAATCGGAGGACTATAGCATATAGCTGCCATATAAACGGTCGGTCTAAAAACTAGTTCTAGTGAGAAAAACTTTTTAGTTTTCTATCGTAGCGTCCCTAATCTTGGTATATATTAGTTTTATATGCTTTCACACAATTTGTAATAAATTTATCAAAATCGGATGACTATAGCATATAGCTGCCATAGGACCGATCGGTCGGAAAATGTGTTTTACTAAGAAAATTTTTTTTTTTCACTAGTCCTCGTAAAATGTAAATGAAATATTTTAGTAGTAAACCAAGTAGATTCAAAGCTTAATATTACGATATTCAGTTGGTGGTAGGCGCTGAATGAAAAAATGGTGTGTGTGATCCGTGGTGATAAACACTTTTTTAGTTTTATCGTTTGTTTAGTGGGCCTATTTTAATATTTCTTAAATTGGTAAAGTTTGGCGCTTTTACTTTCTTCTTTTGTGCATAAATTTCAATTTGGTTGTGGAATGACAGGGGTTTTTTGTGTGATAAGAATTTGCGGGTCAATTCTTCAGTTAATGCATTAGAAGGTCCATTTACCAAATACGAAATGAAAAATAATAACATATTCATAAAAATACAAAAAAAAAATTTTAAAAAACAGTCCTCTTTTTTTGCCGGGATTTGAACCGACAAATTAAAAGACCCAACAAGCCGGTCAACACAGCCATCGCCTATTTCGAATATTAAATTGCTATACGAGTACGAACCA
The DNA here is from genome assembly GCA_018904225.1 of Lordiphosa mommai. NCBI lineage: Eukaryota > Metazoa > Arthropoda > Insecta > Diptera > Drosophilidae > Lordiphosa > Lordiphosa mommai. The sequence goes on along the minus strand of JAEIFT010000122.1, from coordinate 53,879 downwards.
AGATTTTAATCGATACTTTGATGTTAACACTTTACAATTTTACAACGCTTTTTAAAACCCAGGGGTGGAGAAAAAGGGAAAATTTTTCTCATGTGTTTTGTTGTGTGTCGTAAACTTCGGAGGTTACATACATTACCATTTTACGAGGACAAATAAGATTTCAAAATTTTAAATATTTGATATCTATAGGTATCCTATATTATATTTTACCGGTTAAATCAGTTGGAGTAAAGTTTTTTAAACCAGGCTTTTCCAGGGGTGCAAACCCCTCAAATTTCGACAGGGGTTCGGTTCGGGGTTCGAACCCTGACCCTACGCTAGGGTTTCGGTTCCACAACCGGTTCCCTTTAAATTGAGAACCGAGGTTCCGGTTCGGGTTCGGGTTCCAGATTGCATTTTATATATTTATGTACATAATAAATAATTTAATAGAGTTTGAAGAAGAGATGCCTTATAAACTGCTGCTGTTTTTGGCAGTCAAGCACATAAATGATCTGTCTAGATTGACTAAACAATCAGACATTGTATGTATGTTTAGAAGAGTTCAGCGATACTGCCAACTTGCACTCTCAGCGAAAGTCATTTTTCTTTCACAGTAGTGGGATTCCTGAAACTGATGTGCTTTTTGTGACCATGAAACCTGCACAAAACACGGCCACAGCTTATAAATAAGAGATGACCTTTATCGGCGTATCCGTGATTTAGTAACTGTGATTGGCCAAGTCACAGTGACTTGTAGTCACCAAATCACACTGTTTTTTATATGCAGTCACTGTGATTTGATGATTGCCCGTGACAGTGGCTTAATCACAGACACGCCAGTATGTCTCATCCCTTACTTATAGTGTGGCCGAACACATTTCCGCGAATTCCAGTCAGAGCTATTTTTTCCAAGAATGGGACCGCCACAGCACGGCTTTGACTGGCATATTGTGAAAGTGAAATGCTAAAAGTATTTAAATTGTGACTTGGGTAAAAAATACAATATTTCCTTGTATTCATCGTGCCGTTGCATCTCCGTACGTACAAAATAATACCCACAAATACGGTTTCGGATGCAAATTGAATTCCCTTGCTTGAGGTTGTGTTATTTTGTCCAGTCTTTTGTTGCGGACGAGAAGAGTGTCGCCGTCCATACATGGGCATATAAATGGATATATTTTTGCTCATAATTATGAAATATTTGTTATCATCAAAGTGCAAAAATAAATTCTGTGCTTAAATTTTTTTTAGAACCGAACCCCATCAATTAGAAATCTGGGTTAGGTTCGGGTTCGGGTTCTCGTGATTATTTTCAATGGGGTTCGGTTCCCGGTTAGGTTCAGGCATCACCAGAACCTGAACCGAACCGGTTCTGAAGGGTTCGGTTCCGGACCGGTTTGCAGCCCTGATTAAAACTTCGCCACAGTCGAAGTAAGCTTTGCCTTCTCGTTTGATTTTGATTTGCCTGAGACTGTTCAGATTTTCAAATCAGAAGTTTAAGCAGCAGCGGCGTTTAGATATTAATCAAATAAAATCAGCTCAGTTAAGCAGAATTTTACGACTTTTGCTACTATATAAAAAGCAATTTAAACACGGCTCTCTAACAAATTTTCAATAATATCTTTTGGAATTCGACTCCATTCTGCTTCTACACGATCCCAAAGGTTGCCCATGTTTGTTGGAGCTACTTCGTACTGCCCGAGCTGTCTTTTCACGATTGATTTTCAATCGAATTGAGGTAGGGAATTGAATCAATTTTTCATCCAAGAATTTTTAAAAATTTTGTTCATACAAATATTTAATTAAACATTTTAAAGTCACCCCTTCTTCGTTCCATTCTTATACTGGTACTACATACGGCTGCCAAGCACGTCGCGATGTACCGCATCGTTCCCAACACAAAGATAGTCGGAAGACTTTTTTTTTTAACAACTAATCAAGTTAAAATATTCAAAAGAATTTTAAAATTTTCAACATTTTTACATTTAGTTACTACCTACCTATTCTATACCTACACAGAGAATAACGAGAAGGCAAAGCTAACTTCGACTGTGCCGAAGTTTAAATACACTTGAAAAACTGATTTAACTGCAAAAATATATATAGGATATAGATATCAGATATTAAAAATTTTTAAATCATTGCTAATAAAAATTTGATACCATAAAAAAAAACTTTTCTTAGTAAAGCACATTTTCCGACCGATCGGTCCTATGGCAGCTATATGCTATAGTCATCCGATTTTGATCATTTTTTCGAAATTATGTGAAAGCATATAAAACTAATATATACTAAGATTGGGGACGCTACGATAAAAAACAAAAAAGTTTTTCTCACTAGAAGTAGTTTTTTGACCGACCGTTTATATGGCAGCTATATACTATAGTCATCCGATTTTGATCAATTTTATCAGAATTATGTAGAAACATATAAAACAAATATATACTACGTTTAGAGACGCTACGATGGAAATCAAAAAAGTTTTTCTCACAAAGACTTATTTTTCGACCGATCGTTCCTATGGCAGCTATATGCTATAGTGATCCGATTTTAATACATTTTTCCAGAATTATGTGGAAGCATATAAAACTAACATATACCAAGATTGGTGACACTACGATGGAAAACAAAAAAGTTTTTCTAACAAGAACTAGTTCTTAGACCGATCGTTCCTATGGCAGCTATATGATATAGTCATCCGATCCGACCGGTTCCGACATATTAGTTGCGTGCAGTAAAAAGAAGACTCTATGCAAAATTTCAGCTCGATAGCTTTAAAACTGAGAGACTAGTTCGCGTAGAAACAGACAGACGGACAGACGGACAGACAGACGGACAGACGGACGGACAAGCGGAAATGAACTCAGCTCGTCGTCCTGATCAAGAATATATATAGTTTATGGGGTCGGAAATGAATATTTCTATGCGTTACAAACTTCTGGGCAAAATTAATATACACTTTTCAAGTGTATAAAAATTGTTTTTTCTCTTGATTGAGGTACGGGCCAGTATTACATCAATTCCGCGTCGATTGCAACACTGGTGATCAAAATCGGTTCAGTAGAACTGGCGCAATCATGGCTACCAGGCCAAAAAACGTGGTTTCGAGAAAAACGCGCTTAAAGTTTTGAGCAACGTACAATATACTCACTTTAGCAAGCACATTGCTCCACTTAAACGGCTATATCTGCTTCGAATTTTGGAAAATGGTTTGAAGAAATGAAAGGGGAATGTCCAAGCTATAATAATAATGCAAAACAAAAAAATAGAAGGCTAACATCGGCTACGCCGATGTTTTAAATACCCTTGCAGTTTTTAAAAGGCGCTACCATTGATAACAAAAAGGTTTTCTCACTAGAACTAGTTTTTTGACCGACCATTTATATGGCAGCTATTTGCTATAGTCATCCGATTTTGATAAATTTTTCCAGAATTGTGTAAAGGGATATAAAACTAATATATACCAAGTTTTATGACGCTACAATAGAAAACAAAAAAGTTTTTCTCACTAGAACTAGTTTATGGACCGATCGTTCCTATGGCAGCTATATGCTATATTGATCCGATTTTGATGAATTTTTTCTTAATTATGTGAAAGCAAATAAAACTAATAAATACCAAGTTTGGTGACGCTACGATGGAAAACAAAAAAGTTTTTCTCACTAGAACTAGTTTTTTTACTGACTGTTTATATGGCAGCTATATGCTAGAGTCATCCGATTTTGATAAATTTTTCCAGAATTGTGTAAAGGGATATAAAACTAATATATACCAAGTTTTATGACGCTACAATAGAAAACAAAAAAGTTTTTCTCACTAGAACTAGTTTATGGACCGATCGTTCCTATGGCAGCTATATGATATAGTCATCCGATCCGGCCGATTCCGACAAATGTGCAGCCTATGTGTATTTAAAGACTTTTTGCAAAGTTTGGTCAAGATAGCTTTAAAACTGAGGGAGAAGATAGCATAGAAACAGACGGACGGACAGACGGACCGACGGACAGACGGACAGACGGACATGGCTATAAAGACTCAGCTCGTCATGCTGATCAAGAATATATATAGTTTATGGGGTCGGAGATGCTTCCTTCTATGCGTTACAAACATCGTGACAATTTTAATATACCCTCTGCAGGGGTATAAAAATCGAAAAAAATTTTTTCAAAGATACCTTTGATAAGTGTTTTATGAGTGTTTTTTAAAAAAATTCTGGAGAGAAAACCTTAAAAGATTTTTTAATTTGGTTTCTTGTTTTATGGTTTTTATTAATTAAATAAAAAAGTAAAAAAAAAATGTTGAATTTCGAGGGCTGTTCAAAAAGTTATCGGCCTTCCAATTAAGGTCTCAAAAAAAAGGTGTAGAGATGGTGGCCATGATTCCGGGACTCCAGGTTATCGAAACTGAAAACGGTAAATGAAGTTATGATCAGTACTGATGTAATTCTGGCCCGTACCTCAATCATATTTTTCAATATATTTCTTAAAAATTGGCGGCCATTTAAACAAAAAATTTATATTTTTTAAGTTTTTATTTTTAAGCTAACTTCGACTGTGCCGAAGTTTTAATACACTTGAAAAACTTTACTCCAACTGATTTAACTGGTAAAATATATATAGGATATAGATATCAGATATTTAAAATTTTTAAATCATTGATAATAAAAATTGTATACCATAAAAAAAAAACTTTTCTTAGTAAAACAAATTTTCCGACCGATAGGTCCTTTGGCAGCTATATGCTATAGTCATCCGATTTTGATAAATTTTTTCAAATTTATGTGAATGTATATAAAACTAATAAATACCAAGATTGGGGACGCTACGATCGAAAAAAAAAGTTTTTCTCACTAGAAGTAGTTTTTTGACCGACCGTTTATATGGCAGCTATATGCTATAGTCATCCGATTTTGATAAATTTTTCCACAAATATGTAAAATCATCTGAAACTAATATATACCAAGATTGGTGACGCTACAATGGAAAATAAAAAAGTTTTTCACACTAGAACTACTTTTTTGACCGACCGTTTATATGGCAGGTATATGCTATAGTCATCCGATTTTGATCAATTTTTCTACAAATGTGTGAAATCATCTAAAACTAATATATACCAAGATTGGTGACGCTACAATGGAAAATAAAAAAGTTTTTCTCACTATGACTTATTTTCTGACCGATCGTTCCTATGGCAGCTATATGATATAGTCATCCGATCCGACCGGTTCCGACATATTAGTTGCGTGCAGTAAAAAGAAGACTCTGTGCAAAATTTCAGCTCGATAGCTTTAAAACTGAGAGACTAGTTCGCGTAGAAACAGACAGACAGACAGACAGACAGACAGACAGACGGACAGACGGACAGACGGACAGACGGACGGACGGACAAGCGGAAATGAACTCGGCTCGTCGTCCTGATCAAAATATATATGTTTATGGGGTCGGAAATGAATATTTCTATGGTTACAAACTTCTAAAATAGATACACTTTTCGTGTATAAAAGAAAAAAGGGTAAAAGATATATCGAATTTAAAAATTTTTATATATAATAGATTTGATATCTAAAAAAATTCTCAGTAAAACACAACGACGGTCGCATGTATATATTGTGAATTATAAAAAAAAAAGTTTTCAAAAACAGTTTTTGACCGAACGTTTAATCGCTATACACCGAGATAAATTCCAAATGTAAAACAAAAATAAAATGTACAGGAAAAAGTTTTCACTAAGACATTTCCGACCGATCGTCTATCAGCTTAATTAGTCTCCGGCCGTCCGTTTCGTGCAGTAAGAAGTCTGTCAAAATTCAGCTCGATAGGTTTAAAACGAGAGTAGTTCGCGTAGAAACAGACAGACAGACGGACAGACAGACAGACGGACAGACGGACAGACACGGACGGACAAGCGGAAATGAACTCGGCTCGTCGTCCTGATCAAGAATATATATAGTTTATGGGGTCGGAAATGAATATTTCTATGCGTTACAAACTTCTGGGCAAAATTAATATACACTTTTCAAGTGTATAAAAATTGATATAAAATGGCAGTCATTTCCAAATTTTTCACCAGGGGAAAACATACGGTTGCCCCCCCCCCCCCCCCGCAATAAAAACTGGTTCAATAGACACACCGACAGAGAAGGGGAGGCGGCGAGGGGGAGGGAGGGATAGGAAAGGGATATCAATTTCACTCCGATTAACTCCGAAGATTAACTTGATATGATAAAAATATCAATACGATCTTTTTTATAAAAAAACAAGGCAAAGCACGGGGGTTTCTCCAATGATTAAAGTAAATATAGTATTTAAAAATTTTAATTATGATAAAAATGATATCATAAAAAAACTTTCAGAAAACAATATCGACGATCGGTCCTATGGCGCTTATCTATAGTCACCGATTTGATAACATCTATAAAAACTAACTATACAAGATTGGTGACGCTACGTGGATAAAAAAGTTTTCCCATAAAAACTAGTTTTTGACCGAACGTTTATATGGCGTATACTATAACCGATTCGATAATTTTTCGCAAATATGTAAATCATCTAAAACTAATATTCAAGATTGGTGACGCTACAATGGAAAATAAAAAAGTTTTCCACTAAGACTTATTTTCCGACCGATCGTTCTATGCCTATAGATATAGTCTGTCGCCGGTCGACATATAGTTGCGTGCAGTAAAAAGAAGACTCTGTCAAAATTTCAGCTCGATAGGTTTAAAACTGAGAGACTAGTCGCGTAGAAACAGACGACAGACGACAGACAGACAGACGACGGAGACGCAGAGGACGGACGACAACGAAATGAACTCGGCTCGTCGTCCGATCAGTATTTTTAGGGGTCGGAATGAATATTTCTATCGTTAAAACTTCGGCAAATTATATCACTTTTCAAGTGTATAAAAAAATGTGTTGAGGCGAACTCGAGACCTTGCACTTAACACGAATGGAATGACGCCTCAACGCAGTCAGCCAACGCACACGCTTATGGACAAACGTCTAAGAGACTATTTTTGTTAAGTATGATAAAATTGATATTTAAAAAGATCAGTATAACCAGCAAAGATTAAATTGATCTTGCGCTTCTTTTTCTCTGTGAATATTTTAAAGCATCCTCCAGGTAAGAGGAAAGCAAGGTCCAGTTTAAGCCGTGGGACGTAGTTTAAAGGTAGTATTTTGCAACGCGCCATAAATCCACTATACTCCACTTAATCAAAATGATTAAGTCCCCAGATTTGTGCACCTTACGACATTATGGAACGTACCGCTGCGCTAAGAAGCTTGTATTAGTTCTGCCAATAAAAGGTGCGATTGACAGCTAATTTTGAATCTGCGAGTTTGTTTTTCAGGTGAAAATTAAATTTTTTATCATTGAAAATGTGAACACCAAGGTATTTATAGCCTTTTACAACCTTTAACATGTAATTCACATTTTTCGTTCCTTGTCAAATCAGTCTTCTAGGTCGTTCATATTGTAGCAAGTGGTTTCGAGATGGCGAGATTCCGGTCAAGATTCGCCTGTGGGTGTTTGCATGCTTCTCAGACCATCTGAGTTTTGGAAGCAAACAGAGTGGCTCCACATTCTTGTTCATCTCCGCCGAGTAGTAGTGACTAATTGCTAGTGCAAGTGATCGGAATACACCGTTTTATCTATTTTAAAATCTTCAATCAATGCGATCCAAGAACCTCTTAATAAGCAATAGTCAATCGTCGTGTGCGACACACCTCAAATAAACGTGAATTCTTCCAGCGGATCACAGACATCTGATCGACAAATTAATACAGTGAATCCATTAGAATCACTAAATTCACTAAGATTGCGTCCTTTTCCATCGACAATAATGTCTTTAATTTGTCTCCACTCAAAAAGATGCGTTCGCGTAACTTGGGGGTTGTAGCCATAGAGCGTCAAACTTCCTGATCTTGCATTGCACACTCCTACAATCATTAAGTTTTCAGCTTGGCTTGCACGTTTGGAGATTCTGTTTCCAGATATGTTTCGTAGATCGGAAAGATATCGAAAGAGTATATGTACTTGTAAAAATCATTATATAAGCATTTCCCGGCTAAACCAGCGTCTTTGTATGAAAGGATTTTTATTTTCATGATTTTTTAGTTAATGGTGATTAATTCTAGGTTTGTAAGGCTAACATTTAAGACATCATAATTAAAACTATGGATGCAATTGATGTTGGTTTTTATTTTATTGGCGGAAGCAGGTTTTTGAGGGTCTCATATGATACGGCCGTTAGATTAATTTCTGGTCCATACATTTCCCGCAACTTTGACTTTGTAGCGTTTCCCTGATACAAACGAATATTCTGGTTGTTTAATGAAATTAGGTATTTCTTAAGCATTGAAAAAGACTGAGTTCATTTCCGCTTGTCCGTGCATCCGTCTGTTCGTCTGTCCGTCTGTTTCTACGCGAACTAGTCTCTCAGTTTTAAAGCTATCGAGCTGAAATTTTGCACAAAGTCTTCTTTTTACTGCACGCAACTAATATGTCAGAACCGTCCGGATCGGATGACTATATCATATAGCTGCCATAGGAACGATCGGTCTAAGAACAAGTTCTAGTTAAAAAAACTTTTTTGTTTTCCATCGAAGCGGCACTAATCTTGGTATATATTAGTTTTATATGCTTCCACATAATTCTGAAAAAATGTATTAAAATCGGATCACTATAGCATATAGCTGCCATAGGACCGATCGGTCGAAAAATAAGTCTTTGTGAGAAAAACTTTTTTGATTTCTATCGTAGCGTCTCCAATCGTAGAATATATTTGTTTTAAATGTTTCCACACAATTCTGAAAAAATTTATCAAAATCGGATGACTATATTATATAGCTCCCATAGAAACGGTCGGTCGAACAACTACATCTAGTGAGCAAAACTTTTTTGTTTTCTGTCGTAGCGTCCCCAATCTTGGTATATATATATATATAAACGAGAGCGTAAGTTGAAGTCGGCCCTGCTCGACTTCGATATACCCGTTACTCAGGGTAAGGTTTATTTCAGAATATTTTATTAGATCACAACATGCCCAAATTGTGTTTTTTTCCCAAATTGCGGGGGTGGCAACTCTACTATAACTCATCTGATCGGGAAATTATGTATGGCTAATCGATAAGTAATGATGATTAAAACACATGTCTAAAAAGTTTGATTAATCTATTTTCGAAATTGTGGGAGATATGAAGTTTTTTTAAAATTGCGGGGGCGGGAACTTTTCTATCGTTCATCTGATCAGGAAATGATATATTGCGGATCGATAGGTAATGATGATTGAAATATATGTCTAAAGGTTCGAACAATCAATTTTTAAAATTGTGGAAGATATGAGGATTTTTTAACATTGCGGGGGCGGGAACTTTTCTATCGTTCATCTGATCGGAAAGTGATGTACAGAAGATCGATAGGTGATGATAATTAAAATATATGTCTAGAAGAATTTAACAATGTATTTTCAAAATTGTGGGATATATAGGGTATTTTTCAAATTGCGGGGGCGGTAACTCTACTATGGTTCATCTGATCGATGGCGGATGATGTATGGCGGATCGATAGGTAATGATGATTACAGTATATGTCTAGAAGGTTTGAACAATCTATTTTCAAAATTGTGGGAGATATGAGGTTTTTTTCATATTGCGGGGGCGTGGCAAAAATTTGAAACAAACTTTATCTGCGTGCAGACAATGCAAGTCTACACTGAGAAAATGGTAGCTCTAGCTCTTATAGTCTCTGAGATCTAGGTGTTCATACAGACGGACGGACAGACGGACAGACGGACATGTCTATATCGACTCGGCTATTGATGCTGATCAAGAATATATATACTTTATGGGGTCGGAAATGTTTCCTTCTGCCTGTTACATAGTACGTAGTATACCCTTTTTACTCTACGAGTAACAGGTATAACAAGTAAGAAAGTCGGTCAAGCCCGACTGTAATATACTCTGTACCTGTTTGTATGTAACTGATAACTTTAAAGTGTGAGGGTTTTTCAAAATCTGGAGGTGGCAACTCTTTCGACTATCGTTCATCTGGTTGAAAAACGATGTACGGGCTCGATAAGTAATGATGAGTAGAATTACCCTAGTACATAACTCGTAAAATTATAAAATTTGTATATAATTTCCTATTAACATAAACATATTTATATTAGTCACGCGGGAATCACGCGTGATTTCTGACCGCAGGCCATCTCAATTGCATCGCTCCTATCATACTTTGTCTTTGCCTCCTTACACAAATATCTATTGGAAAGAAGGGAGGGGAAACTGAAAGCGGCGCTAATGCCGTCAAGCCAATTCCAATTGGGAAATTACTATTGCCCTCTCGCTCTCTCTTTCGTAAGTGGCTGCGTGTTGTTGTTGTCGTTGCATTAAATTTTCATTTACATATAGCGCCACTATTGTTCATCTGATCGAAAAACGATGTATGGGGGCTTGATAAGAAATGATGAGTAGAATATATGTCTAGAAGGTTTGAACAACCTAACTCCAAAATTGTGGAAGATATTAAGTTTTTTTCAATTTGCGGGGGAGGCAGGGGGCGTGGCAAAAATCAAAACTAAACTTGATCTGCCTGCAAGTATAAGAAATATATGTTCCATACACCTCAAACCTCTATCTCTTACCATCTCTGAGATCTCTTCGTTCATACGGACAGACGGACAGACAGACGGACAGACAGACGGACAGACAGACGGACAGACGGACATGGCTATATCGACTCGGCTGTTGATGCTGATCAAGAATATATATACTTTATGGGGTCGGAGATGCTTCCTTCTGGCTGTTACATACATTTGCACAAACCCAATATACTCTGTGTACCTTCGGTACAGAGTATAAAAATATGATATAGTCATCCGATTCGGCCGGTTCCGACATATTAGTTGCGTGCATTAAAATGAAGGCTCAGTGCAAAATTTCAGCTCGATAGCTTTAAAGCTGAGGGACTAGTTTGAGTAGAAACAGGCAGACAGACGGACAGACGGACGGACGGACAAGCGGAAATGAACTCAGCTCGTCGTCCTGATCAAGAATATATATAGTTTATGGGGTCGGAAATGAATATTTCTATGCGTTACAAACTTCTGGGCAAAATTTATATACACTTTTCAAGTGTATAACGAGAAGGCAAAGCTAATTTCGACTGTGCCGAAGTTTTAATACACTTGAAAAACTTTACTCCAACTGACTTAACCGGTAAAATATATATAGGATATACATATCAGATATTTAAAATTTTTAAATAATTGATAATAAAAATTTGATACCCTAAAAAAAACTTTTCTTAGTAAAACACATTTTTCGACCGATCGGTCCAATGGCAGCTATATGCTATAGTCATCCGATTTTGATAAAATCTTCCAGAATTGTGTTGACGCATATAAAACTAATATATACCAAGATTGGTGACGCTACGATGGAAAATAAAAATGTTTTCCCACTAGAACTAGTTTTTGACCGACCGTTTATATGGGAGCTATATGCTACATTCATCCGATTTTAATCAATTTTTCCTCAATATATGTAAAATCATCTAAAACTAATATTTACCCAGATTGGTGACGCTACAATGGAAAAACAAAAAGTTTTTCTCACTAGAACTTATTTTCGGACCGATCGTTCCCATGCGACCGCCGGTTCCGACATGTCGTGGTAAAAAGCTCTGTGCAAAATTTCAGCTCGATAGCATTAAGACTGAGGGACTAGTTCGCGTAGAAACAAACTGACAGACGGAGAGACGGACAGACAGACAGACAGACAGACGGACAGACGGATAGACGGACGGACGGACATTCGGAATTGAACTCGGCTCGTCGTCCTGATCAAGAATATATATAGTTTATGTGGTCGGAAATGAAAATTTCTATGCGTTACAAACTTCTGGGCAAAATTAATATACACTTTTCATCGTGTATTTTTATTTTTTTTTTAGTTTATATTAAAATAATGTATGGCTGATCGATAGGTAATGATGATTGAGATACATGTCTAGAAGGTTTGAACAGTCTATTTTCAAAATTGTGGGAGATATGAGGTATTTTTCAAATTGCGGGGGCGGCAACTCTACTATAGTTCATCTGATCGAAAAAATTATGTATGGCGAATCGATAGGTAATGAGGATTAAGATATATGTCTAGAAGGTTCAAACTATCTATTTTCAAAAATTGTGGGAGATATGATTTTTTTCAAATTGCGGGGAGGCAACTTTTCTATCGTTCATCTGATCAGGAAATGATGTATGGCTGATCGATAGGTAATAATTATTAAAATATAGTCTACAAGGTTCAAACAATCTATTTTCAAAATTGTGGGAGATATGACGTATTTTTCAAATTGCGGGGGCGGCAACTCTACTATCGTTCATCTGATCGAAAAATGATGTGCGGCTGATCGATAGGTAATAATTATTAAAATATATGTCTAGAGGGTTCAAACAATCTATTTTCAAAATTGTGGGTGATATGAGGTATTTTTTTAAACTGCGGGGCGTGAACTTTTCTATCGTTCATCTGAACAGGAAACGACGTATGGCGGATCGATAGGTAGTGATGATTAAAATATATGTCTCGAGGGTTCGAATAATCTATTTTCAAAATTGTGGGAGATATGAGGTATTTTTTTATGAGGGCGGCAACTCTACTATCGTTCATCTGATCGAAAAATGATGTATGGCGGATCGATAGAGTATTGAGGATTAAGATATATGTCTGAAGGTCAAACAATATATTTTTCACATTGGGAGATATGAGGTTTTTATACTCTGTACCGAAAAAATGTATGTAACAGGCGGAAAGGCATACCTCCGACCCCATAAACTATATATATTCTTGATCAGCATCAACAGCCGAGTCGATATAGCCATGTCCGTCTGTCCGTCTGTCCGTCTGTCCGTCTGTCTGTCCGTCTGTCTGTCTGTCCCGTCTGTCCGTATGAACGAAGAGATCTCCAGAGATGGTAAGAGATAGAGGTTTGAAGTGTATGGAACATATATTTCTTCTACTTGCAGGCAGATCAAGTTTAGTTTTTGATTTTGCCACGCCCCCTGCCTCCCCCGCAAATTAAAAAAAAACTGAATATCTTCCACAATTTTGGAGTTAGGTTGTTCGAACCTTTTAGACATATATTCTACTCATCATTTCTTATCAAGCCCCCATACATCGTTTTTTCGATCAGATGAACAATAGTGGCGCTATGTGTAAAAGAAAATTTAATGCAACGGCAACAACAACACCCGCAGCCACTTACGAGAAAAGAGAGAGGCGAGAGGGCAATAGCTTACTGGACTGCGCCGCTTTCGGTTTCCCCCTCCCTTCTTTCAATAGATATTTGTGTAAGTAGGCAAAGACCGAGTATGGGAGGAGCGATGCAATTGAGATGGCCTGCGGTCAAGAAATCACGCGAGATTCCCGCGTGACTAATAGATATGTTTATGTTAATAGGAAATTATATACAAATTTTATAATTTTACGAGTTAAGTACTAGGGTGAATTCTACCCATCATTACTTATCGAGCCCGTACATTGTTTTTCAACCAGATGAACGATAGTCGAAAGAGTTGCCACCCCAGATTTTGAAAAAACCTCACACTTTAAAGTTATCAGTTACATACAAACAGGTACAGAGTATATTACAGTCGGGCTTGACCGACTTTCTTACTGTTTCAAATTGCGGGGGGGCGTGGCAAAATTTGAAACAAACTTGATCTGCCTGCAGACAATACAAGTCTACACTGAAAAAATGGTAGCTCTAGCTTTTATAGTCTCTGAGATCTAGGTGTTCATACAGACAGACGGACAGACGGACATGTCTATATCGACTCGGCTATTGATGCTAATCAAGAATATATATACTTTATGGGGTCGGAAATGCTTCCTTCTGCCTGTTACATACATTTCCACGAACTTAGTACCTTTTTACTCTACGAGTAACGGGTATAAAAAAGTAATTTATTGAATTTTCAAAGAAATCTTTTGAATGTACCAAGTTTTAAGTGTTTCAAACGGCTTGAGGCCCATAGTAATCACTAGTGTAATTAAGCTTTGTACTCTCGATGGACGACAATCAATCAATTATCAAATAATTTTATGCTAAATAATCTCTAAACGTGAAGGCAAGCTAACTTCGACTGTGCCGAAGTTTTAATACGAAAAAGTTTACTCCAACTGATTTAACTGGAAAAAATATATAGGATATAGATATCAAATACTTAAAATTTTTAAATCATTGATAATACAAATTTTATACCATAAAAAAACTTCTCTAGTAAAACACATTTTTCCACTCCGATCGGTCCTATGGCAGCTATATGCTATAGTCATCCGATTTTTAATCATTTTTTCAAAATTTTTGCAAAATCATATAAAAACGAGAAGGCAAAGCTAACTTCGACTGTGCCGAGATTTTAATACATTTGAAAAACTTTACTCCAATTGATTTAACCGTTAAATATATATAGGATATAGATATCAGTTATTAAAAATTTTATTATAATCATTGATAATAAAATTTGATACCATAAAAAAACTTTTCTTTGTAAAACACATTTTTCGACCGATCGGTCCTATGGCAGCTATATGCTCATCCGATTTTGATCAAATCTTCCAGAATTGTGTTGACGCATATAAAACTAATATCTACCAAGATTGGTGTCTTACGATGGAAAATAAAAAAGTTTTCGCATAGAACTAGTTTTTGACTGACCGTTTATATGACAGCTATATGCTATATTAATCCGTTTTTAATCAATTTTTTTCACAAATATGTAAAATCATCATAAACTAATATATACCCCGATTGGTGAAGCTACAATGGAAAATAAAAAAGTTTTTCTCACTAAAACTTATTTTCCGACCGATCGTTCCCTATGGCAGCTATATGCTATAGTGATCCAATTTTAATACATTTTCCATAATTTAGTGGAAGCACATAAAACTAACATATACCAAGATTAATGTCGCTGCAATGGAAAAACAAAAAAGTTTTTCTAACTAGAACTAGTTCTTAGACCGATCGTTCTATGGCAGCTATATGATATAGTATCCGATCCGGCCGGTTCCGACATATTAGTTGCGTGCTGTAAAATAAGACTCTGTGCAAAATTTCAGCTCGATAGCTTTAAAACTGAGACATTACTTCGCGTAGAAACAAACTGACAGACGGACAGACAGACAGACAGACAGACGGACGGACAGACGGACAGACAGACGGAATTAAACTCAGTTCGTCGTCCTGATCAAGAACATATGTTTATGAGGTCGGGAAATGATTATTTCTATGCGTTACAAACTTCTGGGCAAAATTAATATACACTTTTCAAGTGATAGATTTCAAGTAATAGATTTAAATGTAATTCGATTAGTTCTTTTTGCTTTTTCGGACCGTGCACTTCATTGTTAAAACTTCTTGCAGCACTTAAAAACTTCCCATTTTCTTCATTCTCTTGTTTGTTTTGCTCTTGCTTAAAAAAACTAATGGCCTGCACTTTCCCTAGCATACTTTTCGGCAGCATAATTAACTGTTCATTATACACTTGAAAAGTGTATATTAATTTTGCCCAGAAGTTTGTAACGCATTGAAATTATCATTTCCGACCTCATAAACTATATATATTCTTGATCAGGACGACGAACTGAGTTTAGTTCCGTCAGTCTGTGTGCCCGTATGTCTGTCTGTCTGTTTCTACGCGAACTAGTCCCTCAGTTTTACAGCTATCGAGCTGAATTTTGCACAGAGTCTTCTCTTTACTGCACACAAATAATATGTTGGAACCGGCCGGATCGGATGACTATATCATATAGCTGCCATAGGAACGATCGGTCTAAGAACTAGTTCTAGTTAGAAAAACTTTTTGTTTTTCCATTGCAGCGACATTAATCTTGGTATATGTTAGTTTTATGTGCTTCCACTAAATTATGGAAAAATGTATTAAAATTGGAACACTATAGCATATAGCTGGCATAGAAACGGTAGGTCAAAAATCTAGTTCCAGTGAGAAAAACTTTTTTGTTTTTCATTGTAGCGTCACCAATCTTGGTATATGATATTATTGCTTTATATGCTTTCACACAATTCTAGAAAAATTGATTAAAATCGGATATCTATAGCATATAGCTTCCATATAAACGGTCGGTCCAAAAACTAGTTCTAGTGGGAAAAACTTTTTTATTTTCCTTCGCATCACCAATCGTGGTATATATTGGTATACTTCGTATACTTTCACGTATACTTTCACACAATTCTGGATACATTTATCGAAATCGGATGGCTATAGCATATAGCTGCCATAGGAATGATCGGTCTAAAAACTAATTCTAGTGAGAAAAACTGTTTTGTTATCAATGCTTGCGCCTTTCAAAAAATGCAAGGGTATTTAAAAGATCGGCGTAGCCGATGTTAGCCTTTAATTTTTATACTCTGTACCGAAGGTACACAGAGTATATTGGGTTTGTGCAAATGTATGTAAAAAAAAAATATCTATAGAGTATATATATTCTTGATCAGCATCAACAGCCGAGTCGATATAGCCATGTCCGTCTGTCCGTCTGTCTGTCCGTCTGTCTGTCCGTCTGTCTGTCCGTCTGTCTGTCCGTCTGTCCGTATGAACGAAGAGATCTCAGAGATGGTAAGAGATAGAGGTTTGAGGTGTATGGAACATATATTTCTTATACTTGCAGGCAGATCAAGTTTAGTTTTGATTTTTGCCACGCCCCTGCCTCCCCCGCAAATTGAAAAAAACTTAATATCTTCCACAATTTTGGAGTTAGGTTGTTCAAACCTTCTAGACATATATTCTACTCATCATTTCTTATCAAGCCCCCATACATCGTTTTTCGATCAGATGAACAATAGTGGCGCTATATGTAAATGAAAATTTAATGCAACGACAACAACAACAACACGCAGCCACTTACGAGAAAGAGAGAGGGAGAGGGGGCAATAGTAATTTCCCAATTGGAATTGGCTTGACGGCATTAGCGCCGCTTTCAGTTTCCCCCTCCCTTCTTTCCAATAGATATTTGTGTAAGGAGGCAAAGACCAAGTATGATAGGAGCGATGCAATTGAGATGGCCTGCGGTCAGAAATCACGCGTGATTCCGCGTGACTAATATAAATATGTTTATGTTAATAGGAAATTATATACAAATTTTATAATTTTACGAGTTATGTACTAGGGTAATTCTACTCATCATTACTTATCGAGCCCGTACATCCTTTTTTCAACCAGATGAACGATAGTCGAAAGAGTTGCCACCCCCCAGATTTTGAAAAACCCTCACACTTTAAAGTTATCAGTTACATACAAACAGGTACAGAGTATATTACAGTCGGGCTTGACCGACTTTCTTACTTGTTTCTGTTGCTTTTCAAATGAAAGCATACTTATAAATGCCTGGCAGGCCCTTGAAGTGAGTTGGCTCTCTGATTTTATATTATTTGTGTGTTAATGAGCTTTCTGCTCCTTCATAGGGAATGCGTTACCAATTAGTTGCAATTTTCTTTGATTTTTGCTCCCGCTGATGAGTGTGCCGCTTACGTGCATTTACTCTGTGCTTCACACTAATTGAAAATTGTTTCCGGCGATTGAGGGGTTGTATCTTTTTGCGCAGCTCATTAAATTATTTATGTTCGCCCAATTAAAACTTGAGTTCTAATTATGAGGCACACACACTTGCGCAGCTGACCTGCGGCTGTCTCAATCGCAGGCAGGCAATTTGGCGCACTCGGCTATGAGTAATGCGTGAAAAGGTTGTAGGTCCCTCGTCGATATGCAAACTATTTTCGCGTGTAAAATGCAAATTAAATAGATACTTAACACCTCACAACCAACCCCAAATTGCGAACGGATTAGGGTGTCATTTTGGAGGATTTTCCCCTTCTGTGGTGCGAAGTGGGTGGTGAAAATTACATGCTTTAAAAATAGCGCAAGGTTAAAAATTGTTTGCCAGCAGTGCGTGACGTTGATTGGGCCTAAAGCTGCATATTTTTGGGTTAGTACAGGTCGGTAATGTACTGAGGGGGTGGCGTAACTTAATTACAGTTGCCAACAGATATGGACAACACTGTACTACACAAATTTGTGTTATGAACCATTCAAAAACTGGAAGGTGGGATTTTCAAACCCATGCATATTCTTGGCTTTACTGATAGTCTTTCGATATATTTCAGGGTGCCCGGTTGAGCAACATCAAAATTTATTAAAATAGAATTAAACAAGTAAGTGGGTTCAAGCCCGACTGTGTATACCTGTTTGTACGAAACTAATAACTTTAAAGTGTGAGTTTTTTTCAATATCTGAGGGGTGGCAACTCTTTCAACCATCGTTCATCTGGTTGAAAAACGGTGTATGGGGGCTAGTACCTAGTACAAACCCCGTAAAATTATAAAATTTGTATATAATTTCCTATTAACAAACCGTATTCGTCACGCGGGAATCACGCGTGATTTCTGTCCGGGCCATCTCAATTATATCGCTCCACTCCCTAGTCCAATTGGGAGAATTCCAGTTAGCTATTGCCTTCTCGCTCTCTTTCTCGTAAGTTCTACCAATGGCAACGGTGTTGTTGGTGGCGTTGGTTTTTATTTCTTTTACATATAGCTCTAATATCGTTCATCTGATCGAAAAATGATGTATGGCGGTCGATTCAAAATAAGTAGTAGAATATATGTCTAGAATGTTCGAACTATCTATCTTGAAAATTGTGGGAGTTATTTCGTTTTTTTTAATTTGCGGGAGGCAGGGCGTGGCAAAAATCAAAACTAAACTTGATCTGCCTGCAGGTATAAGAAATATATGTTCCATACACTTCAAACCTCTATCTCTTACCATCTCTGAGATCTCTTCGTTCATACGGACAGACGGACAGACGGACAGACAGACGGACATACAGACGGACAGACGGACATGGCTATATCGACTCGGCTGTTGATGCTGATCAAGAATATGTATACTTTATGGGGTCGGAGATGCTTCCTTCTGGCTGTTACATACATTTGAACCCAATATACTCTGTACAGTACATTGATAAAAAAATGTAAGAGTCATTCGATCTCGCCAAGCTAGAAGCGATTCGTTAAACATATTTTTATTTAAAAAAAAAAAATAGAGGCTAACATCGGCTACGCCGATGTTTTAATCCCTTGCAGTTTTTGAAAGGCGCAACCATTGATAACAAAAAAAATTTTTTCTTATTAGAACAAGTTTTTGACCGATCGTTCCTGGCGGCGGCATGCTATAGTCATACGATTTTGATAAATTTTTCACGATTGGGTGATAGCATATGAAACTAATATATACCACGGTTGGTGATGCTACAGTGGAAAACAAAAAGTTTTTCTCACTGGAACTAGTTTTTGACCGATCGTTCCTATGGCAGCTATATGCTATATTCATCCGATTTTGATAAATTTTTTCAGAATTGTGTGAAACCATATTAAACAAATATATATATTAGGGCGGGTCGATTTGTATGGGGAAAAAAATGAAATAGGCGTATAGCAGAATCGCAATCTATGGACAATTCTAAGAAAAAGCCATCAGCCAGCACACTCCTACATTTGGCAGACAAATCCATGCATGATTTTATATGTGTACAATAGGGCAGGTCGATTTATTTTTGAATAGGCGTATGGCAGAATCGCAATCTATGGACAATTCTAGAACATTTGCCCAAAGAAACCATAGGTCTAAATAAAACTTAGCCGCCGCATTTCAGCCTTTGGGTTCATACCAGGTCAAAAAAATGACCAACATTGTGTTCTCCAGCCTTGCTGGTATATAAATATGATAAAGTTATCTGCCCAGATTCCGAAACTGGCTTCGGTTTAGCTCCATCGGTTTGTTAGTCGCAAGATTTGGCGGGAAAACAGATTAATGCTCCTTTTTCTTAATATTGGCCCTACTTGGCATTAATTTCTGAACTTGTGGAGTCTATACGTCAGATTACATATCAATCGAAAAAAAAAAGAGTCAGAATTGGACTTTAAAGTCGGACAATTCACGATTTATAGTAATATTTTAAAACAAATAATTTACTTTAGGCCAGTATGGTTGTTTGATTTGTATTTTAACATCCTTACCATATGGCCAAATTTGTTATCTAATTATGTAAATTTTGTTGCATTTATATGAGGCTCATTGGGCCAAGTTTTTTGGCCAGCTTGCTAAAAAAATTTTTAAATTTATGGGAGGACAACTAGATTTATACACATTTTTTATAGAAATATAAAAAGGCTTCTTGATTTCCATTGGTTATTTAGGTCTGGTTTAGTTTTATCTAAATTCTATTTTGAACCAAGCAGCCTTTTAACAGTTCCTATACAAATTTTGTGTATTAATCTAGTTATCCTCCCATAAATTTAATATTTGCTTGAAAACAGGCCACAAAATTAAATAACTGATTTAAATGCAAAAAAATTTACATAATTAAAGAAAAGTTCGGCCATATGCTAAGGATGTTCAAATCCAAATCAAACAAAACTATACTGGCCTAAAGTAAGTTATTTGTTTTAAATATTACTATAAATCGTGAATTGTCCGTTCAAAGTCCAATTCTGACTTTTGGCTATAATTTTTTCCATGAAATGAATGCCAGAAGTTCAGAAATAACACTATAAAAAAAGAGCATGAAATTTTTGTTCGCCAAATCTTTGCGATCAACAACTGATGGAGCTAAACCGAAGCCAGTTTTAAAATCAGGAGATAACTTTATCATATTTATATACTGGACAACAAATGTTGGTCATTTTTGACCTGTGTTATTTATACAAAGGTGCGGCGGCTAAGTTTTTATTTTAGACCTTATGTTGCGGCAAATGTTCTTAGAATTGTCCAGAGATTCGATTCTCCATACTATTCAAAAAAATAAATCGACCTAATATATATATATAAAAAATAATATATTGGTGACGCTACGATTGAAAACAAAAAAGGTTTTTTCACTAGAACTTGTTTTCGGACCGACCGTTTATATGGCAGCTATATGCTATAGTCATCCGATTTTGATAAATTTTTTCAGAATTGTGTGGAAGCATATAAAACTTATAGATACCACGATTGGTGACGCTACGATGGAAAACAAAAAAGTTTTTCCCACTAGAACTAGTTTTTGACCGATCGTTCCTATGGCAGCTATATGATATAGTCATCCGATCCGGCCGATTCCGACAAATGTGCAGCGTATTTGTATTTAAAGACTTTTTGCAAAGTTTGGTCAAGTTAGCTTTAAAACTGAGGGAGGAGATAGCATAGAAACAGACGGACAGACAGACGGACAGGCGGAAATGAACTCAGCTCGTCATGCTGATCAAGAATATATATACTTTATGTGGTCGGAAATGCTTCCTTCTATGCGTTACAAACATCGTGACAATTTTAATATACCCTCTGCAAGGGTATAAAAAATAAATATACATTTAGCAAACACAAAATGTTCGGCTTTTTCTTTTCCTCACAGACTAGGTAAAGCTAGAGTCTAGATTTGGATTCTAGACTGAACGTTTGCGCTGCTTTATTGCTTGCGACGCTGACGTTCGATGGTTCGAGAGAGAATATTCCGTCGAACTGAGGTTCCCAGCGGCGCACTGCTAAATGAGGTGAGCCCACATCATGCATTACAACAGCCCACAAGTATAGAACACTCTCGCATTACTTTGTATGCAGAGTTGTCATATGGTGATTTGGCATGACTTCAGTGCTTCGGTCGTCGTAAATTCGAAAATCACTCGTGTTTTCTACTTCGTGTTGGTTTGTCTATATGATTGTTCCTTTTTCTTTCTTTTTTATTAATACTTACACAAACATGTGTGTAGTTTCAATCGATTCGTCAAGCGTTTAAGACGCAAAAGAGACGCTGTGCATTGCAAAAATATGATAAAAATGCAAAACTTATCAAAAATATTGATATAAATGATAATAAAAATATTAATAATGAAAAAGATAATAATAATAATATTGATTCTAGTTTATGATATGTTTTTAGGTAAAAATACAGTATTTTTAATTAATACAGCTTTAAGTTTTCTGAATTTATTGAATTTTATTGCAAGAAATATTATGTAAATAAATAATTTAAAACTAAAATAAATTTAAATAAGTGATTTAATATTTTTGTGCATTCATTACAACTCTTAACACTCCTAGTACTACTGTATATGGATCAGTGCTGCAAATGCATTACTACTTCATTTTCTTTAGCATAAGGGGTTGTACTGCAAATGTATTACCTTCCCATACACTATTTTTCAAAAGCATACTAAGTCGTAAAGTATCTGCATTACGACTGCGCATACTATTTAAAAATTGTGTGTTGTTGTGTGGCCGGCCCGTTCACACCGTCGATTACAATTCTTTAATTAGTATATGCAGTTGTAATGGAAACCCGAAGAACGTTTGTCCATCGCCCACTTTCTCGATTACAAGTAACGAGGTTTTGAAAGCACACAGCCCACGAAGCGGCCATGCCTATAGAAAAGTATACCAGGTTGTAATCGATTCTATCTGCCACACAGCATGCGAAGCGTTAAGGAGGTGCTCGATTCTGTAATGTGAATTTGCGCCGCTGGGTTGCAAACAGCTGTTGCTAAGATTTTGAGTACAAATTAGTATACAACAGACGTCGTCGTCCAAGACGCAGGCGTCCGAACACATTCGGCAAATTCACACAGACACGAGCCGAACACATGCCGAGCCCTTCGCAAAGAGAGTAAAAAAGCACGCAAAGCCAATCAGTGCTCGCCTTCAGCAAGGTAGGTTCGAGCCGCTTTGCCTCTCATTATATTCGCACACCAATACACTCTCACTTTTTTGCCTGGCTCTTTGTGACTAAGGCTGGTATACAACATCAAACACACACCGATCAACGCTCTCTTTGCTGCCGAAATTGCTGGAAGAGAAATGGGACTGAGCAAACGAGTAGTCTATGTTAATTCGTCTGTGCTTTCGTATATATCATGGCTGTGTTCCGGTTCGGAACCGGATCCTTCAAACCAGATTCGGCACTGGTTCTTGAGATGACTGAACCGAATCGGGAACTAAACCCCGTTAAACATTATTAGGAGAACTTGAACAAAACCCCTTTTTCTAATTGATAGGGTTTGGTTCTAAAAATTAGAAGCCCAGAATCAATTTTGACACGCTGACGTTAATAAATATTGCAATAAAACCGCATCTGAAGCGATATTTCTGGATACTATTTTGTTCTTAAGAAGATGCAAGTCACGGTGAATAGAGAGGAAAGTTGCACAACATTTGAATTTTCCTAATTTTTGTAACCTGGGTTGAATATGCAAGTCGAAGCCATATCGTCGAATCATTGATTGAGTAACTGTGATACACAAAAATAATATTATTATTATTTGAAGAGTTGACTTAAGCTTACAAGTTTAAGTCACGTTTTCACTGGGGGCCTTCGCCCTTAAATAATATACATATATAACATATTTTCTTACGTCTTTTTAAAGCCTATTTCCGACAGGAGGTGAGAAAAGAATACTCAGAAGTCTTAGTTTACAAGCTTTGTTTGCTGTATAGTAGTAATACTAATAGAAATGTTTTGATATGATAAATTGTAATTAACAAAGTTCTTAGCCTATTTTTATATTCTATGAAAAATGTTACAATTCCTTAAGATATTTATTATTGTTGTAATGTTTTCTATAGTTGGATTGGTTAATGAGGGTATTGTCTGAATGAGGGGAAAAGTATAGTAATCTATTTTATTGAAAGTGGGACAGTGTTAAGTAAATGGTCAAGAGAAATAGGTGTTACAGAAAGTGCGCGTATAAGGCAATATATTTTTGTCTATATAATGTACATGTGTTATATTGGTTGTCCCCAGACGGAGACGTATAAACTTTATTTCATCTTTACGAGAGATCGAAATTTTATCCTTTAGTAGGTGTTTTAATATTAGTTTTTTTACATTAACTAATTGATACCAGTTGGATGTATGTGAACGTATTTAGTAGGTATGTTTTATTTAATTTTTTATTTCTTTTATGTCTGCACTGTTGTTGTTTGGTGTATATGTTAGTGCATAGTGTCTTGAGTCCTTGGCTGATTTATCAGCAAGCTCATTCCCTGTTATATTTATTGCCAGAGATCCCACAAAAGGGTAAATTTGGAAATAGTCTTATTAATAGGTTTCTTATTTCGACTACGTAATAGGAATTATTGCTAACGTTTTTTATGGCATTTAGAGATGAGAGGGAATCGGAACAAATTATAACTTTTCCTCGTCTTTCCAATATTAGAATGGCTTCATGTATGGCTATTAATTCCGATGAAAACACAGTGGAGTACGTGGGAAGAAGTCCCTTTTTTAAGACATCAGTCTCTGTGGTAATAGCATAACCTGTTGATTCGTTAATTTGAGAGCCATCTGTATAAATAAACACTGTGTTCCTATTTTCTCTGATTTAAATTTTAGATGTTTTCTATAAACTACTGGAGTGTGTTGTACTTTTATTGAATTTCTGGGTGTTATGTTTATGGCATTCAGTTAAGCCCAGGGTGGAGCTTTGTGTTCAAGTTTTTGGAGGCCTTAGCACAACGTCAGATAGATTTGTTCAATGCAAGAACTTTGTCTAAGACAGAAAGTTTTCCTGCCTTGGTGGCTTGTAGGTTTCATACACTTGAAAAGTGTATATTAATTTGCCCAGAAGTTTGTAACATAATATTCATTTCCCGACCCCATAAACCTTATATATTCTGATCGGACCCCCCCCCTTCCCCTCCCTCCTTTCTTTTCTACGTGAACTAGTCTCTCGTTTTAAAGCTATCGAGCGAAATTTTGCAAGAGTCTTCTTTTTACTGCCGCACTAATATGTCGGAACCCGGCCGGATCGGATGACTATCTTGCCTAGGAACGACGTCACTTTTTATTTTCCTTTACGTCACCAATCTTGGTATATTTAGTTTTAGATGATTTCACACTTTGTATAAAAATTCGATCAAATCGGGAGGCTACTCTAGCATATACCTGCCATATAAACGGTCGGTCAAAAAAGTAGTTCTAGTGTGAAAAACTCTTATTTTCCTTGTAGCGTCACCAATCTTGGTATATATTAGTTTCAGATGATTTTACATATTTGTACAAAAATTTATCAAAATCGGATGACTATAGCATAGCTGCCATGAAACGGTCGGTCAAAAAACTAGTTCTAGTGACAAAAACTTTTTGTTTTCCATCGTACTATCACTAATCGTGGTATATGTTAGTTTTATATGCTTTCACACAATTTTGGAAAAATGTATCAAAATCCGGATGACTATACCACTAGCTGCCATAGGAACTATCGGTCTAAGAACTAGTTCTAGTTAAAAAACTTTTTTGTTTTCCATCGTAGCGTCACTTATCTTGGTATATGTTAGTTTTATATGCTTCCACTAATTCAAGGAAAATGTATCAAAATCTGATCACTATAGCATATAGCTGACATTGGAACGATCGGTCCCGAAAAATAAGTCTTTGTGAAAAAAAACTTTTTGATTTCCCATCGCTAGCGTCTCCAATCGTAGTATATATTTGTTTTATAGGTTTCCACACAATTCTGAAAAAATTTATCAAAATCGGATGACTATAGCATATAGCTGCATATAAACGGTCGGTCAAAAAACTACTTCTAGTGAGAACAACTTTTTCGATCGTAGCGTCCCCAATCTTGGTATTTATTAGTTTTATATACATTCACATAAATACGAAAAAATTTATCAAAATCGGATGACTATAGCATATAGCTGCAAAGGACCTATCGTTCGGAAAATGTGTTTTTACTAAGAAAGAAAAGTTTTTTATGGTATACAATTTTATTATCAATGATTTCAAATTTTAAATATCTGATATCTATATCTATATATATTTTACCAGTTAAATCAGTTGGAGTAAAGTTTTCAAGTGTATTAAAACTTCGGCACAGTCAAGTTAAAGCACCTTCTCGTTTTTGATTATGTTTACGTATTGGGGAGTCAGAACTACCGAGTATGAGGTTAAATAGATTAATAGTAAGAAAATTTATTCTGAGATCAAGGGGTGCAACATTTGCTTCAAACAATAGGTTGTACGTGGGAGTTGTTCGAAAAGCTCCAAGGGCTATCCTAACTGCCGAGTTTAAAATCGTTTTGATTTTTTTTAAACAGCTTGTTGCAGCCGTTCCGTACATTGGCAAGGCATAGTCTACATTATAAGACATTTAACCACTGATATTAATGTAATTGTGCTACAGCCGAACTTGGCGGATGAGAGACATTTAATAATATCAAGGCGTTTAGATAGAGATGTAGAAAGTTCGTCAATGTGTGAGTTCCACTTATGTTTCTTGTTAAATGTAACTCCTAAAAGTTTTAGTGAATCTACGTTGGGAATCCGAATTCCTGGCAGACACTTACATGTGCAATTCTGTTTGTTACAAATGTGCATATCTTACATTTGGCGGGAGCAAGGCTGCCACCAGAGTATAGGCACCAATCGGCAATATCGCTAAATAAAGAATCTAGGTTTATTGTTATATTTTTGGTTTTATCTAACTTAATCAAGAGATTAAAGTCATCGGCATATGCACTTATGTGTATTTCCTTATGTAAATCAATTATTGCTGTCAGTTTTTGATACGCGATGACAAACAGGACCACGGAGAGCGGCGACCCTTGAGGGATACCATTGTCCAATGGGAGTGATTTTGAGTAAAATTTTTCCACTTTAACTATTATTTTTCTATTTGTCATGAAATTTTTGACGTAATTTAGTATATTGGGACCAACTTTCCAATTAATGAGCTGATCTATTACCGCATGAATGCCGATTTTATCAAATGCCTTGGCAAAGTCAAGGGATATTATTGATATATGGTTTTTTGTGGTCAAAGATTTAGTTACTAGATGGTCTATAAAGAGTAGACAATCCATAACCGATTTTCCTTTTCTAAAGCCGACCTGACTATTGTGTAGAAGTTTGTTAGTAGTAATAAACCACCATAGTCTTTTTGCTATTATTTTGTCAAGAAGCTTTGCCAAGCATGAATTGAGGGAAATGGGTCGATAGGACGAGATGTTTGTTTTTTCATTATTTGGTTTAAATATAGGTATTATGGTGCTTAGTTTGTATTGCTGTGGTATGATGTCACCCAGGATTGCGTTGTACAAGTTAATAAGTCGGTTTTTGATTACCCTTGGAAGTACTTTAATCATGGAATAAGTTATTCGGTCCAAGCCTGGAGTGTTTCCTTTTAAGGAATCCAGGGCAGAGGAAAATTCAATAAAGTTAATATCTTGTTCTATTGGGATAGCCGTTTTTCCTGGAGCATAAAATAAATCATCAGCTAATATTCTATTTTTGTTAGTCGTAAATAAATGAGTAAAGTTGGAGTTGTTTGATTCTAAAGACCAATTACGGCAAAAGAGATCGGCGATGTCTTGTGGATGCGTTATATTGTTCGTAGAGTTAGCACTTTGAATGCAGTGTATGCCTTTAGGTGGGTTTAATCCGCAGAAACTGCGAATATTATTCCAGATTTTTGGTATGGGGGTAAGGGGATTGATTTGTTCGGTGAATTTGGATAGAGATTCTTTTTTGGTCTGTTTGAGTGTACGTCGAAAGAGTGCGTTCTTTCTCCTGTAATCAATTATATTTTCGGAAGAGATATTTCTCTTAAGTGATCGCCATGCCGTGTTCTTGCTTTTTCTTAGTTTTTCAAGATCACTGTTCCACCAAGGTACAGTGTGGGATGTTTTAGGGGATGACTTTGGTATGCTTTGATGAGCGCTTCGAAGAATAATTTTACTGAGATTGGCTGATTCTTGGTTGATGTTCGAGCTTATGGGTATGGAAGAGCTGTGACTGATAGAAAGAGTCGTATATAGGTTCCAATCTGCAGCATTGGTTTTGAATAGAGGTCTATGAGTTGGTTTCTGGGTTGGAACTGTGTTAAATATATTGGTTAAAATAGGCAAGTGATCGCTACCAAAGAAGTCCGTTTCAATTGTCCAGTCAGTTTCTAATGCAATATCTGCAGTACAAATGCTGAGATCGATGTGAGTTAATGTATTATGAGTGCTCAAGTGTGTTGGGCTGCCATCGTTGAGAATGATTAAATTTGACTGGGTAATATACTTCTCTAAAGTAACCCCTTTCTTGTTATTAGCAGGGGAGCCCCATCTCTTATGCCAACAGTTGAAATCGCCAGTTATTAAAGTCGGTAAATTATTAGGGATGTTTAGAACTGAGTATAGGTTGTTCAACGTAAAATTTGCTTTAGGATGGATGTAAGTGGAAATTATTTGTAGCTTCTTCTTAGAACAGATTTCAACGCAGATGGCATCGAAGTCGGATCTAAGTGTTCTTTCATGATATTCTATGGATTTGTGAATAAGAACAGCTACCCCACCATAAGATGGGGAAGTGTTAAGATTGATCATATTATAATTGATTGGAGTAGGGTGTATGTTATGTGCTAAAATGTGGGTCTCTTGAAGAGTTATGATATGTGGTCTATGTTTCGCTATTAGGGATTGAAGTTCACTGTAGTTGTTGTTGAAACCATTAATGTTCCACTGTATAACTTTTAAAGACATTTAAGAAGGCCAAGGGTTTTATTGGAATGAGTGAAATAGGACAAATTGGTAATTTGCTGGTGCCTGGCTGCGACAGAGCGCAATCAGACACAAACTACAGTGAAAATTGCTGTAGCCGAGATCCCCCACGCCCCACCAGTCCCACTGCATTAAGAAATGCGATTGGTGGAGCGAGGGGAGGAAAATCCGGGTCGTTACAGCATTAGTTAATTCATTTCGTATTCTGTATTGGTAAATTCCATTTGCTCATCTGAGGAAGAGCAACTAGTATCATTTTCATTATTACTAGACTTAAGTTCTAGTGATGAGTTTTTAGAATTGTTTGTTTTCGGTTGTTTTTTTTCTTTTGCTTTGAGTTGTGACTTAAGTCGATTAGAAATATTTTTGGGGAGGATTTTGACTTTTTGGTTTAAGTTGGTGGGTAGTGTGTTAGTCAAACGAGGTAGGACTTTTTGAAGTTTTGAAGAGGTGGGTTCCTCTTTATTCTGTACTAAGTCGTCGTAGGAAATAATTTTACGTGTTGTTGATGATTGATTGGATACAGAAGGATTGGATCCTGTGTGAGTAGAGCTCGAGGAAGTATGGTTGGTTGTATTAGATTGGTGTTGATTTGTAAAATTGATGGAGTTGATTTTTGTCACGCTGGAGTACAAAGATCCATCATGTGGGTGTCTAGAGTTATAAATGGATATAGCCTTTTTGATGTCAACCTTTTCGAGGGTCTTGATGGCCTGTATTTCCTGTTGTTTGACGAAGATTGGGCATCTTCTAAAAATTGATGAGTGGTTGGTATCGGGGAGATTCCTATCCATGCAGTTTACACAGCATTTATCGAAGTTGCATAATTCTTTGGTGTCAGGGTCCATGTGGTATTCCTTAGCACAATTAATGCAAGACTTTTTGTTGCGGCAGAGTTTTGTGATATGGCCAAACCGGAAGCAATTGTTGCAGCGGAGTGGAGCAGGAATAAATGTGCGTACCTTGACTAGCTCGTAGCCAATTTTGATATTCTCGGGTGTTGTGTGAGAGCCAAAAGTAAGTATTATCAATCCAGTTTCTTCCAATTCGTTGTTAACTTTTCTCAATATTTTCTTAACTTCAACGACGTTTTGGGTTGCCAGTTCTTCTTTGATTACATCTTCGTGCAGGCAGCGTAGATCATTGGAGTATATGACTCCCTTTGAGACATTGAGGGTAGAATGTTCACAAACCACAATCGGGAATGTTCCCAGGAGTTGCAGTTTCATTAATTTATGCGCTTGTATTAGGTTTTTGGTTTTGATCAATAAATTTCCGTCACGAGTTTTTTTGGCAATTAAAACTTCACCATTGCAGGTGAAATCAATCGCTTTTTTAATCAAAAATGGGGAGATATTTGCCATAGAGCTGTCATCACTGCGTTTCATGACCAAATATTTGGGTTCAGACAATGCTTTTGCCTTATCAGGGGGATCGGCGGTCCCCATCGTAACGGGGATTGATTGTTTTTTTTGTTTTAGGTTTAACTGTTTTTTTTTTTTTGTATGCTTTAAGCTTTGCTTTGTTTACAAGATTGGTTTGCGATAAGAAAAAAAAAAAAAAAAAATATTCCAGTCCAGTGGTTTAATATTTCATGTTTTTGTTATACTCATAGTTACGCAATCACCAGTACGCTGATATAGTTCATCTTCTATTTATAAGCCAAAAGTGGCCGTATTTACTTTAGTTTTCATGGCCACACTGCGCCAGATAAGCAAGTAACAGTCAAGAGCAAATCAGTTTATGGAATCCCACTACTGTTAAAGAGTAATGCAATGTCTGCCAGAAAGAATGCTTTTCGATCTAGGCAGATAATTTAGGTTGTAGCAGTTTATAAGACATTTCAAGTTAGCACGCTCTCTTCTAAGAATAGGCCTAGCGCTCGTCTGGTAAAAAAAAAAAATAAACCAAAAACAGCAATACTGTTTTGGAGAAAACCTGGCATCTAATCGGAGTTCACCGGTTCCGGCTGCACCATGAAGTTCCTGGAATTTCTTTAACGCAGTGACCGAACAGAAGCTTTCGCTGTGGCGCATAAAGTTCCTGGAATTTCTTCGTACAGAATCAGGCGCCGTGTAAGAGCTTATCCGTTACCGCACTCATCCTGGAACTGCAATTCCAAGGAAAAGTCGGGGCAGCGTTTTGCCGCGGTCGCTGTCGCAGAATACGAGTTAAGCTGGATAGTAAAGATTAGCTTAAGTTTTACGATCAGGACCTCAAGCGCACAGACGTGCTGAATAAATCAATATAAACAAGTAAGAAAGTCGGTCAAGCCCGACTGTAATATACTCTGAACCTGTTTGTACGTAACTGATAACTTTAAAGGTTTTTTCAAAATCTGGGGGTGGCAACTCTTTCGACTATCGTTCATCTGGTTGAAAAACGATGTATGGGGGCTCGATAAGTAATGATGAGTAGAATTACCTTGGTACATAACTCGTAAAATTATAAAATTTGTATATAATTTCCCATTAACATAAACGTAACTATATTAGTCACGCGGGAATCACGAGCGATTTCTGACCGCAGGTCATCTCAATTGCATCGTTCCTCTCATACTTGGTCTTTGCCTACTTACACAAATATCTATGGAAAAGAAGGTGGGGGGAAACTGAGGGCGGCGCAGTCCCTTCAAGCAAGGTCCAATTGGGAAATTACCAGTTAGGTATTACCTTCTCGCTCTCTCTTTCTCGTAAGTTCTACCAATCTCTGCGTTGTTGTTGTTGTCGTTGGTTTTTATTTTTTTTACGAATAGCTCTAATATTGTTCATCTGATCGAAAAACGATGTATGGCGGGTCGATTCATAATAAGAAGTAGAATATGTCTAGAATGTTCGAACTATCTATCTTGAAAATTGTGGGAGTTATTTCATTTTTTTTTTAAATTTGCGGGGGAGGCAGCGGGCGTGGCAAAAATGAAAACAAAAACTTGATCTGCCTGCAGGTATAAGAATTATATGTTCCATACACTTCAAACCTCTAGCTCTTACCATCTCTGAGATCTCTGCGTTCATACGTACAGACAGACGGACATGGCTATATCGACTCGGCTGTTGATGCTGATCAATAATAAATATAGTTTATAGGGTCGGATATGCTTCCGACCGACCGTTTATATGGCAGCTATATGCTATAGTCATCCGATCCGGTCGATTCTGACAAATGTGCAGCCAATGTGTATTTAAAGACTTTTTGCAAAGTTTGGTCAAGATAGCTTTAAAACTGAGGAAGGAGGTAGCATAGAAACAGACGGACATACGAACGGACGGACAGAAGGAAATGAACTCAGCTCGTCATGCTAATCAAGAATATATATACTTTATGTGGTCGGAGATGCTTCCTTTTATGCGTTACAAACATCGTGACAATTTTTGTATATTCTCTGAAAGGGTATAAAAAAGGCATTTGGATTATTGCATATAAATGCAAAAGTAGTTCTTGATATGTGTAGAATTGTTATTTAACATTCTCTTGTCGGTCAAGTCTGATTGTAATATACTCTCTACCTGTCAAAGTTAGTAAATGACTTTTAAATTTGGGCTCACACAAAGTGTGTAAGTGCTGCCCATCACAATTGCAGACAGTGATGACCAACGTAACTATTTGATTTGCTTATAACTCAACTATCTTTCTTCTGATCGGGAAACGGTGAATGATAGATCGATAAGTAATGATTAAAGTATATGTCTTAAAGGTTCAAACACTCCATCTTTAAAATGTGGGAGATATGACTCAGTGATTTTTATTTTCTGGATAAGGAAAATAAAAATCAACCTGCGTTGAATATATAAATTCTGATTCCCACCACCAATTACGCGTGTTGCTATTTAAGTTTCTGGCCTACACACAAAAAAAAAAAATTGTAAAAATCACATTTTTCAACTTTGGCTAAAAAGTATTGTAATTAAACATTTTTCTTTTTGATTTCCATATAGAATCAAAATGTTCGCAATTTTGATCAATTATGTGCGATTTTTGTCGATTCGATATGCTAAAAGTAGAACAGAAACAAAAAAACCCTGGTCGGCTACCACCACCAGCTTAACATGTGCTCTGCGCTCAATTCTTTAGCGAGCGTGCAGTAGCCGAGTGCGTTGAGGTGCAGGCGTTTGTCTTTCAGTGTGTGTCCCCCAGAGGTCGTGTGTTCGAGTCCCAGACAAGGTAAAGATTTAATAATATTATAAAAAATAAAAACATTTCAGGAACAAACGAATTCAAGTTCAGCAATCATCGGGGAAGACCGACTTTGTTCTTAAAGGTTGGTGTGTGTGTGTGTGTGTGCAAAATACAACCAACTAGAGAAAACTGTTTTTTTTTTAAGTAATACACTTTAAAATCAAAATGGAAACAATTTTGAAAATCAAAAGTGAAAACCATTTATTTTTGAAATGAAAAATTATTGGGTGAAAAACAAAATGGAAAATTGGCGAATTTACCAATGAAAAATGTCGAATTTACCAACGTTTTTTTTTGTGTGTAGGTCACTTGTAGCCATTTTAGGACCAATTGGCCATTTCCCAACAAAAGACTGGACTTTTATTGATAAACGCTCCATACAACTCTTTCATGTGTGACTACTTTTGATATCGATTAACGATTAATCAAAAACTTACCTCGGCAGAAAAATGGAATTAACTCGTGAAAATTTTCGTGCAATCATTTTTCACAACTTTCGACGTGGATAATCACGACAAGAGTGCAACGATGACCTTAAATCTTTGTATGGCGATGAAGCACCATCCTATAGCACTGTGAAAAATTGGTTTATTGAATTCAATAGCTCGAAGACGATGGCGTGAAGGTCGTCCAAAAACAGTCGTTGTGCCAGAAAACATTGATGCCGAGCGTGAACTGATAATGCAAGATCATCCTTGGCATTTCTTCCATCAGCATACATTCGATATTCCATGAACACCTGGGCGTAAAAAAGGTTTGTTCTCGTTGGATCCCGCACAATTTGACAATCGTTCAAAAAAAGGCTCTTGTGGATTGGTGCAAAGAAATTTTGAAAAAATAAAATCGCTGTGTTTAAAAGACGTTTATAAGATCGTCACAGGTGACGAATAATGGATCTATGCTTATGAGCCCGAAACAAAACAGCAATCGATCGTGTGGGTCTTCGAAGACGAGCCAAATCCAACGAAAGTCGTTCGTGGAAGAAGCACTTCGAAGCAAATGGTCGCCTGTTTCTTCGGTAAAACTGGTCATGTGGCGACTGTTCCGCTTGAGCAACGTAGGACGGTCAATTCTGAGTGGTACACCACAATTTGTGTGCCTGAAGTCTTCGGAGAAATTCGAAAAACGAACAAGAGAAGACAGATCATTGTGCACCATGACTATGCGAGCTCTCACACATCAGCTCACACCAGCGCCTTTTTGACCGCCCAAAACGTCGAATTTATGGGTCATCCGCCGTACAGCCCTGACTTGGCACCCAATGACTTCTTTTGATTCCAGCACATCAAGGGAAAAATCCGTGGTCAACGATTTTCGTCGCCAGAAGATGCTGTTAAAGAGTTCAAAAACCGTCAATTGGTTTGAGCGCATGCAAAAGTGTATAAATCTTGCTGGAGAATACTTTGAAAAACAATAAAACCATTTTTGAACATAAATGTTCGCGTTTTCATTATTAGGCCAGAAATACATATAGCATACATACATAAAATACTGCCTTGTAATGTACAACTGAAGCGAGCAAGTTGAAAGGTCTTTTTATAAAAAATATAAAAGAAAACAGCATTACTTCTGTAAGATGTGCTGCGCATACCGTTTAATTGGCAATAAAAGATTTTTATTGGAAAAGCACGTGGTTTGCTTAAGTTTTAAGGACTCCAACTTACAGGCACACAATTTCGTGAAATGGCTTGCTGTGTCCGGAGTTAGCCGTGACTACACGGTGGAACTCAACTTACCCTATGTTAAAAAAATCTGTCAACTTTCAAAAATTTTTGTGAGAATAAGTTGGTACTTTCTGAAAATGTATTGCCACAGACTAGAGATATCTAGACTGAACGTTTGCGCTGCTTTTTTGGTTGCGACGCTGACGTTTGATTGTTTAAGAGAGAAAAACGCTGTCGTTCGATGGTTTGAGAGAGAAAAACGCTGACGTTCGATGGTTTGACATAAAAAATGGCGTCGAACTGAGCTTGCGAACAGCTGTTGCCTTAATTTAGTAGGCCACATCATACACATACCGTTCATGTCGAACTCGTACCGTTCAAAAAGAGAGAAATTCTGCCGTTGCTGGCAGATAAGAGGGACTGAGCAAACGAGCAGTCTAGGTTAGTTCGTTTATGGTATTGCCCTCCGAATGGATTTCCGTTATTGACCTGCTTGACACGTTGCGGCCGAGATGGACAACCATTGACTTCTGCAATGCTGCAAGCGCTAGAGTGCTTGAACATGGAGATCAATGCACTTATAAACAAGTAAGAAAGTCGGTCAAGCCCGACTGTAATATACTCTGTACCTTTTTGTATGTAACTGATAACTTTAAAGTGTGAGGTTTTTTCAAAATCTGGGGGTGGCAACTCTTACGACTATCGTTCATCTGGTTGAAAAACGATGTATGGGGGCTCGATAAGTAATGATGAGTAGAATTACCCTAGTACATAACTCGTAAAATTATAAAATTTGTAAATAATTTCCTATTAGCATAACGTATCTATATTAGTTACGCGTGAATCACGCGTGATTTCTGATCGCAGGCCATCTCAATTGCATCGCTCCTCATAGCAAGTTCCAATTGGGAAATTACCAGTTAGCTATTGCCTTCTCGCTCTCTCTTTCTCGTAAGTTGTGTGGTGGTGTTGTTGTTGTCGTTGGTTTTTATTTTCTTTTACGTATAGCTCTAATATCGTTCATCTGATCGAAAAACGATGTATGGCGGGTCGATTCAAAATAAGTAGTAGAATATATGTCTAGAATGCTCGAACTATCTATCTTGAAAATTGTGTGAGTTATTTCTTTTTTTTTAATTTGCGGGGGAGGCAGGGGGCGTGGCAAAAATTAAAACTAAACTTGATCTGCCTGCAAGTATAAGAAATATATGTTCCATACACCTCAAACCTCTATCTCTTACCATCTCTGAGATCTCTTCGTTCATACGGACAGACGGACAGACAGACGGACATGGCTATATCGACTCGGCTGTTGATGCTGATCAAGAATATATATACTTTATAGGGTCGGAGATGCCTCCTTCTGGCTGTTACATAGATTTGCACAAACCCAATATACTCTGTGTACCTTCGGTACAGAGTATAAAAACGCTGATATTATGAAGTACTAGGTAAAAAAAATACTTTGACCCTTATTTGTACCATCTAGGCAAAATTGTACATTTTGTTCCTGCAACACAAGTAAGTATAGTGTGTACCTAGCTGCATTGCAAATGAAATTAATTTTCTTTTTCTAAAGTTGAGTACAAACTGGTATATTTGGCATATTTTAGAACTTTGGGGAATTTTGTCGGTACGTTTAGAATTTTTTCAGTATTTTCCAGACAAAATGTATGATGTACGAATTTTTGGTATTTTTTCGATATTTTTTTAATTTTTGAGAAATTTATATATTTAACGCAGGTTGATCTTAATTTTCCTGATTAAAAAAAAGATCTCTGAGTGAATTTTATTTTTGATTTTTATTATTAAAAATCAATCGTGATTATTAGGATTGATTTTTTAAAATAAAAATCCCACATGAGTATTATAATTAATTTTTATAATAAAAATCAAAAAGAATAGGAGATCTCCTTCCCAATGATTTCTTTAGTTTAAAATTTACCCCATAACTGTTATTTTCGGTCCCTGGTTTATTTCCGAACTCATCTTAGCTTTTGTAAGGCCGTGTAATCAATGTGAATTTTGGTCATCGCTGAAAAGATTTGGTTTTATTTTTTTTTGCTTTTTTCCGCTTTACCGCTGCTCCCTGTTTGCGCTTATCTTTTGCAGCACAAGCGGCTAAATAAACAGGCGCACACCGACGCCAACACTCACGCCCACAACACACACATATGCCACACTTCGTTGCACGTTACAGAAATCCAACAAAATAGGATTAAAACTTATTTAGCTCATGCAGTTTTTGTTGCTGTCCAGTTCTTGTTGCTTCTATAAATTTATGATGCCCTCCCGGTGTCCCCCCCTTGCGCTTGTCCTCAAGTCCGCCTCGAATTTCGAAATACGCAAATAAAGTGGGCAAAATAGGTGGCTCCGCAGCTGCATGTTTGCATTTCTGCTTTATGCAATGCTTTATCTTGGTTCAAGGTGTGTTCTCCGTCTGCTCCGTTTGGACAATGGCAGCAAATGCTAAAGATAAATGTGATAAATGCGCGCAAGTGGGCAAATAGCGTTATAAGCTGACCGCAAACTCTGTGACTGGGACTATGACAATGCTGTTTCTACACTTTTAGCTCCCTCCCAGTATCTAAAGGTATGAGTGTTTAAGAATAGCTAATATGAAGCTTTATGTTGTGGTGGATGCGGTTCTAGCTGATACCCAGGTTAAAGCAAAGAAAGAGAGAGAGAATATGAGCGAATGTTGTGAATAATTAAATTGAACTGGCAATTTTATTAAATAATATTCAATTCATGGACACGTAAAGTAAATCAAGAAAGTGCTTTGACTAACGGAACAGTTTAGGTTCTAGTTTATTTCGGTATTCGGTTCCGTATCGGTATCTTGGTTTTTATTTCGGTAAACCGGTACGTACCGGTGTGAACTGGTATAATTAAGAAATCCTTTTAACCGGAGATATAAAATAACGGGTAGCAACCTACCCAACAGAATGAAGTTGAAAGAAGGAAAATTAAACATAATAGACTTTACCCCTGAAAACATATGTTATAATAATACTTGTGTAAACAGAAGGCAGAATGAAGTTTTGATACCTGATGGAATGTTAAATACACTGTTTTCAGATAACTTTACCGACCAATTATAAATTTGATTTCTTTGTAAATGCAAAAACAAACGAGAAGACAAAGCTAACTTCGACTGTGCCGAAGTTTTAATACACTTGAAAAACTTTTCTCCAACTGATTTAACCGGTAAAATATATATAGGATATAGATATCAGATATTTAAAATTTTTAAATCATTGATAATAACAATTTGATAACATAAATAAAAACTTTTCTTAGTAAAACACATTTTCCGACCGATCGGTCCTATGGCAGCTATATGCTATAGTCATCCGATTTTGATAAACTTTTCCTGTATTATGTGAAAGCATATAAAACGAGAAGGCAAAGCTAACTTCGACTGTGCCGAAGTTTTAATACACTTGAAAAACTTTTCTCCAACTGATTTAACCGGTAAAATAAATATAGGATATAGATATCAGATATTTAAAATTATTAAATCATTGATAATAACAATTTGATACCACAAAAAAAACGTTTCTTAGTAAAACACATTTTCCGACCGATCGGTCCTATGGCAGCTATATGCTATAGTCATCCGATTTTGATAAATTTTTTCAAATTGATGTGAAAGCATATAAAACTAATATATACCAAGATTAGTGACGCTACGATGGAAAACAAAAAAGTTTTTCTCACTAGAACTAGTTTTTGAACGACCGTTTATATGGCAGCTATATGCTATAGTGATCCGATTTTGATAAATTTTTCCAGAATTATGTGGAAGCATATAAAACTAACATATACCAAGATTGGTGACGCTACGATGGAAAACAAAGCCCCTTTAGGCATAGCCGTTTTTAAAATTTGTATGAAAGCAAAAAATAAGGGCTGATGGAAAACAAAAAGTTTTTCTAACTAGAACTGGGTTCTTAGACCGATCGTTCCTATGGCAGCTATATGATATAGTCATCCGATCCGGCCGGTTCCGACATATTAGTTGCGTGCAGTAAAAAGAAGACTCTGTGCAAAATTTCAGCTCGATAGCTTTAAAACTGAGAGACTAGTTCGCGTAGAAACAGACAGACGGACAGACAGACGGACGGACGGACAAACGGAAATGAACTCAACTCGTCGTCCTGATCAAGAATATATATAGTTTATGTGGTCGGAAATGAATATTTCTATGCGTTACAAACTTCTGGGCAAAATTAATTTACACTTTTCAAGTGTATAATAACATATACCATGATTAGTAACGCTACAATGGAAAACAAAAAAGTTTTTCTCACTAGTACTAGTTTTTTGACCGACCGACGATCCGATTTTGATAAATTTTTTCATAAATGTGTAGAAGCATATAAAACTAACATATACCAAGATTAGTAACGCTACGATGAAAAGCAAAAAAGTTTTTCTTACGAGAACTAGTTTTTCAACCGACCGTTTCTATGGCAGCTATATGCTATAGTGATCCGATTTTGATAAATTTTTCTATAATTGTGTGGAGGCATACAAAACTAACATATACCAAGATTAGTAACGCTACGATGGAAAACCAAAAGTTTTTCTTACTAGAACTAGTTTTTCAACCGACCGTTTCTATGGCAGCTACCCTGTAGTTCGGCTGCACTGGTGCAAACCTAGTGATTCCGCTAACTCTTCGTAGTGAGGACCGGATACCGACCTAACCACCCGCCATGTAATTTGCTAACGAATTTTGTATGGGCATGTCCGCCAAATTCACCGAGCGGTATAAGGCTAAATGACCGGTGCAAAGGAGTTACTGCAGTAGTCACTGCAAAACAGAATGAGAAAAAATTGACTTTGCAATTTTTTTTTTTTTATATTTTGACTTGTCTGGTATTTGAACTCACAACTTTGGGGTGTTTGAATGCGAACGACAGCATCTTAGCGCATTCGGCTACCGACCCACACGCGTGAGACGCACCCAAATGTAACATAAATGCGTGAAGCACTGAAAATAGTCGGGCGATGATGGCTCAGGGGTTAAGACCGTTGCCTAGAAATACCGAGGGTCGGGGGTTCAAATCCTATAGCAAGCTAAAATTTTTTATTTTTTTGTTATTTGTGGTGTTTTGAACCATTTATTTTATTTTTAAAATCACTTTTTGACCTAAATCGATTTTGTGGCCCTTTTGATGCAAATTAAAAGGCAAAGCAAATAATGTGCACACGCCACAACAGCAACGTCGAATTTGTCCGTGCTGCCGCAGACTCACTGCATCACCCGCTGCATAACCTGCCGTTAACGACGTGACTAACGATCAGTGATGCATGAACTTCGTTAGGCAGAGTAGTGACTTGACCCCAGCAGAACTACAGGGTATATGCTATAGTGATCCGATTTTGATAAATTTTTCCATAAATGTGTGGAAGCACATAAAACCAACATATACCAAGTTAAGTGACGCTACAATGGAAAACAAAAAAGTTTTTTTCACTAGAACTAGTTTTTTGACCGACTGTTTCTATGGCAGCTATATGATATAGTCATCCGATCCGGCCGGTTCCGACATAATAGTTGCGTGCAATGAAAAAGAAGACTCTGAAAATTTCAGCTCGATAGCTTTAAAACTGAGAGACTAATTTGAGTAGAAACAGACAGACGGACAGACGGACGGACGGACGGAATTGAACTCAGCTCGTCGTCCTGATCAAGAATATATATAGTTTTTGTGGTCGAAAATGAATATTTCTATGCGTTACAAACTTCTGGGCAAAATTAATATACACTTTGCAAGTGTATAAAAAACCCACAACTAGATTTTACATTAGCTTTGTAGAATAAAGGAGAAATGAATAATATTTGGAGATAATTTAACCAAAATAGAGACAAAGAATATGACGAAATTGTTATTTTGATTGAAAATTCAGTAAATACCAGATGGTCACTTAACCTAGCATTTGTAAGTATTTGATAAGCTAACAATAGGCTTAAGTGAATTTTCCTAATTTTTAAGGAAATTTTTGAGGAAATCCCTGATTGAAGCAATAACACTGAAATAACAAAAAGCTCAGAACCAAAACAAAACCGGTACAATGTTTCGATTCTTTCATTAATTTCCGAAACACCGGTTCTCAAAAAAGATATTATAACGCCTCCGGATACGGTTCTGGTTCTCA
Organism: Lordiphosa mommai; assembly: GCA_018904225.1. Lineage (NCBI taxonomy): Eukaryota > Metazoa > Arthropoda > Insecta > Diptera > Drosophilidae > Lordiphosa > Lordiphosa mommai. The sequence continues at coordinate 13,280 of JAEIFT010000122.1, read as the reverse complement.
GTGATAGTTGGATCTTATTGGTATACGGTTCTGGTTCCAACAATCCACATAGTTTTAACAGTTTTAAAAACAACAAGTAAGAAAGTCGGTCAAGCCCGACTGTAATATACTCTGTACCTGTTTGTATGTAACTGATAACTTTAAAGTGTGAGGGATTTTCAAAATCTGGGGGTGGCAACTCTTTCGACTGGTTGAAAAACGATGTATGGGAGCTCTATAAGTAATGATGAGTAGAATTACCCTAGTACATAACTCGTAAAATTATAAAATTTGAATATAATTGCCTGTTAACATAAACGTATCTATATTAGTCACGCGGAATCACGCGTGATTTCAGCCATCTCAATTGCATCGCTCCTCCCATACTTGGTCTTTGGCTCCTTACACAAATATGGGGGATGGAAATAAGACCGCGTGAATTAGGCGCGACTACAAGAAATGGCTAAATTTGGAACAGAATTAAGACCGCGACTTCAAATGAAAAGACCGCGCGGTCTAATTCATTTTTAAATGAATATAGGCCGCGACTAAAAAATGAAATTTTGAAAATGAATTTAGGCCGCGACTACAAAATGAAATTAGACCGCGCGGCCTTTATTCATTCTGCACAATGAATTATCGCAATATCAAAATGAAATTAGACCGCGTGGTCTTTATTAATTTTACGAATGAATTTATACAGCTCAGCCTGGTTTCATATCAGAGAATATAATGGGGGAGTTGTGCTGATTTTCATGAACTATTTCAATGAACTATTCCTTAAAATGAACCAATGAACTTGGTTTTTGTGTTCGAACTATAGTTCATTTTTTGAATATATTCACTTATTGACCAATAATTCATTTTTGTGAACAATAGTTCATCTTATGTACTTTAATTCATTTTTGTGAACAAGAGTATATTTTTATAACTAATTCACTTTTTAAATGTAGCAAATTAATTATTAATAATGTCAATAATGCATTTAATGGAAAACCCTTCGTTTTAGAAACGTTCAATAATCAAATGAAAATTGAAAAGGTAAATTTGCTGCAGTTAAAAAATGAATTTGTTGTTAAAATAAACTATAGTCCATAAAATGAACTATTGTTCAAAAATGAACTATACTTCACAAAAATGAACTATAGCTTACAAAAATGAACTTTTGGTCAATAAGTGAATAGTTTCTACACTTACCAACTCAAAAGTAGCAAAGGCCTACAAGTCGTTATCAAAGGCATTGAATCAAGTGTACCATCAGAGGAAGTTGGTTTTGCCTTGGTTGAACAGGGTTATAAGGTAAAATCCGTAATAAACCTTATGAACAGGGACAAGAAACCTCAACCACTATTCAAAGTGGAACTAAGCCCGAAGACAAAGCTCCCAAAAAAAATGAGGTGCACCCAATTTACAAACTACAGTTTTTGTTGCATCGCAGAATTACTGTAGAGGAGCCGCACAAACGTACAAGTCCAGTGCAATGCACCAACTGCCAAGAATTTGGGCATACTAAAGCCTACTGTGCTTTGCGATCAGTTTGTGTTGCATGAGGAGAGCTTCACGAAACTGCTTCGTGCCCTGCAAACAAGGAGGATCCGACCGCGAAAAAGTGTAGCAACTGTGGAGGTAACCACACTGCAAACTACAGAGGCTGCCAAGTCTACAAAGATCTGAAGGGCAGGATTAATACACGCATAGAAACAGCCCGTTCGTATGGAAACGTAAATCTGTTTACACCCTCAAACTCGACACCGGGTGTTTTCTTCACAAAAGCTGCTAGATCGTCATTTGCCCCAACAAGCACCACCCAAGGCGTTTCCTTTGCAAGCGCCCTCAAACTCGGAACAGATAGATCCGCACCCACAACTAATATTACACACGAAGCACAAACACAGCCGACTCTACAAATTGAACAAAACCAAGCGGAACAATCATCAATCTTTAGTAAACTAGAAACAATGTTTCTCTCGTTGCAGCAAACTCTGAAAGATTTTATTGTATATACGCAAAACGCAATTCAAGAACAAATGAGAAATCAAGGCAACAATCAAAACAGAGTTCCTCCTAAAAATTTCTCTCTGAATGCAAATGGCATTTCTCGCCACAAACTGGAGCTTTTAAAGGTCCTACAAGACAATGAAATCGACATAATGCTGCTTGCAGAAACTCATCTTACGGAAAGATACAATTTTCAATTATCGGGGTATGCCTTTTACGGCACAAATCACCCAGATGGTAAAGCTCATGGCGGAACTGGCATCCTAGTCAGAAACCGCATTAAACATTACCAACTACCTGGATTTGCGGAAAACTACATGCAAACTACATCGATATGCGTGGAATCAAAGCGAGGAAATATTACTGTGTCGGCAGTTTATTGTCCCCCACGTTTCGCAATATCGGAAAATCAATTTATAGACTTCTTCAATACACTGGGTCAACGCTTCATAGCTGCAGGTGACTATAATTCCAAACATCCCCCACTGGGGCTCTAGACTAACTAACCCCAAAGGAAAGCAACTATACAACGCACTCACGCGAGCATCGAACAAACTCGACTATGTATCACCGGGTAGGCCTACATATTGGCCAGCAGATCCAAAAAAAATTCCCGACCTTATAGACTTCGCCATAACAATTCCCCAATTATTTTTACCCTTCTGGAGAGCCCTCTGATCATCGAATATCCTCGGCGCCTGAAATCCCACAAGACGAACTGGCTTAAATACAAAAAATATATTAGCAGTCACATCGAACTGAGCCCAACCATCAACAGCGAAGAAGACATCGAAAATTCCGTCGAAACACTTAACTCCATCATTACAGCTGCAGCTTATCACTCGAACCCTCAAACAACAAAAACAACAACATCGAAGGAGGGTAGTAGATTAACCAACAGCTACATAGAGCGGCTCGTCACTGAGAAACGCCGTGCAAGAAGAGAATGGCAGAGAAATAGGTCACCTGCTGCAAAGAATCGGCTGAGAGAAGCAGAACGCAAACTTAGCAGAGCCCTCGAAACTGAAGAACAAAAAGCCCAAAGGCGTTACATAGATAAGTTGTCGCCTACAAGCACAAAATTTCCTTTATGGAGAGCACACGAGAGCATAAAGCCACCTGCAAAGATAGACACGCCTTTGAGGGATGAGAGAGGGAAGATGGGCCCGTAGTGACGAAGAAAAGGCAAATGTATTTGCACTTCACCTTAAAAATGTTTTCATGCCTAATCCACCAACAAATGGACTTGCACTCCCATCAATTTCAACTGCCGCACAAGCTGACCCAATCAAAGTTCACTCGTCTGAAATAAGAAACCTAATAAGAGAACTTAACTGAGAAAAGCACCAGGACATGATCTCATTAAGCCAAAAATGATTATGGAACTTCCAATTCCAGCCATTAACTATATCTCCAGACTTTTCAATGCTGTTCTGCGATGTGGATACTTTCCAAATCACTGGAAAAAGTCCACAATCATAATGATTCACAAACTAGGAAGGGATAAAACACAAGCGTCGTCTTATAGACCCATTAGCCTGCTACCTTGTTTATCAAAATTATTTGAGAAGATCTTACTCCGCAAAATTGATTCTCATGCACAAAATATCATTCCATCTCACCAATTTGGGTTCCGGGCAAAACACGGGACCATTGAACAAGTCAATCGCCTAACTTCAGATATTCGGACGGCGTTTGAGCACCACGAATACTGCTCCGCAATTTTCCTAGATGTTGCCCAAGCATTTGACCGTGTCTGGCTGGAAGGTCTTATCTTCAAAATTAAGACACTGCTTCCGCCGAATACACAAACTCCTCGAATGCTACGTCAGTAACAGAGTATTTTCTATACGTCATAACGAGTACACTACGCAAGAGTTCACCATTGGAGCCGGAGTGCCACAGGGCAGCGTTCTTGGCCCTTTTCTTTATGTATTATACACTGCTGAAATCCCAAAAGACCCCTGACTTACAATATCCACATTTGCGGATGATACGGCAATTCTAAGCAGATCACGATGTCCAATTAACGCAACAAGACTTTTGGCAAGCCACCTAGCTGAAGTAAAAGAGTGGTTGGCCAATTGGCGCATAAGGATTAACGAGCAAAAGTGTAAACATGTCACGTTCACATTCAACAGAAGCACCTGTCCCCCACTATACCTAAACGGGACCTTGATCCCACAATCAAGTGATGTTGTATACCTCGGTATTCACCTCGACAGAAGGCTAACTTGGCGCAAACACATAGATTCGAAAAAACTTCAAATAAAGCTGAAGGCCAATAGCTCCACTGGCTTATTAACTCCCGTTCCCCATTAAAACTGGAGTATAAAGTCTTACTGTATAAAACCATCATAAAGCCTGTTTGGACGTATGGCTCCCAGCTATGGGGAAATGCCTGTGCGAGCAGCGTGGACATCCTCCAAAGAGCACAATCACGAATTCTTAGAATCCTCACTGGAGCGCCATTATACATTCGAAACGAGTGTATACACAACGATCTCAACATCCCATTGGTCGATACTGAAATAGCCCAAATAAAACGCAAATATATCGAGAAGCTCCATGCCCACCCTAATCAACTTGCCCAATCTCTCACCCTGCAAGCAACGCATACCCGACTCCGAAGAAAAGACCTCCCAACCCAGCGATTGTACTAAAGGGCTGCTGAACACAAAACTACATCCAATTGGAGATAGTTTTCTTATAAATAGTTTTTAGATTAAGATTTGCAAAATTATTGTTAGTCTCATTTAGAGAAGATGCAATAAATACCAAAAAAAAAGCTTAAAAAAAAAAAAGTGAATAGTTTAAAAAATTAACTATAATTCAGAAATTAACTTTATCTCGAAAGTAAATAGTTCATCAAAAAATGAACTAATGAACTAGGTCATTGAAATTACCTCCAACTCTAGAGCTTACACATATCAGTCAGCGCCACACCAGGTGCATAATTCCGCCAAATAAAATTTGTCTCTCTCACTGTCGAGGTCACTCGCACTGTAAGCATGAGATCTTTAAATCAATTTTGCCAATTATAAATTGTCTAGTGTTATGTAAGTTATGTAAAATTGTTTAGCTATTTTTTAAAGCATTTTTGAATTAGGCATTTTGGACTATTTTGGGTGAAATTCATTTTGCAAAATGAATTAAGACCGCGCGGTCTAATTTCATTCTGTAGTAGCGGCCTTAATTCATTTTCCAAAATGAATTAAGACCGTCATACAAAATGCACCGCGGCCTTAATTCACGCGGTCTTATTTCACGGAGCCCACAAATATCTATTGGAAAGAAGGGAGGGGGGAAACTGAAAGCGGCGCAGTCCAGTTAGCTAATACCAATTCCAATTGGGAAATTACCAGCAAGCTGTTGCCCTCTCGCTCTCTCTTTCTCGTAAGTTCTACCATTAGCTGCCAAACCCAATATACCCTGTGTACCTTCGGTACAGAGTATAAAAATTCATGATTTTTCAAATGTATGTAACAGTCAGAAGGAGGCATCTCCGACCCTATAAAGTATATATATTCTTGATCAGCATCAACAGCCGAGTCGATATAGCCATGTCCGTCTGTCCGTCTGTCTGTCCGTATGAACGAAGAGATCTCAGAGATGGTAAGAGATACAGGTTTGAGGTGTATGGAACATATATTTCTTATACTTGCAGGCAGGTGAAGTTCAGTTTTAATTTTTGCCACGCCCCCTGCCTCCCCCGCAAATTAAAAAAAAATTAAATAACTCCCACAATTTTCAAGATAGATAGTTCGAACATTCTAGACATATATTCTACTACTTATTTTGAATCTACCCGCCATACATCGTTTTTCGATCAGATGAACGATATTAGAGCTATACGTAAAAGAAAATAAAAACCAACGACAACAACAACATCGTTACGAGAAAGAGAGAGCGAGAAGGCAATAGCTAACTGGTAATTTCCCAATTGGAACTTGCTATGAGAGGAGCGATTTAATTGAGATGGCCTGCGGTCAGAAATCACGCCTGATTCCCGCGTGACTAATATAGATACGTTTATGTTAATAGGAAATTATATACAAATTTTATAATTTTACGAGTTATGTACTAGGGTAATTCTACTCATCATTACTTATCGAGCCCCCATTCATCGTTTTTCAACCAGATGATCGATAGTCGAAAGAGTTGCCATCCCCAGTTGTTGAAAAAATCTCACACTTTAAAGTTATTAGTTTCGTACAAACAGGAACAGAGTATGTTACAGTCAGGCTTGACCGACTTTCTTACTTGTTTACATTCTTAAGAGAGTGTTTTCAAATGGTAAATGATCAATTGATTTCAGACAAGTTGTTAACGCTAAACCCGAAGTTGTTCACAGGAGTTTCTACGTTTTTTATTAACTTCTTGTAATTTCTACCTAAAATTTTAGAAACTTATATGACCTAGAGCTGGCCAGATTCACTATCTTCATTCAGAATATCGTTATTTGTGTTCACTTGACCGTCAGATTTTATTTATTTCAAATTGAATTCAGCAGTTTGTCTATTATACTTCTTCGATCAGACAATATATATTTTAGCGTTTGTTAAACCGAACCGAAAATTTTGTCTCGAGCAGGTTCAACAATATTTATACCCGTTACTCGTAGAGTAAAACGGCCTTATATCTCCCACAATTTCAAAAACAGATTAATCAAACTTTTTAGACATGTATTTTAATCATCATTACTTATCGATCCGCCATACATAGTTTCCCGATCAGATGAGTTATAGTAGAGTTGCCACCCCCGCAATTTGGAAAAAAAAACACAATTTGGGCATGTTGTGGTCTAATAAAATATTCTGAAATAAACCTTACCCTGAGTAACGGGTATATCGAAGTCGAGCAGGGCCGACTTCAACTTACGCCTCGTTTTAATTTTATTTTTTGATTTTTACATAGTGTTTGTTTTTTACTTTTCTATGGTTCATCTGATCGAAAAATGATGTATGGCGGATCGATAGGTAATGATGATTTAAATATATGTCTAGAAGGTTCGAACAATCTATTTTCAAAATTGTGGGAGATATGAGGTTTTTTCACATTGCAGGGGCGGGAGGGGGCGTGGCAAGAATTTGAAACAAACTTGATCTGCGTGCAGAAGATACAAGTCTACACTGAAAAAATGGTAGCTCTAGCTCTTATAGTTCCTGAGATCTAGGTGTTCATACCGACGGACAGACAGACAGACAGCCAGACGGACAGAAGGACAGACGGACAGACTGACAGACGGACATGTCTATATCAACTCGGCTATTGATGCTGATCAAGAATATATATACTTTATGGGGTCGGAGATGCTTCCTTCTGCCTGTTACATACATTTGCACGAACTTAGTATACCCTTTTTACTCTACTAGTAACGGGTATAAAAATAGCTGGAGGAATTATTATTTGCCTCATTCCTCTGTTGGGTACTGAGAAGGCCAAGTAATACACCCAAGCAATTTCGACAGTTGCCATATCAATAGATTGCGTGGATTGTATTGAACAGCTGATATTTCTTGAGAAATTTTTGTGCAGCAATTAAATACTTGTGTCAGTTGTCAACTTCAAATTTAGCGCCAAACCAAAATTGACTGCAAAATGTAATTTAAGTGGGAAAAGTGGCTGTGATTGATGGAGATTAGACAAAAAGGAAAAATGGGACATCACAAATGATCAGCGGGTTTTGAATTGTTTTACTAAAATTGGCAAACACAAGAAATAAAGTGTTTTTTTTGTAATTCAAGTTGTGTTTAATTGAATGTAAATTTAATAGTCGCCAATGCAATTACTATTGTGGTAAGGATATCAAAACCATTTTCAATACTGTTTGAAAGCAAAGTGATAGCATTTTTGCCAAGTTGTTGTTGGCCAGCAAAGCCATAGAGTAAATATTTCTAGAGGGAAAGATTGCTCTGCCGCACAAACTTAACAGCGAAATAATTGTTATTGTCGCTCTCGCAACAAACTTAACAGCAAAATAATCAGCTGTTTTTTGTTATTATCGCTCTCTGAGTACAGTCAACACAATGTCCGTCTCGCTCTAACCACCGTGTTTTCCTATCTGTGTTAAAAGACCTTAGCAACATGTTGAAATCGCTGGCAACATTTTAAAAGTATCTCAACTCGTACTGTTACTTAACAGCGCCGCATTTTGAGAGCCGTCTCAATCTTTCCCTCTATCTCTCTTTACTCTATGGCAAAGCATCGCGAGAAGCTGCCAAAACAAAAACAGGTGTTCGATCAGTGTGAACAGTCCCAAATTGCTGAAAAATACCAAAACAATTTAATTTTCGGCGTAATTTTCAGTTCGATTTGGTCACACTGTGATTTGCAATCCACTTAAGGAATATATGGCAAATTCCTTCAAGGAAAATTCGAACGCCCTCAGTACCTAGCTTTACGACGTATAAAGGAAGGGGGGGCGGCCTACCGACGGTGATTTTGAAATTTCCTTTTAATTCAATAGAGTTGTTGAAAAAAAAATTGTTGGGCCTCAGTTTGGGTTACTTTTATGCAATGTCCAAGAGATATCGCTAAAAATATGTTTTTGGTAATCATTTTATACACTTGAAAAGTGTATATTAATTTTGCCCAGAAGTTTGTAACGCATAGAAATATTCATTTCCGAGCCCATAAACTATATATATTCTTGATCAGGACGACGAGCTGAGTTCATTTCCGCTTGTTCGTCCGTCCGTCTGTCCCCTTCCCTTATACGTCGTAACCCTTTGTTTATTATTCCTGTTGTATTGGCAACATGGACGTTACAGCCCGTTCAATTTTTTGAAACGTACAAGATAGCTCGATGGCCAGCTCCCAAGGCCTGGATGTTGGACAAATTAAGTTAAAGTTAAAATTTGCTGTTACAGCCCCAATGGGGCTCTTGGCTCGTGCGTCTTTTTTAATTTTCGCTCAAAGAAAGGGACCTACAGTTAAACACCGAATCCGAGAACGGCAAAGATTTTGGGAAGCTTTTCATGGCTACATACTACACCAACTGGCACAAACAGATGTAAAGGTGGCCTTGTGCGTAAAAGTTTTAAAGAAAAAACTTTTTTTTTAATTAGATGTTCCGAGGCGGGATCGAACCCACAACCTCCCGCACAGTAGTCACTGAGCCACTCATGGCCAGGATGTTGGACAAATTGGGAGCTGTTTTGCTCCTTGCCCCTCGACCGGCCCACAAGATGGCTGAGTCACTGCCCTTGTTAATCTGGAGAAATGGTCTAAAGTATAATTTTATTATTAACGTCTTTCAGTAATTAATAAATCTTTAAAAAAAAATCTGTTGTTTCAACTTTTAAAATAATAGATTCTATAAAGGTTCCTTGATATTTATGGTATATTAAATGCTTATTGCTCATCGGCCTATGCTAAAGATTGCAACAACTCCGTCATTGCAAACTTGGCCTTTTTTCTGCTTTCGGAGACAGAGTTTAGCTTGCTGTACCTATACTGGAATGTACCCTCATGCTATTAAAATGGCTGCACAGGAGAATTTTGGAAGTTGGTGAATTTCCAATGTTAAATTTACCAACGTTTTATTTTTTGTGTATGTGTATAATCATAACATTATTGTTACCTTTTTTGGGTTTAGATACTTTTTTGCAATCTTTGTTGAAAGAAGGGTTATATATTTCAGGGTTTTCCTTAACACATAAAAATTTATTATTCTTTAATTTTATATATATCGGCTACGCCGATGTTTTAAATACCCTTGCAGTTTTTGAAAGGCGCTACCATTGATAACAAAAAAGTTTTTCTCATTAGAATTAGTTTTTAGACCGATCGTTCCTATGGCAGCTATATGCCATAGTCATCCGGTTTCGATAATTTTTTCCAGAATTGTGTGGAAGCATATGAAACTAATATATACCACGATTGGTGATGCTACGATGGAAAACAAAGAAGTTGTTCTAACTAGAACTAGTTTTTGGGCCGACCGTTATATGCTATATGCTATAGTCATCCGATTTTGATAAATTTTTCCAGAATTGTCTGGAATCATATAAAACTACTATTTACTACGATTGGGGCAGCTTCGATGGAAAACAAAAAAGTTTTTTTCACTAGAACTAGTTTTTGGACCGATCGTTCCTATGGCAGCTATATGATATAGTTTTCCGATCCGGCCGAACCCGACAAATGTGCAGCGTATTTGTATTTTAAGACTTTTGCAAAGTTTGGTCAAGATAACTTTAAAACTGAGGAGGGAGATAGCATAGGAACAGACGGACGGACGGACAGACTGACGGACAGACGGAAATGTACTCAGCTCGTCATGCTGATGAAGAATATATATACTTTATGTGGTCGGAAATGCTTCCTTCTATGCGTTACAAACATCGTGACAATTTTAATATACCCTCTGCAAGGGTATAAAAAAAACCAGTGGAAAATTTTTCATGAAATTACTCATATTTTCTTGATCAGCATGACCAGCTGAGTCGATATAGCCATGACCGTCCGTCCGTTCGTCGGTCTGTTTCTATGCTATCTACTCCCTCAGGGTTATAGCTATCTTGACCAAACTTTGCTGTTGTGAGCAAATTAATAAAAGTTCCATCCAGGGACCATATAAGTATAGACCAGACGTTGTCGTCCAAGACGCAGGCGGCCGAACACATTCGGCAAATTCACACAGACACGAGCCGAACACATACCGAGCCCTTCGCAAAGAGAGTAAAAATCAAGCAAAGCCAATCAGTGCCTAGACGAAAAACAGCTGCTCTTTGTTAGTCACTCTCACACAGCAAACCTCTTAACAACAGAGATAATCAGTGTTTTTTGTTATTTTCGCTCTCTGAGTTAACAGTCAAGACAATGGCGTCTCGCTCTAGCCACCGTGTTTTCCTATCTGTGTTATAAGACCTTGATATTTGATGTTTAAATGTATCTCAACTCTTACTGTTACTTAACAGCGCCTCATTTTGAGAGCCGTCTCAATCTTCCCCTCTATCTCTCTTCCTCTGTGTTTGAACGGTATGAGTTCGACTTAAACGGTACGCGTATGATGTGGGCCTACTAATTTGTACTGAAAATTAAGGCAACAGCTGTTTGCAACCTCAGTTCGACGCAGTTTTTTATGTCAAACCATCGAACCTCAGCGTTTTTCTCTCTCAAACCATCGAACGACTGCGTTTTTCTCTCTCAAACAATCGAACGTCAGCGTCGCAACCAAAAAAGCAGCGAAAACGTTCAGTCTAAATATTTCTAGTCTGTGTCAGTGCTCGCCTAGCCATAGAGTAAAGAGAGATAGAGGGGAAGATTGAGACGGCTCTTAAAATGAGGCGCTGTTAAGTAAAAGTACGAGTTGAGATACTTTTTTTAAAAATGTTGCCAACGTGATTTCAAACATGTTGCTAAGGTCTTTTAACACAGATAGGAAAACACGGTGGTTAGAGCGAGACGGACATTGTGTTGACTGTACTCAGAGAGCGATAATAACAAAAAACAGCTGATTATTTTGCTGTTAAGTTTGTTGCGAGAGCGACAATAACAATTATTTCGCTGTTAAGTTTGTGGCGGCAGAGCAATCTTTCCCCTCTAGAAATACTTACTGTCTATGGTCAGGTTATTCTCATGCCTTCAACAGGTAGGTTAGAGCCAGGCATTTTCGCGTCGCATTTTAATTTGCGCACGACAATAACAACACTCTCACTTTTTCGCCTTGCTCTTTTTGACTAAAGGCCTATGTCCACTCGACGCGAAACGGCCGCGAAATGAAAAACTCCCATATAAAAAATCTGCGGAATTTTTCAGCGTTACCATTCCATATTGAGTGTCCAATCCGCGCGAAAAAAGACTACGTATTGCCATTACGTTCTGTTAGCAATCACGTAGCGGTTAACATACTGTTATCGTTTCATTTCGCGGTGACGTATGTAAAGAACGATGCGAAACGATATTTGTGTGGGAAATTGGAGTAATAAGGAGAAGATTTAATTGAAAATGAGCGCACTAAAAAAAGATTCGGCCAGAAAGCGCCGCCTTGTGGCATCTACTAAGGAGGATAAGCCTAGCTTATCAATTCAAGAGCGAGGTTTGGGATTTGTCCCAAAAAAAACTCTGATTCCAACGCAGTCACCGCGGCCTGGTTGTGGCTCAGTGAAGAGCTTGTCAAAAGTGGTATATCTTTATTTAAAAAAAAATCATACAATTATCTAAGATATTTTTTTTAAAGCTAAAGAATATTACTCTACTAAAATATCAGCGGCTGTCTAAACAATCGTATTGATTACTTACAAAAAGGGCTTAAAAATTAAAAATATATACTTTAGGAAATGGATTGACCCAGTGTCTGGCTTTCTCTTTTCCTCTTGCTGCTCCAGAAAGGTGGCGGCCAGCTTAGCCACATTTAGTTTCAACAATTAAAAAGTTCTTTTTCAATGATAACATTATTTAAAAACAAATTATACAAATTATGTACTAACCGAGTATCCAACCTTCACTTAGTTTTAAATCGCAAAATTTTATATTTCTTTTGTTTGCAAAAGGGCTTATTTAATTTTAGAGTGCAAAAATACAGCGCATTAACAGCGCAAATGTTATTTCCTATCGTATATCGATTAAAAAATCGGTAATAAAGTTAATAACAAAGTTTAACAAGTCTGTTAAGTATCTGCGAAATATCAACTTTTTCGCGTGGAAATTTCCGCGCGAGTGGACATAGGGTTTAATACGCTGTTTAGACCGGCCGCATCATTGAAATTTTCCGTTAAACGGAAGGTGCGAATTGTTTCCATTAGAAACCTGTAGATAGAAGAAGAGCCGCATGTTTAATGATGCGGCAATGATGCGGAAAGAGTGACCGTATATTGACGAGTATCGAGTATTGTTTCACGGCATCGATTGTAAACAGCTGACTTTGCCATCGAATTTCGATAACCAACAACAACATAATTGGACCGCGTAATTTAAAAAAATAAATTATACGTAAAAGCAAGCCCCAATTTCATTTTGGTGAACGCAGTGCCGTTACAAATACACTGCGTGTCACATTTAATATATTGTCGCTCACAATTGTCTCTTTTTTAATAAATTACATTTGTTCTCTTCTTCTTACTAGTTCAGTTTGTTTACGTTTGGCATGAACAGCTGTTTCAATGATGCGGCTGCGGTCTAAACGACTGCATCATTTTTTTGCATCTTCGACAATGATGCGCCCTGTGTAATTCCGATATAAGGCTGTATAGACTGATAGACTGCTCGGTAGCGGCCTGAGTCCGGTTCATTTCTTCGGTGCTGACGGTGACCGCCTTCGAATTTTCATGTTTATTAAAATCGCATGCGTTAGAGCG